>VWZZ01003448.1:3215-18421 GCA_013399095.1 Psophia crepitans | reverse complement strand
GTCTCGGGAGCCGCTTCCCGCCCGGGCTGGTGGGACAGGGCCGGACCGGGCGGCGGTTTCTGCCCGCACCAGGCGGCAGCAGGTCCCTCCGGGCATGCGGGGGCTACCCCGGGAGAGGAACCGGCTCTCGGCCGCGGGTGCCCGGTGCAGCCTTTCTCCTGGCCTTTGCTTCCGCGCTGGGCCGCGGCCACAGAGGGGAGTGGCCCCGTCCGCCGGCCAGCAGCGTGGTGGGCCCTNCGGTTTCTGCCCGCACCAGGCGGCAGCAGGTCCCTCCGGGCATGCGGGGGCTACCCCGGGAGAGGAACCGGCTCTCGGCCGCGGGTGCCCGGTGCAGCCTTTCTCCTGGCCTTTGCTTCCGCGCTGGGCCGCGGCCACAGAGGGGAGTGGCCCCGTCCGCCGGCCAGCAGCGTGGTGGGCCCTGGCCCCGGGCTCCCTGCTGCGCCACGGGGTGCTGGCAAGCCCAGCTGTGCCGGCGTCGGCCCGTGGGACCTTCAGGCAAGGCCGCGGGAAGAGGTTCTCACCGCTGGGGTTTTCTCTGCTTGCAGCCCGCCTGTCTGATGCCGCATTGGAAGCGGAGGGCGCCGCTATGGAGCGCGGGGATGGAGGTCACGCTCTGTATCCGCACGTGCCTTTGGCTGAGCGCCGCCTGCGTCCCCTTCGCATCATCAGATGGACTGGCCTGCGGCACGGAGCACGCTGACGCCGCCCGGCACGGGAAGCTGACCTGGGCCGTCAGCTTGGACGCTCCTGAGGAGGAGCTGGAGCAGCGGGCGGAGGAGCTGGCCCGCACGGCGGGGCTGGTGAACATGGGCCGCGTCGGGGAGCTCAAGGGCCATTACCTCTTCGCCTACCAGCCCGACGGCCAGGCGGCGAGCGAACCCGAGGCCATAAGGAGGTCGGTGGACACTTTGTTTGCACAGCACGACAGTGTGCGGTGGCACTCGGAACAGAAGCTTCTGAAGCGCTCCAAACGCGGCCTGCACTTTAACGATCCCAAATACCCCCAGCAGTGGCACCTGGTGAGTGCCTTGCCGGCTCCCGTCGCGCTCGCGGGCTGGGGCTGGTTGTGCGGCTGCGAGCGAGCAGCCGGAACACCCGCTTTCTGCCCTCGCGGCCGGTGGGAGCACACCAAGAGCTCGCCTTGCTCGCCACGCGCTTGCCACGATAGTGGGCCACGCACCGCCGGCACGGGGGTGGGCAGAGGGCTTGTGGCACGCGGTGCGGTTAGCAGGCTGGAGTGTGGCATCGGCCCCGGGCGCTCTGCTTCGTGGCTCAAGCCGGGGACTGTTGTCTGCGCCAAACAAATCTTCCAGCACTGCCCCGGGACTCCTCCCAGCCTGGCCCCGGCCCCACACGCTGTACCCAGCGTCTCCGAAAGGTCTGGGAGCCCCTTCCCTGGCAGCTGACCTGCTCCTCCGCTTTTCCCGCTGTCCTTTCTGGTGCCTAGAACAACCGCAAGAGCCCCGGGAAGGACATCAATGTCACGGGCGTCTGGGAGCGCAACGTGACGGGGCGCGGTGTGACGGTGGTGGTGGTGGACGACGGCGTGGAGCACACCATCAAAGACATACAGCCAAATTACGTGAGTGCCACTCCCTGGCAGGAGGGCAGGCTGGGGGCCGGGTGAGGCAGCACGGGCGTGCCAGCGCTCGGCTGCCCGGCCAGGGTGGGAGGTGCCAGCAGCACCCCTCTCCTGGGGTGTTGCGCCGAGCTGCAGGGTTACCCGCCTCTGTGCCACCTCTGGGAGGCGAGAGCCGGCCTCCCTCGGACCCACGGCCGTTGCTAAAGCTGCCTCTGGCTGGCCCTTTCCCGCGGCAGCAGGTAGCAGTGTTGAGCTGCAGCCCTTCGTCCAAGCAGCCTCTAAGTTCCAGTGACGCCGGGGCTGTTCCAGCGCGCGTGGCCCACGCCCGAGCCCGGCCTTTCCCGAGCCGGGGAGAGCAGGGCCCTGAGCCGCGGCCGCGGGTCTGTTTCCAGAGCCCGGAAGGCAGCTACGACTTGAACTCCAACGATCCCGACCCCATGCCTCACCCTGACGAGGACAACGGCAACCACCACGGGACCCGCTGCGCCGGGGAGATTGCCGCCGTGCCAAACAACAGCTTCTGCACGGTGGGGGTTGCCTACGGGAGCCGCATCGCAGGTAGGCGAGCACCGCGGCACCCCGACTCTGTGGGGCCGGGGCAGGGCCCCGTGGGAGGGTGGCTCGGCCCAGGCGGCTCCGAGCCAGCCGCGGCTGGGCGGCCAGAGGGGAAGCAGCATCTGCCTGAGCTCCCCTCCCGCGGAGCCGGTCCCTGCCAGAGCGGGGGAGCCGCGTGCTGCGGCAACCTTTCCAGAGCGCTCCCGGCCACAGAGCTTTCGGCAGGCGTACGCCCGCACCGCGCAGGCACCTCTACGCCGACGTGCCGCGCTGTGGGCTGTCTCTGGAGACACCGGGGAGGCAAACGTTTGCCAGCCCCCCGTGCTGCCCCGGCCCTGTGTCTCGGCTCCGCCGTGCGCAGCTGGGCAGGGCACTGCGCGTCTCTCCTCCGCGCAGCCAGGGACCGTGCCGCTGCGGCCTCAGCCGCCCCCGCGGCTCTCGCGCTCCTTCGCGGAGGGAGGCGAGATCTCTGTGCCGGGCAGGGCGCTGCTCCATGGGGGAGGCTCAGCTGCGGTGGCAAAGAGCCGTGTGTGCCGTGTCAGGCAAGCGCCAAGTCGGGTGGGCGGTCGCGCCGTTTAGAAGCAGGCTGAATTGGGATGCGTGCCCGGCCTCCCTTCGTAACGTCCTTTGCCAGCCCAAGCTGCGATGCGGAGCTGTAGTTATCAACGGTTTGTGTCGCCGGAAGCTCGGCCTTGAGCCTCCGTCGGTCCTGCTGGAGAGGTGGCCTCGCCCTCCTGCTCCGAGCGTGGCGCTTGGGGATCCTGTGTCTCTTGAGCCCCCCTCCCCCAGCAGGCACGCGTGCCGTCCGCCCCAGAGCATGCCTGGCTCCGTGGCGATGCGGAAGGGGAAGCGGCTGCTCCGGGCAGGGACTAGTCCTGAAAAGCAGGAGGATGATTGAGGGTGGGATGCGAACAAGCCCCCAGGGAGCAGTGTGCTGGGTAGGACGGCCCAGGGGCACGCGGGACCGGGCCCGGCTGGCATTTGGTTGTGCCGTCACCGGCTCGGTTCTGGCAGTGGGGCTGGAGGACATGCTCGGCCGGAGAGCCACATCCAGCAGAGGACGCGGGGCTGTGCGTGAGGGTGCGCCGACAGTCCCTCACACGCGCTTGGCCCCTGCGGGCCGCTCTGCAGGGTGCCGGCTCGGGAGATCTGGTCCGGTCAGGCTGGGAGAGCGCGCGCCCCCTGCGAACCCGCCCAGGAACGCGCTTGCGCTGTCTGCGCAGCGCGCTTCGATCCGCTTCGGTCACCTTCCCTTGGCCTTTGTCCTGCAGGCATCCGAGTGCTGGACGGACCCCTCACCGACAGCATGGAGGCCATCGCCTTCAACAAGCACTATCAGATCAACGACATCTACAGCTGCAGGTGAGCCCCTGCGCCGCGCCGGTCCCGCAGCGGGAGCGCCGGAGCCTGGCGCGCTCAGGCTGCCTCGGGCTCCGCAGCCTGGCACGTTGTTACCACTGCCAAGAGTAACGGCCACATTCCGGTTACTGGCGAGGCAGCCCAGGCTGTCCCCAGCCTCCTTCGGAGCGCTGCTCCAGCACCTCCCGCCGGCTGCCGGAGCCCGAGGGGCACCGTGCCCCCCGCAGCGGTGGCGGGCACTGAGGTGCGTGAGAACCTGGCGGTTCCAATGGAAATCGAACCTCCCGCCCGCCGGAATCTGACCCGGGGCACAGCGCAAACACAACAGCGGTGTCCCAGCAGTGAGGGGCTGGCCCGACGGCCGGGTGGGAAAGCACGGCGCCCTCCGATCCCAGTCGTGGTGCTGGGAGTGGCTGGGGGCTGCCTGCAGCCCCCCCACAGCGGGAGGAAGAGCTGCTGCCTGTGACTGCTGGGGCGGTGGCTTCACGGTGTCTCCCTTTGCAGCTGGGGTCCTGATGACGATGGGAAAACCGTGGATGGCCCCCATCAGCTGGGAAAGGTAAAAAGCACTGCCACGGTCCCCCCGGGGCTCGCGCTTCCTGCCCCGCCTGGGCAGGCGGGCAGGGACGTCGCTGTGCTGCAGCGCACGTTTGTTTGCTTCTGCCGCTGCCAGCGGAGGTGTTGCGTCCTGCCGTGGGGTGGGGAGAGGTGACGTCGCTGTGGGAGGGCAGCGTTCGGGCAGGATTAGACGAGCTTCCCAAGGCGAGGCTGGTTCCAGCAGGAAAACGCCCTTTCGCAACCTGCGGTGTCGTTCTGACGACTTTGGCAACCTGAGGGACGCTCTCCGCTCAGGAGACCGCGCGTGCCCTGTGCTGAGGGCGCTTTTGGAGGCAGGGAGCGATGCGGGGCTGGGGCGAGGGCAGCGTTCCCTCCCGGGGGGCTGCAGGAAGAGCCAGAGCTGAGGCCGCTCCTCCCTGGGCCCTCGAGGCGTCCTTGCATCGCCCGCGCCCGGCTCCTGCTGCCCGGGGGCCGCGGCGAGGGGTCACGGTGCGGCCCGGAGCTGGCACGGTGTGGCTGCCGGGCTGTGGTTCTGCTGAGTTTCCCTTTTGCCCGGCAGCCGCCCGCTGTACTTTTCTAACCGCAAGACAGCAGTTGCCGTGCTGTTCGGGGCGATGCTGACAGCTGAGCCATCGGGTCACGATGACAAACGGTTTCCAGTTCTGCGAGGCAGTTTATTCTCTGCCTGCACGCAGAGGCAGCCGGAACGAGCTCGGGGCCGCAGCGCGCAAGCGGGGCTTGCTTCGCCAGGGCAGAGCGTCGGGAGGGCTTTCTGCGAGGCGGCGCGCGCCCCCGCCTGCTGAGGCGAGGGCAGAGGAGGAGGGGGTTTTCCGGCGGCACTGCTTCCTCGCTCGCCCATCAGACGCGCACCCTTTCCCCAGGCAGGAATGACGTCCGTGCCGGGTGTCGGCTTGGCAACGCGCTTCCCAAGCGGGAGGCTGCGGAGGGCAGCGGCCGTGCTGGGGTAGTCTCTGTCGCGGGAGAGCCCCGGTGCTCCGGAGGGGCCGGCTGCGGAGCGAGCCCTGCCGAAGGCGGGAGGCCTCGGGCTGCCCTGCGCGCTCGGGCGTTCAGAGGCTGGGCAGCCTTGGTGCTGCGGTTGCCTGGAAGGTCGCTTTGCCTTTTTCTCTTTTTATTTTTAAAATAAATGAGTAACAAAAGATAAGCATTAAACAGTAAACTTAAAATGCTACCGAGCAACAGATCGCTGGCTGCATCGCTGCCTTTGTAACGCGCTCGCTCTGGAAGCTGGCTGTCTGGTCAGGGCTGGAGCAGGCACAGCTCCCTGACGCTGCTGCCGGGTGAAATGGCCCCGGGGGGGGCCGTGGCGGTCGCCCCGCATCCTTGGCAGGGCCGGCCTTTGAAATCTCGCAGCAGGGCCTTGGGTTGCTGGGTGGAGAGGCCAGGACAGAGCTATCCTGCGCCCAGCGCGGCAGCTCCCGAGAGGTGCGTGCCTGCGCCTGGGTTAGCAGCGAGGCGCCCCGCTTCCCCAGAGAGCAGCCCCCCCGCTCAGGGTCGGCGGGGAAGGGGCCAGGGAGGGCTGGGCTGCCCCCGCGCCCTGACCAGCGGCGGTTCCCTCTCCGCAGGCCGCCCTGCAGCACGGCGTGATAGCGGGTCGCAGAGGCTTTGGGAGCATCTTCGTGGTGGCCAGTGGCAACGGCGGACAGCACAGCGACAACTGCAACTACGATGGTTACGCCAACTCCATCTACACTGTCACCATAGGTGAGCGCGCGCGCCTTGTCTCTCGCTCCTTCCCAGCGTGGGAGAAGGAGATCGTCCCAAAAAGCGCAAAACCTGCCTGGCCGGAAGCGGGCTGGATAGCGGGAATCTGTGGGAAAGCCTCTGTCCTCCGGGAACAAACGTGGCAGTGCCTGGGGCGGCTGGGCTTCCGCCCTCCAGTCTGCAGTTTTCTTTTGGCCTGCAGGCCAAGAGGAGGCCAAAGAGATTCCTGCCCGGTTGTGGCCTGCGTCACCGGGGCTGGGACGGGCGCGCTGCCGTGTCGGGGGAGCCACCCGAAATGCAGCGTTCCCACCACGAGTGTTAGGGGAGAAACGTCTCGTGCCCTGCTCAAGGGCAGAAGCTCCGTGAGGGGTGGAAGGTCTGGGTGGTACTGGGCACAGGGGGAGGTTAGTTATTGCGGCTGCCTTCCCCGCAGATCCGCCAGCCGTGAGAGCTGCAGGCCGGGGTCCGGTGTCCCGGCCCGTGGGGAAGCACAGCGAGCAGCCAGGCTCGCGGGGGCTCCGTGCCTTACCACAGCAGCAGCTAAGGCAGAAGAGGCTTCATACGGCCGCTGCCTTTCCCTGTTTCCCAGGGGCGGTGGATGAGACGGGCTCCATGCCGTTCTACGCCGAGGAGTGTGCCTCCATGCTGGCGGTGACCTTCAGCGGCGGGGACAAGATGATGAGGAGCATCGTGAGTACCGCGCAAGGCCCGCGTCTTCCCGCGGGCTCCGCTGGCAGCCCGCTGCGGGGAAGGGCTGCAGCCCTGTCCCTTCTGATTTCCCTGGAGGGAAGGGGGCGGGGGGGCCATGCTCAGCTCCGCAGGGGCTGCGGCACAGCGCGACACGCCCCGCCCAGCCAGCCCCCCCCGGCTTCCGCTCCGGAGGGACGTGGGAGCACGCACCAGCACGGGGGGAGCTCGGAGCAGCATCGGGCTCTTTAAAGTACTTGGCCCCAGCTCCTGCTCTCGTCTGGCATGCGTGCCTCTCCCAGCTGAATTTTTCGGAATATTTTTATCAACTTTTCCTCTTTTGCCAAAAAATGACTTCTTGTCAACAAAATGTCCTTTTTGCCCAAGCCAAGCAGCCGGGCCTGTTCTCCCCAGCCCCCAGCCCAGCGCGTTCCTGCCGCGGTGCTGCTGCGCTTGGAGGGCTGTGGGGCAAAGCTGCCCGCATGGTGGGGACCCGTTCCTGTCCTGCAGCTTGCTGTAAACGTCGCTGGCTCCCAGGCCTGACTCTTTGGGGCTGGGCTGTCCCTGCCCAGGGGAGGTCAGCACCAGCAGCGTGTGCTCTGGGGTCTCGGGGGGCCGACGGACGAGGGGAGGGTGCCTGGGGTGCTCCTGCGAGCAGGGACGTGCAGCCACGGCTCTGAGAGGAGCTGAATCCTGGCTTGTCAAACAGGCTTCCCCGCCTGCTGGGTGAACCGGAGGAATGGGGACAGCCCGCACTGCTCAGCCTCCCGGTTGGGACTGGGCAAGCTGCTCTGGCACGCCAGAGCCTTCGCTTCCAGCGCTGGCCTTGCGGGACACTGGCACGGGTGCTGGTACTCTGTGGGGAGCCAGGACGAGCTGCCGCGTGTAGCCGGGGCACGGCGCGTGCCGGAGGGCCGTCCTGTTTCTTCCCAGTACCGCGACCGCCCCTTCGGCCAGCCCGTGCCGCGTTCGGGCTCGCACGCCCCGTGCTCCGGAGGATAGCCTGCTCCTAAGTGCCCTTCGCTGTGCTTCAGCGATGGCAGAGTTAACTTCTCAGCAGCCATCTGCTAGGTCGGTGGTGGTTTTTTTCCTTTTCCCAGACTGTAAACTTTGCGTGGTTTCCTTAATGGGAAGAATTTAATACGGCTTCTGGCACTAGCTGCGTTTCCTGCCGAAAGCCTGTGCCGCTCGGGGTGTGCGTTGTAGGACGTGCGGCAGCCGAGAGCAGGCTGAGGTGGTCGGCGGCTGGCAGGACGTCACGGGGTCAAGCGCAGAAGGCCCCGAAACCCACAGCTTTCGGCAGCGCTGGCTGTCTCCCCGCGGGGAGCCCGTTGGGCGTGCAGTGAGCTGCCAGAATTTGGGAACCTCCCGGTGCCTGTCCTGAGGCTCCGCGTGCTCTGCGCAGCCCCGTGCCATGGGCTGCAGAGGCCCGCTCCCCGCGTTCCCATCTGTTCACCCAGGGCACACCGCGTTGAGACAGACGTGCCAGGCCGTGCCAGCCGCCTGACAGAGCGGGGGGAGGCGCTGTGGGCTGCACAGGGTGCCCTTGTAGTTGCCGCAGCCGCGGTGCCGCAGGGGCTGGGTTGCTCCTCTCTCCCCCAGGACGGTCAGCTCAGCCCGGCCGAAGGCATCCTGCAGCGGAGGAGGTTTTTGCTGTCCACGGCAGTTAATAACCCGGCACGCTGCTGGGCTGCTCGGGCAGTAAAGGAGGAGCCTGGCCTCCCCGCAGGGCGCCTGGGCTGCCCGCGCTCGCAGGCTCTCTGCCATCTGCCTTGTTCCGTGCTGGCAGCGTGGCTGCTGGCCCTGCTCCTGCCCCCTGTGCTCGGGCACTGCATCTTCCTTAACTGCGCCCAGGGCGGTGGAGGGGAGCCCCGGAGCCCCCGTCTCTCGTGCGCCCTGTGCAGCGAGGGGGGCGCGCCAGCCTGCGTCCCCGGAGCCTTGGCCAGCCCTTGTCACAGGCTGAGCGTGGGCTGCTGGAGGAGCTGGTGCGGCGGGGGCACGGCTCGGGGCTGGGGCTGTGTGCTCGGCCGCTCCAGCGCGTCTGCCGGTCACCGCAGCGTGGCAGACGCTGGCCTGACGGGAGGCGCCTCTCCTCTTTCTCCGCAGGTGACAACGGACTGGGATTTGCAGAAGGGCACGGGCTGCACGGAGGGCCACACGGGGACGTCGGCCGCNCCTCCCTCCTGCTGCCCTTCGGGGGTGCCGCGGATGGCCGAGGTCCTGCTGCGCACATCTTTGTTTATGTCCGCCTGCCCTTCTGTAAGTCTCTGGGTTGTCTGGCTCCCAGCAGCGGGACTGCGTTTTCCCCTCGCCCCTTGTTCCTCCCAGGAATGCCGCTGAGGCGTTTTCCTCCGTCCTGATAATAAATGGGGTATTTGCTCCAGGAATGCCTCCGTCTGCGGCGTGCAGGCCTGCCAGGGACTCCGCGTGCCTGGCCCACAGGCACTGGCGGCGGGGGCCTGCGTGCGGTGCAGCCAACCCCACCACCGGGAGGGCCGGCACGCGTCCCTGCGGGGCCACCCCGCTGCGTGCGCGGTGGGAAGGCGCGGAGCTCTGCCCCGCTCTGGCCTTTCCTCGGGCTCTTGAAGACGGGCACAGCGCAGAGCTGGGCAGCACACGCAGCCCTTGCTTTCGCTCGGCCTCGACTCGCAGGCAGCAGTGGGAAGCGAGCGGAGCTGCCCACTTCGGCTTTGGGAAAGGGCTGCTTCCGCACCCCTCTGGGGAGCAGGAGTCGCCGTGCTGCGCTGGCTTTGGCACGGGGCAGCGTTTTCCACCGCTGCAAGCCAGCGTTGCCGGGGTGCTACCACCTGACCAGTGATGGGACCCAGATCTGTCCTGGCCCAGCTCTTGTTGATTTAAAGCTCTGAGTTCCTTCTCCCCAGGGCTTCTGCCGTCCCGCGGGCTGTGGCTCGGGCGGCAGGGAGCAGCTGGGATGTTTCAGAGCAGAGGCATCTGTGCCCTTTCGTGCTGCTCCATGTCCTTTCTGAGGAGCTGGGAAGGAAGCCTGCTTGTCCTGGGACTTGTTTCAAAGAAAGGCCAACCTGTCTCTTTCTCATAAGGCCGAGTGGGCCTGCTTCCCTGCTGCTGCGGGGTGTTCCTGAGCCTCCTTCCCCTCGGCCCCTTCCCCTTGCTCTGGGTTTGCGCTGCTGTCGCCCACGGTAACGAGAGTGTCCCGCCTTCCTTTTCAGTACGAGGATCGTCATGCGAAGTGGGACGTCAACCGGGCCGGCTTCAGCCACAGCCATCAGCACGGCTTCGGCTTGCTGAACGCCTGGAGGCTGGTGAACGCTGCCAAGGTGATCCCCCTCCCCGCCCCGGCAGCACGCAGAGCCGGCCTGGCCCCGCGCCGGGGACAGGTCTCGCACCAGTGATGCCGCGGGGTGCCGTGGGTGCCGTTCAGGGCTGGCGCTGCGCCGGTTCGTCCTGCCGGCCCTCGCTGTAAGGCTGCTTTGGGGATGAAGTAATTAACGAGGCTTTCGGTAATGCCTGAAACCTGCCCCCGAGCTGCTCGCAGCACTATATATAGCCATGGGCGAGAGCCTTCGCTGGGGGGAGAGGACAGCTCTGATTCACGGCTCCCTCGCAGCCCCAGCACCTTCCTCCCTGCGCAGTGGGCTCCGGGGAGGGCGGCACGTCCCCAGGACACCGGGCTCGGTGTCCCAGGGGCTGCCGGGGGAGTGGTGTGGTCAGAGCGGGCAGGGGCGTCCCCCTCTCCTTCCTCCTCGCTGTGCCTCCTGGCACGTGGAGACCAGGGCGCATCCCTCTGGCGCTCGGTCCTCGCCCGTGCGTAGAGCACCGCGCAGCTGTGCCGCGTCGCAGCCGGTTGCCAGCAGTGCCCCCTCTCCCACAGGGACTGGCGGGCTGCGCTCTCTTCCCGCAGGCCTTTGGGGTCTGCCGCGTTCCCTGCCCCACTTCACCCGGGGCTGGAACGGAACAGCTTCGCGTAACCACTCGAGGCCACTGGGGCAGAGACAAACCCAGAGCTGAGTCGTCCTGAGCCTCCACCGGCCCCTCTAGCCTGCCGGCAGTCGCTCTCCTTCCACTGCTAGGCGCACGGGCGCTGCTCTCCGGCCCGGTGGTGCTCGCTGCAGCGTGGGAGCGGCCCTCGGCCTGGTCCCGAGCTGACCCATGGCCACGCGTGTTAGGAGCAGCTTGCAGGAGTGGCGGGAGCCTGAGAGGTGGCCGCGCGGGGAGGGTGCCGCCTCGTGCTGAACGCTCTCGCCTTTCCCCCGGCAGATCTGGGAGTCCGTGCCGTACCTCGCCTCGTACGTGAGCCCTGTGCTGAGGGAGGGCAGGAGCATCCCCTTGCTCCCGCAGGAGCTGGAGGTTGCCTGGAACGGTAAGAGCAGGTGTGCCACGGGGGAGCACGCGCTCGTGCACGCCGAGTCCCGGGGTCCAGCCCGTTCCCGCTGGCGCAGGGTGCAGCCGGGCACGCTGGCGGCCTGGCAGGGCAGGTCCTGGGCTGTCTGGGGCCACGAAGGGGTTAAGTGTCGGGCTGCCCGGGCTTTTTCTCTCTCTTCCCGCTGCCCTTCCCCAGGGGATCCGTGGCCGTGGCCGCGGTCCCCTCCCCATAACTCCATCCCTAGACTGATGGCTTTGAGGAGCCAGACAGGCATTAGCGAGCGCGGCCAGGCTGGGCAGCAGCCAGACCTGCTCCTCTGGCTTTGACCATTTTAGGAAATGCTCCGGCTCCCGACTTGGCCGGCCTCTGTCCACATCGGCAAGGCGCTGCTACCAGCAGGAAGGAGAGCTCGGCCCCAGGCCCTTCCCGGCCCCCAGCAGTGTCTGCTTCTGGGACGCACACAGCTTCTGGCAGCCGCGCTGGCCAGCGGTCCCCTCCCTGTCCCACCAGGGATGCTGTCCCGAGGGGCCCGGCCCCGCGCCCCTCGCGGCAGCCCCTGCCGGAGGCACTGGGCTTGGCAGCGCCCACAGGCCACTCCACAGGACAGAGGTCTGCCTGGGAAGAGTGGGGGGCTCAGCAGGCTGGCACCCCCTCGAACAGCGGGTCCTGTCCCTCCCCTCCTTGCTGCAGGCTGAGGAGACGCTGGACCAGCGCGGGGCACCCGTTCGCCCTCCGTCCTGCCCCTGCCCGACGGGCGGAGGGGTTAGCCCCGCTCTGCCTCAGAGCAGAGGGCTGGGGCTCAAGCAGCTCCTGCCCTAAAAGGAGCTGTGAGTGGAAAGCCGGGCAGCAGCGGAGTTGGGGAGAGGCAGAAAGCAGGCGCTGTGTGGTGGGGGCCCTGCAGCCCCCCAGGTACCGCAGGCTGCCTCGGAGTTAACCCTTTCCGCCTGCGGCCCCAGGGAGTGCGCCGGCCGGCGCTGCGGGCAGGCCGCCAGCGCCTGGGGTGCGCCTGCCTCCCCACTTAGAAGATGTTGGGGAGCACCCGCCTGCCGCTGGGCCGGGAGGAGGCCGAGCCACGGGCTGAAATCCGCTCTGAAGCGTGCCAGGGTTTCCTGCACTGTAGTTAGCGGCTCTGGGGCTGTCAGCATCCGTGGTTTGAGGCGGACAGCAGGCTCCTCATCCCAGTCCTCTTTCCGCACCCGGCCCCTGCGTAACTCTGGGTTCAGAGCAGCCTCCGGGGCCACCAAAGGCTGGCACAAATCCGGGGCAGGAAGGATTTGCTGGAGGATGAGGTGTTAATTCGTTGCAGCGGCTGCAGCGCCCTGGGTGGGCACGGGAGGAGGCAGGGACGAGCGCGTGTGTCCTGTGAAACGGCACCACAGCCCCTTAGGGCCGGCTGGGAGCGGGGGCTCCATCCCGGCCCCGGCCTGGGCAAACCCTGCCTCCCCTTTCCCAGTCAGCGCGGCCGACCTGGAGCTCTCCGGCATGAGAACCCTGGAGCACGTGGCAGTCACCGTCACAATCACCCACCCCCGCCGCGGCAACCTGGAGATCAGGCTCTTCTGCCCCAGCGGCATGATGTCCCTGGTGGGGACCACCAGGAGCATGGACTCGTAAGCACCGAGGGGCACGGGGGTGCGGAGGCTCACCCCGCAGAGCGGGACGCCCAGCCGGGGCCCGGGCCCGGCCCCGTGGCGCAGGCCGCGTTACCCTCTCACGGCTTGTCTTCCCTCACCCTTTGGCAGGGACCCCAATGGCTTTGCTGACTGGACCTTCTCCACGGTCCGGTGCTGGGGTGAGGAGGCGCAGGGCACGTACAGGCTGGTCATCAGGGACATCGGTGAGTCCCGCCTTCCCTGGGGAGCGGCCAGCTCGGCACCCGGACGGCCGCGGGGTAGCTCCGTGCGGTGCCGCCCAGCCGGGTGGGAGGGTTCCCCGCTGATCCAGCCTGTTCCTTCCGCAGGAGACGAGAGCCTGAGGCCCGGGACCTTGAAGCAGTGGCAGCTGACCCTGTACGGCTCCTCCTGGTCCCTGGCAGAGATGAAGGAACGGCAGAGGTAGGACACCGCAACCCTGTCTCGGGGCAGGGGGGACGGGAGGTGGCGGGCGCAGGGGCATGCTCGGAAGTCTCCGGGCAGGAGCTGCTCGGCCGGAGCAGCGTCCGCGCAAGGTGCGTGGCAGGGTGAGGCTGCAGCCTGGCCGCTGACCCGGTGGTGGAAGAGGCGCTCCAGACCCTTTGTGGGCGTTCGGGATGCTGCCCGGAGCAGCCCTGCCTGCGGGACCCTCAGGGGTGCCTCTGCCCCCCAGGCTGCTGGAGGACGCCATGAGTGGGCGCTACCTGAGCAGTGACTTCTCCCTGCCCTGCCCGCCGGGGCTGGAGATCCCCGAGGAGCAGCACTACACCATCACAGCCAACACCCTCAAGGTGAGGCCAGGCGGGGGGGACCGGAGGAGCGGAGCCCGCGTGGCCGCTGCCCCTCCACTGGGCAGCGAGGCAGGACTCCGGGCGCCTGAGGGCTCTGTTCCTGAAGGGCTTTTGCTCCTCCGCAGACCCTCCTGCTGCTGGGATGCTTCGCCGTGTTCTGGACTTTCTACTACACGCTGGAGGTTTGCCTGAGCAGGAACAACGCGGGGCTCGACCTGACCTGCAACGGCTCCGCCGCCTGCAAATGGTACCAGCAGGGAGGGAAGCACCGAGCCCTGGAGAGCGGCCTGGAGATGGAATCCGTCCCGCTCTACCGCGAGAAGGACACGGAGGATGTCGAGATGGAGTGCGAGCATCCGGAGCCGGCCCAGGGGGAGGAAGGGTCCTGGACCTCCCCCCACCCCAAACTTCCCAGCAGCGGCAGAGCCGCGAGCTTCCACGAGGCCGCCCCTGCTGGAGCGGGGTACCTTGGCCGGGAGACGATGGACGAGCTCCTCTTGGAGGACAGGGAGCGCCAGACCTGCTAGCTGGGGCCTTGGGGCACGTTCCTCCCTCCACTCGGTACGTCCTTCCCCAGCCCGGGCAGCAGGGGCTTCCTGAGCCAGCGGGCACCGTCGCCGCGGGGGCTTGTGGCAGGCGGTGCTGGAAGGGGCTCGGAACCGAGCAGGAAGAGTGCTGGCAGCGGCAGGGGGGCTGCCCCTTCCCTCGCTCTGGAAAACAGAAGCAAGCCTTAAACCCGTTCCTAAGGGAGCCTGCCCTGCAGCCGCGCCCGGGGCTTCGCTTTGCGCACGGAGCAAGGCCCCACGCCCCCGAGCGCCGCGGCTCCCGTGGCCTTGCGGCGCGGGGAGGAAGCATCGCTTTGTCCCTCGTTTCTGCAGCGCGGGCCTGGACCACGTGGCAGGGCCCCAGCAGCTGCCTCTGCAGGCAGGGCCCCCGCAGCACTGTCACTTGCGGGCCCCGCTGGGCTTGAAGCTGGCCGGTGCCCACCAGTTGCACCCAGCTTAGACGCAGGGAGTCATTTTGCCCATCTCAAACCGGCGCTTGCTCCCTGTCCCCTCTGCTCTGACCCCGCCGTCGCCTCCTCGTCGCCCACCGGCAGAAAGCGGCAGGGCTGGGGGGCAGGACGGGGCTGTCCCCGCTGCGGCAGGCGCAGGAGCAGCCCTGGCAGCGCCAGCTTGCTGTGGCTGCTTTGCCCCAGTTTGCCTCCCCGCCGCTTGCTGGGGCCTTGGGACGGAGGAGGCGGCGGCGGGCGCTGCATGCTGCGGGCGCTGCGGGCCGGCAGCCGGAGGTGGAGTTGCTCTGGCAGCGGCTCATCTGCGAGCGGGGGTTGCCTTGGTGGTGCGTCTTTGGGTTCAGTGGTTTATTTTTTTAAAGCTGGGGTCTGTTTTTTAATCAGCAACGCCCTTTTGTGTAGCTTTCCAAATAAAGTCTTAAAAACCCTCCTCTCCCCCCTCGTCGCTCCTCTGCCCTCCCAGCGCGCTGAGTCACCGGGCGCCTCCCGGCCCTCCCCGGGACAGCGGGGGCCACGCCAGGCAGGGGGAGGCGAAGGCCGGGCCCCGGCCCGTGGAAGGAGTGAGGAGGAAGGTCGGGGCTGCGGCTGGGGCGGGAGAGGGCAGAGCCACCCCCCAGTGCCATCCCCACCGGGCAGGGAAGGCGCCGTCCCCAGTTTCCCCAGGTCCGGCGCGGGAAGCCGGAGCAGAGGGCACCCAGGCCAGCTGAGCAGCTTTTACGGCGGGCGGCTTCGGCTTCCCCAGCCCCGCTGGCTGGGAGCGAGCGGGAGGAAACCTCGTCAGGCCACGCTGGATGAATAACCTTTTAATTTTGACAAAAATGAAGTACAAAACCGAGGCCAATTTCCTTTTCTCCCCGTTCGCAAGGATCTCTGCAGCGGTGGCACAGGGCGCGTGCGGGGCTGCGGGCAGGCGGGGTGGCTCCGAGGGCTGGGGCGTGCGCCCTTCCCACCCGCCGTCCCGGGGAGG
>VWZZ01003447.1:68948-91176 GCA_013399095.1 Psophia crepitans | reverse complement strand
GGCAAAAAAGGCATTAAGTACATTAGACGTATCCTCAACCTTGGTGGCCATGTTCCCTTCCATGCCTAATAAGTCAGGGAGAGTCTCCTTAGCTCTCTTTTTGTTGTTAATGGATTTATAAAAGGACATATTATTGTCCCTTACAGCAGTGGCCAGATTGAGTTCAAGCCTGGCTTTTGCCTTCCAGGTCTTTTTTCTGCATGACCTGACTAGAACCCTGTATTCTTCTTGTGTTGCCTGCCCCTTCTTCCAAGAGCGATAGGCTCTCCTTTTCTTCCTGAGGTCAAGCAAAAGCTCCCTGTTCAGCCAGGTCGGTCTCTTTCCCTGCCGGTTTGTCTTCCCCTCTTGAAGAATGCCCACCCTTCCTGGACCTCTGTATCCTTCAGGATCTCCTCCCAAGGGACTCCTTCACCCAGTATTCTAAGCAGGCCAGAATTTGCCCTCCCAAAATTCATGGTGGTGGTCTTGCTGATCCCCTTCCTTACTTCATTATATTTTGAAAATTCTATCATTTCATGATCACTAAGTCCAAGGCAACCTCCAACCGCCACATCCCCCCATTAGTCCTTCTCTATTAGTAGGTCAAGCAGGGCACCTCCCCTGGTAGGCTCACTTACCAGCTGTGTCAGCAAGCTATCTTCAACACACTCAAGAAACTTACTTGACTGTTTCCTCTCTGCTGTGTTGTAAGTTGAAGTCCCCTACAAGAACAAGGACTAGAGATGGCAAGACTTCTGCTAGCTGCTTGTAGAATACTTCATCAGCTTTTTCATCCTGATTGGGTGGCCTATAGCAGACTCCCAGCAGGATATCAGCCTTGTTAACTTTCCCCCTCATCCTTACCCATAAGCACTCGACCTCCTCATTATGAATGTCAAGCTCTATACAGTTGAAACACTCCCTAACATACAGAGCCACCCCACTGCCTCTCTTTCCACGCCTATCCCTTCTGAAGAGCTTATAGCCATCCATCGCAGCACTCCAGTCATGAGAGTCGTCCCACCACATTTCTGTGATGGCGACTACATCATCGCCGTCCCGCATGACAATGGCTTCCATCTCCTCCTGTTGTTTGCCCATACTACGTGCATTGATGTAGATGCATTTGATCTGGGCTTTTGTTTTTGCTTCCAGTAGCAGTATGCCACCCCTAGGCTCCTCTCTGTCGAGTCCGGTTAAATCCCCCTCCCCCTTCAATGCTAGTTTAAAGCCCTCTCAATAAAACCCACCAACTCATGGGCAAGAAACCTGTTCCCCCTTGGAGACAGCTGAACTCCATCATCTGCCAGAAGACCCAGTGCTGTGTAGACCTCCCATGATCAAGAAACCCAAAATTTCCCATGCGACACCAGTCTCTGAGCCACACGTTGATCCTTCCAGTTTTCCTGTTCATCTCAGTGTACTATCCTGCCACTAACGGGATGGAGGAGAACACTACCTGCACTCCTGACCCTTCTACCAGTCACCCCAGAGCCTTGAAGTCCCTCTTTATTGCCTTTATGCTCCTCTCTGCAATCTCTTCCCTGCCAATCTGCATGACCAGAAGTGGGTAATAATCAGAGGGCTGGACCAGTCTTGAGAGCTTCCTGGTAACATCTCTGATGTGGACCCCAGGGAGGCAGCAGACTTCCCTGTGGGATGGGTTTGCCCGGCATATGGGGCCCTCTGTTCCCCTTAGGAAGGAATTACCTATGACAATTACTCTCCTCTTGTTCTTAACAGAGGTAGTCACAAGGCGCGGTGCCGACTTCCTCACCCTGGGCGTCCACATAGAACCTTCACCTGCCTCCTCACTTGCCTGGCCCTCCAGTTCCAGAGCCCCATACCTGTTGTGTAAGAGCAACTGGGAGGGGGAGGGAGGCTGCGAGAGGATTTGCTTCTTCCCCTGAGCAGGGACCTGTTTCCAATCTTCTCCATCTTTGAGGTCCCCCTTCTGCTCAGGAGCTTCTGCTCATTGGCAAGAGGGTAGGGGATCCTCTGCTACTTGTGGAGCATCTATCGGCTGACTCGGCCTCAGGGATGGCAGGGTGCGACTCCACCAATCTATCGCCCTCTCACACTCTCTGATGCTCCTCAATCCTTTTTTTTTGTTTTCTTACTATCAGTCTGAATGCCAAACACTCCAAATACATCTGGAATGGTTACAAACACTCCATCCTCCTGTGTTCTGCAAACAGATAGCATACTTCTTGGCATCTGTCTTCTACCATGCTGACTTGTTCAGTTGAGAGTATAAAGTGCTATTGTGATATGGAAAGCCCCTTACATAGTTTCATCAGAAGCAGATTCAAGTATCAAAACATACAACAGGTTGAAAAATGCAAGGTGTAAGGGCAAAACCAATAATAATAAAAAAAATCTTTTTATCGTTTTTATTTTTTCGTGCTAAGCTACCTCAGGTATAAAATTCTGATAAGTGAGTGAATAGCATATTCTACCAGTATTATTCCCTTTGATCACTTGTTATCAGAAGAATGCTGCTACATACATCCTTTTTTTTTCTGTTTACGAGATTAAATATAGTCTTTCCTATCTAGAAAACTATATTAAATATAGACATTCTGTGTGAAGCTGAAATGAATGTTTATGTAACAACGTTCACTTAAGCATCTGGTTTTGTGTAATTAGTGTCAGTAAGCATTTCGGATTAGTATACTCCTCTAGTGACACTACTAAAAATATGTATTAGGGGTAATCCCCTTGTTAAAGTTTTCATTGTGAAAAAAAACCAACAAACTTCTCAAAGAAAGTGAAGCCTTTCGGGGGGAAGAAAGAAGTGGAGTCTGATTTATTTTCTGATCTCTTTTATAGTTTGGAAATTAATTGTATTGCATTATCAAGCTATTTTAGCTTTGAATCTGTTTTACACAAGAAATAAAGAAGACAGGAGGACAGATAAAGATTTAACAACAAACAATTGTCAAAAACTGTCCACTCACATTGAAAATAACTGCTTTGTTTTGAAGTTTGTGATCAATACTGTGCTATATATCTTGTAGTGGATCCCACAACAAACCTCTTTTCCACTGACATTATCTCTTAATTATATCAGAACAAGAAGGAAGGTGGACTAACAGGCGCATTTGAAGTGATTGAGTCCTTTTTCTTGGAAGTTTTATTCTAGATAAATGAAAGCTATTAGTTTGTTTTGGGAATAATTATGTGTCAGGGATGGAAGAATTTGTAGCAGTCTGACACTAGCCCTTTGTCTCTGAATCAATAAAAATATGTCACTAGAACCTGTGTAATGAAGTGCTGTAGGAACAGGCAGTCATAGGAAGAGAGAATTGAATTTGAGATTTCTGGCACTACGTTTTGAACTAGCTGTATCTGTGTGGACATGTGATTAAGCTCGTGATTTCCGTGTTTCATCATGGCTTGCCAGGAAATACTCCAGATCTGTCTCTGTGTGCATGGTAGTAATTTCAGTAGTGCTTAAATCCCAGTTTTAATGTCCTGATACATCCAAAATAGTCACTTGTTCACCACAGCAAAGCCTAAGCAAGGATAGTGCAATAGTTCACTACCTCAGATAGATTTATATTTCGGTTTGAAGATCATTTTGTTTTTACTTCAAGGCCTTTATATTGAAGTTTAGTCATCAAATGTATGCATTTTTTCCCCTTGACTGTGTCCGGGATAATTCCTGAATGTGGAGAGTTCTTGCTGGGCTGACATTTTGCTATCCATGGGACAGCTTCCAAAAGAGCCCTGTGCACACTGGCCAGCACCTGGAGTTTAGCTGAATGCTAATTTAGTGATTATAAATGATGAGCTACTGTTAGCTATTTGCCACCTTCTCTTGAAGGCCTGTAGAGAATGTTTTTGAGATGGAGCAGAAGCCTAGACTGATGAACTCTAGTGTCATTTATGCACTGTCATATGCTTTAGCAATGGATCTACCACTTCTCGCTGGAGAAAAAAAAGTTACAGTCCTCTAGACAGTGGCAAACTGAACTGGCAGTTAATAAAGCAGCTCTGACATGTTTACTGTAGGGGTCTCCAAAGCTGTGACTTATTTGGTACACCTTGTCTGGATAAAGGATGTTCCTATTATAGTAGCTGAATTCCAAATATTACATTATCCAGTTGAGCCAGAGCACCTGATTGCACCCATTTGCCAAGTAATTGTCTACTGAGGAGTCTTCCAGAATTCACAAACAGGAGATAACTGAGCTCACCTGGTTGTTTACCGGCCTGTAAGCTGAATCTCTGCTGTTCTCTTCTTTGCTCTCCTTTGCATGAACTGGATCTCTTGATACACCGCTGGGCAACTTGCCATGGTCTTGAAAATAGGAAAATAAAAATAAAAATAAAAAAGTAAATAAGACACATCCACCGAGTATATTTCACCACTGGGTTGCAGTGAGCCACCTCATACACACAGTGCAGCTGCTCTCCCTGGTTGCTGTGCCAGGGACAGTGCAAGACACTGATCCAAATTCTCTCCAGATATAATGAGCAATATTAACAGTGATCAGGCAGGCAGACACAAAAATTAACCATTCATGGTAGGGAAAGACATCTGTCCCTCTTTACTAGCACCAGTTTCTCCCAGTAGACCCAACTGTTCAAATAAGTTCCAAAAGTAAGTTTTCTTTGCTGGCTTCTGAGATTTGATGGAGTGGGAAGATATTAAAGGAAAAGTGGATTTTTTAAATTTTTTTTTTTTGTGAAAGAAGAGAACCTGATATGAATAATGTCTTTCAGATAATCCAGTAGCCAGAGATAGCAGCAAAGGGAATGACTTCAGCAGTCAAGCTACAGTAGGTATGAACCACTGAAGGTAAAGTGTTCAATGTTGTGTATTAAAAACCCATACTTCTTACTGCAGAAAACACTGGGCTGGATTTAAATTAATTCTAAAGAACTTAATGCATCTGTGGGAGGAAACTTGAATGACTCTGGAAGGACTGTTACCAAAAAAAAATCAGCGCAAGTCATTGCTAATTGCAGGGTATTTCACATCGTGTAGCCATTATGTCGCTCACACTTCCATCTGTTGTTTGTTTAACGTGGCCTGTTGTGTTTGTGCGGAGAGATTAGCAGGTTAACTAAAATGTTAACGTGAATTCTAACAGAGCCCAGAGTAAAAAGTGGAAGTGGAGTGTCTGAATGTTAGAAGCTTATTATCTAAAATTTACAAATGCTGAAGGAGGCATCCATTGCCTGTAGCTTGCAAAGTGCTCTGAGTAGGCAATGCATACACAGGCATCCATCATCCACAGAAAGGGTGCTGGGCAGCTAGCCATTTCATCTGCCATTGCCATCTACCTGCCAAACTCCCCTTCCCTGCCTTGTTTCAGAGAAAACATATTGTGTGGAAACATTCTGCTGACATATAGTAATAATAGCCCTACACATCCTTCCCTGATTTTGTTTTGTCCTTTGGTAACTGGTTTGTTTTTTTTTTGTGTTTTTTTTTTTAATCTGAGGACAAAGAGAAGTCCTAAAATGAACCAACCTTAAAATATCATTTGTAGTTGGCAACTGTAGTGAGCTCTGGGAGAAGTGGAGAATGGATCTGGACTATTGATGGAATTACAGAAAAGAATAACGTGCTACACCTTCAGCAAACTTGATTCGTGCGTATGCTGCTGTCTTTTTTAGTAGCTTCTCTTCTGCAAGATAAGTTTTTTCCTGATTTCTATGCCCCCTCCTCCCCAAAAATTGCCTTTTTTTACATCTATATGGTTCATTCAAGGAGCAATGACCACTGACATCTCATCTGTGATTTATCAAAGCACGGAAGTGCTTTGATGCTGTAAACAGAAAGTGAGCTAATTGATGTAAAATTTCAAAACAAAATAAAAGTCAGTTAGGGACTGCAGGGAATGCATTTTCTGAGAAGGTAGAATCACAGTGCTGCTTTGATTCAGGTCCCTGGTTTCACCAAAATTACCTTTGATTTTTGGGAATGTGGTCATATAAAATTCTAGTTTACCTTTCTTTAGCAGCTGATCTACTTTTCTGCAAATTTCAAAGGGAAGAATGTAACGACCTCTTGTTCAGTGTACTTTTAATCAGAACAACAGCTTCTTCTTTTTGCTTGGTTATTTCCATTCCTTCCCTGTAAAGCATCTGGAAAGAAGAAACAGACAATATTGACCGATACTTTATTTTGTAAACATTTTCCAAGGAAACAGATGAAGTATTGGGAACTTTTCAGAGTACGAGTTGTACTCTGAAATTAAATTTCTAGATGCAAGTATTGTTTCTTTAGATCCAAATGGAGACACTGGAGGCAGCTTCTTTTGTTTACTATGAACTTGACAATTATCTCACCTGTCCTCTGTTGTGTATCTACTCAGATTAAGAGCTCCTTTTGTCACAGCTCCTGTTTTCTAGTTCTCTGAACTTTGTTTGCCATAGCAGAGTAATTCAGCTGAGGCCTTGCAAAGGCTGGGAAGGGTGGGAAGTATATGTCACACATTCTGCAGGCTGTGGTTATGTTTGCTTGCACTTGGCTGGGATTTGCTTTTTCCAGACCAGCTACTGTTTGATTATGTTCAACATGCCCTACACTCTTGTCCAGAAGAGACACCTCTCTTTCTAATTACATTGATAATCTGAGTAATGCAAAATTACATTTTTTATGCTCATGATATTTCTGATAGAGACTCCATTACATCTCGTGTTCATTTGAGAAATGGGTGGACTAGCACTTATGGACTGAAGCTTCTATATTATTCGGTGCCCAAGGAGGTTCCTTACTCCCAGAGCAAGACAAGAAAATGTCTTAGCACACTCTCTGTTTGTTGCCTATCATCTAATAAATACCGCTTTACTTCTCCAGTTCCTTATCAGATACATGCTTTTCTACAAATCTAAAATGTTACTGAAATATTAAAAATACTTTATTTTAGATTACTATATCTCTATTACTACATGTATTTTTACATAAAGAAATACAGGTGGTGGAAGGATGAAAGTCAGAAAAACAGGGTAATAATAGTAGTTAGCAGATTAGGGTATTAAATGATATGTGGAGGATCTGTTTAGTGAGAAATGAAGAGGAGATAGATAAGATATTTCTGAAATAGTCTTGTTGAAACCTTCTCCTGACACTGTATCCTGCTTCTGCTGATGCCTAGTGGTTTAATCAGTTCTGAAATGGTGTCAGGAGTGTGTTGGCTCCTCCTTGCTTTAGTGAAACCATGCTCGGCTCTGTACTCTTTAAAAAAATTAAAAAGGACAAGTGGATTCTGGACATCTTTATTTTTCTGCTAATCAGTATTAACATTTTATCTATCAAAGTAAAGAGAGATGAAAGCTTAGATCTGCAATGTTACATGGTGGTGATAGGCATAAAATAGGAATGATTTGGAGAAAACATTGACAGCTAGAGAGGGGAGGGATGGCTAAGGCTGAGCAGAGGTAGGGATTTTCCTGTTTTCTTCCTGCAGGCTGTGTGGGAGGAGGCCTGGATCCAAAATGGGGCTCTGGAATGATCCATGCAATGTGACAGGTTGAGCACTACAGTCTAATCCATGGCCTTGGCCGTGCTGCAGTGCCCAGGCTAAAAATCACATTCAACCAGTGGAGACTCTATGTGTGGACCCAAGAAACACTGAAGCACTTTCATGCGTCCAGTTCACGCTAAATTGTTAGGTCTAAAATTAGCTTTGGGGTCATTTTTATGTTTGCTAGCATGCTTTTACACCTTTGCTCTTTCTTCATTGGTCTGCAGATCCACGTTACATCTGAATGTACTTATATACTTGCTTTACTCATGTTAGATAGTATGTCTTCCTTCTCTTTGTTACCTCTAAAACCATTTTTCCCTGTCTCCAGATTTGCATTTCTTTACCTGGACATGGGTGAGCTGTTCTTAGCTGTGCACCTTCCAGTGCCAAGTCTGCACCCCACATCTTATCACCCCAAGCCAATACCCCCCTGTACCACATCCTGTGTCTCCACTTCTTAAGGCCTGTGCAGTCATACCAAGCTTGTATTTCTTGAATTATGTCATACATCATATCCTGGGCTACATCAAAAGAAGTGTGGCCAGCAGGTTGAGGGGAGTGATTCTCTGTCTCTGTTGTGCTTTCATGAGACCCCACCTGGAGTGCTGCACACACTTATGCAAGGAAGAAAATTTTTTTACAGTGAGAGTGTGTAGTAGTTTAACCTTGGCTAAACGCCAGGTGCCCACCAAGCCGCTCTATCACTCCCCTCCTCAGCAGGGCAGAGGGGAGAGAAGGGAAAAAAAAAATATGGAAAAACAACTCTACAACCGTGGTTCAAGATAAAGGCAGTTCTAATATTGCAAAAGCAAGACCGCACGCGGAAGCAAAGCAAGGAAAACCAAAAGATTATTCTCTACTTCCCATCAGCAGGCGATGTCCAGCCACTTCCTGGGAAGCAGGGCTTCAGAAAGTGTAGTGGTTGCCCCAGAAGACAAAACGTTGGAAAAAAACCGAATGCCCCCCCGTTCCTCCCCCTCTCTCTCAGCTTCCCATTGCTAAGCAAATGTCATATGGTATGGAATATCCGTTTGGCCAGTCTGGGTCAGCTGCCCTGGCTGTGTCCCCTCCCAGGATCTTGCCCACCCCCAGCCTACTGCTGAGGGGGTGGAAGAAGGGTTGGAGACACAGCCTTGATGTGTGCCGGCACTGCTCGGCAGTAGCCAAAACCCTGGTGTGTTATCAGCACCTTGCTGCTACCAATGCACAGCACTGTAAGGGCTGCTGCAGGGAAATTAACTCCAGCTCAGCCTGACCCAGTACAGGGTGGTGAGGCACTGGAACAGGTTCCCCAGAGAAGTTGTGATTGCGCTATCCCTGGAAGTGGTCGAGGCCAGGTTGGATGGGGCTTTGGGCAACTTGCTCTAGTGAAAAATATCCCTGCCCAGGGTAGGGAGGTTGGACTAGATGATCTTTGAGTCCATTCCAACCCAAATCTTTCTATGATTCTATTACATTATAAATATCTCATTCCACATAGAATAAATCTTTGCTACTGCTATGCATTTAGAACTGTGGTTGTACTATACACAGATAAACAAAAGTAAACCAAGTAAAAATAGTTCACACAAAGTATGCTGGATAAGCCTCTATTCTGAGGCCTTGTAAACTCAATTCAAACCTTAGAACCTGTTACTAGCAATGGCAATACCACTGCCAGAGTTACAGCTCTTCCAGGCAACTAGGAACTGTTTGGTAGCTTGTCCTAAAAGTCATAAGGAAAAACTAAGTTTGTACAAAGTGACTCCTGGAATGTGCTGACAAGTTCCCACAAGGTCTGTGGCTGCTTGGGAGGACTGGCCCTTCTGTGACTCTACTCTGAGGTGGCTCTGAGTATTTTCACAGGCAGCAGTGGTGCAGGTTTGACATTGTGAGTGGTTGGTGAATTAAGATTCAGGCTTGAGTGTAGCTGAAATACTCTCAGGCAGTTACACCACCTCACTTCCCAACCTGAGGGGTCCCTTGTCAACTATGATTCAGGTTCAAAACCAGCCATATATGCAAGGTCAACAGCTCCATTTAAATTCTCACACAGAAGCAAAAACTGTGCTTTTCATGACAGGAGTGTTTTCTCTACTTAATAATGGCAGCAATCAATTTATATCTAAAAGGCTATTCGTGTTTCTAGCTCTATTTCGGTTTTTACTTTCTTCCTTTTTTATCTCTCACAGGACTATCCTTTAGCTTCTATATGGAAGTAAAAAAACCCACACAGTATTTCCATTCCTTAAATACACTATCTAGCATTATAATATAGTATTTTTCTCTCTCTCTTCCCTAAACACTCCTAATTGTCTCAGGAGCTGGCCAAGAAGACAGAGCTGGTATGATGCTAGGCTTTCCAGAAACTTTTCTGTCCTGTTCAGGCAGCTGGCAAAGTAGGTCTTTTTTTCCTCTTATGCCACTGGAAATTCCACACCCACTGAGCAGTTCATTTTCTGCCTTTTCACTGTGTTGAGATCTTGATATTAAAGGGTTTGCTTGTCGGAAATTACTGCAGTCTCAGAAATTTTTAAATAATTCTGTGCTGTCTTTATCAAAAAAATGCTGACCCAAACTATACATTTGTCAGCAATTTTTCCCCTCTTACACATGAAAAAAATAGAAGTGGAATGTGAAGCTGTTGCTAAATAGTTTACCTGGAAGAGAATGGGGAAGCTGATGGTATTTGGGATGTAGAGTCTGGGTGTTTCAGAACCACTTGCTGCTGAGAGCTGGGGAGGTGGGAACCAAGGAAACAACAGCGTGATTATGGAACAACTTCAGTCAAGTGAGGTTTTTTTTTTACCATGGTTGTATTGTTCAAGTATATTGAAAACCTGAGCAAACTTCCCTCTAGAATTCAAAACAGGAGACAAATGTCAATCTAAACCCATATTTTATTTGAATGATTTGGAGATTAAGTAACAATAAACAGAAAATTCAACAACAGAACCACCAGGTTTCCAAGACAACTTATAATGATCTTTCAGTTTTTAAACACCAAATCCAGCAGTTAAGTACCACTCAATATTATTGAAATGTTGTCAAAATTAAGCACAGTCAGTGATGTGAATCTAAATATCTAAACCATGTGTGTTGAAGAAGAATTAAACTACACTCTACTGGCATACCTATACTTGCACCGTCTTTTTTCCTTGTATATCTCAAGCTGCTGGGTATTTGTGTGATAGCCTGCATTCCCTAGTTGTAGGAAATATGCGTCAGGATATTGTTGTCATATCCTTATTCTCCTTAGAATGTCTTTCCACCTGTTTCACAGACAATATGCAGAACAGAGCAGCCAGTCATTCAGAGGGCGTTATGGACATTTCAGTGGATTCTGTGTTGTAAGAGTTTGCATTTAAATTAACTGTGTTGTTCTTGGCTATTAAGTGCTACTTAATACGTCAAAGAAGCAAGCTTTAAGTCACATCACATATTCCCCAAAATTCGATTGCCTGAGAGTGACAGTGCAATGTCATAGTTAGTCTGAAGGTGAGGTAGAGGTATTTTCATTTAATATAGCAAAGTGCCTTACCAATCAATAAAAGGGAAAATAGAGACTAAGATGATGACCAAGACTGGACATGATTTATATGGTTCAACCTCACTGTAGTAACCTTCAGCCAGAAAATTTATAGGACTCTTGACAAATTCTGTATGTTTTTGCAATTACACGTGGGCATAACTAACATAACATGGTTTGTATTTGACTAGACAAGAGATTAGTTCATAGAGTATAGTTTGCGTTCTAAAAGTAAGCATTGAATCCTCCATCAAAGTCTCTGGTATCTTGGTTTCTTACACTGTGTCACTGTCAGAAATTATTTCAAGAAGAAATAAGTTTAAGCGGCTCGAGTCAACATAAGTCTGTCAGAATTCTCAAAGAGTCCTTATTGTTCAAAAAAGAGAGGAAAAGGGAAATTAGGTATTGAGAATTAAGTCTGTTACATGGCGTTGCAGTATGATCACTGTATTCCCGAAACTTTTAAAAGTAATTTTTGACTAGCAGCTATGACATAGATTCCCAAAGTAGTGAAATAGGTAGCTTTAAATTTACTCTTGTCCTCGGGCATCGATTTTGATCGCTGCGTGCTGGTTTGAGAGAAAAAGAAAGACATAAGATTGTATTTTGAGTATGATCTTCTGATTTCAGGTGTGGAATAAGAACCCACTTTCTGTTTATGCATAGATAAAGTTCTTCATGTTAATGACATGCTCTGCAGAAAGTTAGCCACACAATAATATAAGCAACCAATTCTGAAGCCCTGACAATGTCTTCACACATCACTCTTAATGGTGGGTTTGTTCTGAAAGACAATTCTTTAGATTGGCACATGTCTGTCCATATAGACTTATTCCACATACTATGGGGCAGATATTCCTCTGCTAACATGACTAAATTCTGTCATGCAATGGATCATTGCCTTTTAATGGAACATCACCTTTCAACTCCATTTGGCCTATCAATTTTATGTTAAGGTGGTTCAATATTGGATTTTTTTGTCATCTGTTATAAGACCTCCTTCAGCTAATTTCTTTATGTGGTGGGTAGAACGTTGGCTGTATCATATTTTTCTGACCTTAGAAAGAAGAATGAAGTTTCACATACT
This sequence comes from Psophia crepitans, assembly GCA_013399095.1. Lineage (NCBI taxonomy): Eukaryota > Metazoa > Chordata > Aves > Gruiformes > Psophiidae > Psophia > Psophia crepitans. The sequence continues at coordinate 79,115 of VWZZ01003447.1, read as the reverse complement.
TTTTTCTTTCCAGCTACTTGAATTGACAGAAACCAAGAGATTTTGTCTCTCTTTAACTTATTTGTGTACAAGATGCAAAACTTTCATCAGAGGTACTTCGAAATAAAGAGTTTTGGTGCTGTTGAGATGAAAGGCCTGTTCATTTCCCTAGGCAGAGTTTTTGGCATTAAAGATAAATTCTTATTTTGACTCCATTCTCTACTTTGTCCATGGTACAGAGTATATATTGCATGAATATCAGTACATAGAAAAACATTTCCTAATTCAATTTTGTGTGCATACTGAAAACTTATTCAAATTCTTGTTTAGAAATGTCAGTGGAAATGGAATAAGAAAAGGCCTTTCCAGAAGTTTATAATTCTTTTTTTGTCTCGCTTTCAAATCATTATATGAACATTCAAGAGAAATTTTAGCACTTCTGCTTTAAAGCTATAATGTTTTAACCCTCTAAAGGCAAATCCACACAGTGGAAGCCAATGGGATCAAGCTATTTGGCACTTTATAACTTGTAGACACCAGTCACCTTTAATGTTCCTCAAAACCTTAGCATTTTGTAGATCAAAATATCTGATAGGTTGTGGCAGTCACATCTACCCTTTGCCAAAGCTTCTCTTAATGCATGTAGGGAGAAATGCTCAAAATTCACTTGAATTTCAGTAATAACTCCATAGGGTTTTATCATGGGGCCAATATAATATGTATTACCTACCTGCCTTTGGCAGACTGGCATGGAGGTGGGCACCTCAGACATTTGTTGATGTCACCATTACCTTCCGAGAATCTATAGTGAGATCTGTCCAATGTAGAGTGAGCAAAGAAGTATGTAGGGACACTGTTTTAGCCTCTAAGTGAGTGGGCTAGCACAATGTGAATGGGTTTATTGCAACACTTGAAACGTCACTGGGGTGCCAGTTCTTGGTCAGGTGTGGCCAATATAAGCCAGGAGCGTAGATAAGGAAGGGAATTGGCAAACAGAAAGACCAAAGAGTGAAAGGTGCGAGTCAAGCCAAACTACAGAGCAGCCTGGGCAACTGTGCGCAAAAAGAGCCTGCCAGAAAAGGACAGGCATCATCCAGATGCTCCAAAATGGGATGGCATCCAATTGGATGGTTCTTAAATTCAACATACAGACCAGGCAGAAGCTTTTTTGGACGTTTTCGAAGAAACTAGCATGTGTATTTAACACCCAAGACCTGGTATAGTGTCTGTATGATATGCTCAGGAGTTGTCTTGATCCAGACATGCTCTTCTGGGTTTAAGAGATGCTTGAGAAGTGGTGCTCTGGTTGTTCTGGCTTCTTGACCATTTTTCTGGCTTCTTACAGCAGCCAGTTTGGCACCGTCACAGAGATCAAACATTATCCACTGTCCCAAGACTTTTGGCATTGTTGCTCGTTCAATATATAAGTAAAATGCATCCTGCATCCCAGCCCCAGGAACCTACATTTGTGTCAGTGAATGCATACTGCCCCTTAAACACAATGGCTGAGTGTAGTGCAAACACGAGTCTTTAGGTACTGCCATTCCTGGTTTATGATTCATCATACTTCCCCTTCAGCAGGCTGGGCTGCCTTTTAGCTTGTCTAAAACTCTGCACGCATTGTGTAGGACCTGAGGACCATAGTTAGATTAAACTATCTTCTGCCTCTTCTGCCTCTTTCTTTCCCACCATTGGTAAGTATCTACAGTACAGATGCTGCAGGTTAAAGTTGATTTTATTTTGTGTGTTGTGTGTCATGTCAAGAGAACACGTGAAGAGAACACATTATTATGTAAGAACATTTTCTCCCTTCTGACTTGGGGTCCAGGTCTAACTAGCACCTACTTGTTGGCTCAGATTTGTGCTACGTAACTGGTCTTGAAAAAAGAATGAGGAAGATGATGGGAATGATAAAAATTGGGAATGATAAAAAAGAATGAGGCAGTCTTTCTCTACTGACTATAGAGGAAGCTCAGGACCAATTTAGGTGTTTTAGTTAAGTACCATTATTAGGTGGGAAGGATTCAAGCTCTGGAATCCACTGAAAAAAATGTGTGAATGTATGTGGCTGTACTGGGTCAGGCTGAGCTGGAGTTAATTTCCCCGCAGCAGCCCTTACAGCGCTGTGCATCGGTAGCAGCAAGGTGTTGATAACACACCAGGGTTTTGGCTGCTGCCGAGCAGTGCCGGCACACATCAAGGCTGTGTCTCCAACCCTTCTTCCACCCCCTCAGCAGTAGGCTGGGCGTGGGCAAGATCCTGGGAGGGGACACAGCCAGGGCAGCTGACCCAGACTGGCCAAACAGATATTCCATACCATATGACATCTGCTCAGCAATAGGAAGCTGGGAGATAGGGGGAGGAACAGAAGGCATTCGTTTTTTCCAACGTTTTGTCTTCTGGTGGCAACCACTACGCTTTTGGAAGCCCTGCTTCCCAGGGAGTGGCCGGACATCGCCTGCTGATGGGAAGTAGAGAATAATCTTTTGGGTTTTTCCTTGCTTTGCTTCCGCGTGCGGTCTTGCTTTTGCGATATTAAAACTGCCTTTATCTTGACCCACGATTTTGGAGTTGTCTTTTCCATCTTATTTTTTCCCTCTCCCCTCTCTGCCCTGCTAAGGAGGGGAGTGATAGAGCGGCTGGGTGGGCACCTGGCGTTTAGCCAAGGTGAAACCACTACAGTGGCCATGAGGAAAGGAGTGTTTGTTTGTGTTTGTTTGAATGTTAGGTGTGAACTGACATTCCCTAAATTTCACATAGCCTTAGATAGATAAAAATCTTGCTAAAGTTGCACACTAAGGAGATGTCCCTTACTGTGCTATTTTGCAGCCTATCTGCCCGTTTTTGAGTCTGCAACAATGACAAATCCTGCAGGCTTTAAGCTCCTCAGTGTTACAGAACTAAGGAAAAAATTATTTTCCTTTGTCAAAGAATATCTGTAACAGGGGATTTATGGAAATGAACTGTAAAAATGAAACAAAAGTATAGAAACTATCAATTAATCACCCAAATGACGATCCAGATAAAAGAAACTTTTAACACCACCATCATCTACTGTTCTCCCAATTGGATCAAAAGAAAATTCATGGCCGAGTGAAAGCTGGTGAAGGTAGCTGAAATCTCTCATTTCTACTTAGACAACATTTACAGTTGCTGTAAAAATAAGGTTTTTACTGTGCCAAGGAGACAGACTTTCAGCAAAGCAAAACTCATTTTGTGTATGACCTTTACAAGTCATCAGTTTCAGATGACCTCCTCACATACAATGTAGTACCCCTTTTCAGGTAGTAATGAACTGTCTGCTCTAATACTTTCAGGTAAAGCGGCAATTAAAGTTATAAATGTGGAGAAAATAAGCTCCCAGGCTTATCTTATTGGCTTCATCTTTTAAACGCCATCAGACCTGCACAACAAACTAACTTAATACAGCCCCAGAATAAAGTTATCAAGGCACCAGAAGCAGAACACCTTGCATTTTTCATTTAAGTAAAATGTGTGGCAAAACTTAACTTGTAAGTATGTGAAAGAGTGATAAATTCTTTTTATAGTTGCCACTGACTAGAGAATAGATTTTAAATTTTAAAAGTGCTGTGCTACAGCTGGTTACTTCCTGTCAATATTAATATTAGAACACAGTAAACTAATCCAGTGTTTGCATGACTGGAGAGGCATACTTGGTGTAAAATAAAGCATAGCATCATTTCAATGAAAGAAAACATCATTTTTTAAACTCTCCTTCAAAATGCAGAAGATACTGTGAAATGTATCACTTTGAAGAAAACATTGCTAATGTTGTATAACTTTCTTTCAAGACTAAATCTGCTCACTAGTGCAGAAAAATAATTTCTGCAAATGCAGATTATTAAAATGAAGAGAGTCAATCAAGAAAAGTACTGTGAGGGAAAAACATTATTTTTTAAAAATAAGAAGGTTGGGAACAGGGGCTTAAATTATTTACTGTGTTCCTGAGGGTTTAGAGGGATATATGTTTACATTTTTCTAGGCTTTATGTGTTTGAGGATAAACTGAAGTCAGGATGTTCCAGTTCATTATAATTGTTTTGGGGAGCACTGACAGTAGCCTATAGAACGTTACACAAGATTGCAAATAATTGCTATAAACTGCTCTTAGGCTGCTTCCTGTGAAAATAAGAAATTTCAAAACTGCTGTGGTGAAAGTTTTATTAAAATAATTTTTAAAAACCTTACTGTATCACTTCTATATCCAATTATTGTATTTGCTTCATGCTATTTTACAAAGATACTAATTTTAATCTCATGTGGGTTTTTAACTAAAGAGGTAATTTAAAATGTTACTTGCGCATTAAACTGATAATGTGGTTAAGTTTGTACATTAACATTTTCTGATAATTCAGGATTTCTCATAACTGCAAACCCAAAATGATAAATCAGTTAATGTACAAACTGTTTAATAATAATCTGTGTATGGCCCAATACTTATCCTTCATGTTTAAAAGAGTTTTGCTAATTATTTCACAAAGAACAGTGAAGAAACTCGGTGGAAGTTTGGATAAGAAATCAGCTGTTCATATTAAATACTTGAAGAGGGAAAAAGCATGGGTAATAGCTAATAATGGTTTAATAAATCAAATCTGCTGATCCTTGGAAACTAACTTAATAATACTTGATGTTGTCAGTCTCCAGTGTATACGTTTAATGAAGTTGGGGCATGTAGAAGAACCGCTCCATCTCCTGTATCACCATAATTCTTTAAATGATCAACGCCTAGCCTGCACCTGAGGCAGGAGCCCCCTGTGAAATAAAGCACAGCAGTATGTGGAGGTGGAAAGTACTGAAAAGTAGCTTTGAACAGTTATTCTGAACTTTTGTATTTCCTGAATATTTTTCTTTCCAACAGGAAGAATAATATCTTCATATTTTCTTTATTTCTTTCCATCTCTCTTCCCAAAAAATTCATATCATAGTATTTTCAAAAAACCAAACAGCATGTGTGACATGATCACAGGATGGGCGAGGTTGGAAGGGACTTCTAGAGGTCATCTGTTCCAATATCCCCGCTCAGGCAAGGTCACCAGCACCTAGTTGCAAAAGGCCTGGCTTTTTAATGTTTTCACTGAATGACTCTGCAAACTCTCTGGGCAGTATGTGCCAGTCCTCAGTTATCCTCCCAGTAACAAAGTGTTTCCTGATGCTCAGACAGCACCTCCCCTGTCTCAGTTTGTTTTCATTCATGACTTATCTCATGGCTCCTATAAAAGCAATTTTATCCTCTTAATGGAACCTTTGACTCATAAAAAAACCTCATAACCCCAAATAAATGCTTGTAGAGGAGGCCCAAATATGGACTGGTGGTACTTGGCTAGGAAGTGGTGTGTGTGGGCCTACTTTGTGCCTCATAAGACAAGGCTCTCTTAGCATCTCAACTGTGAACTGCATATGTGGTCCCTTGATTCTTTCATTCCTGAAACAGGTACTATGTTTCTTGCTCTGTTCTCGGAGTAAAATGGCCAATTCTAAGTCTGTGAAGAAGTCTTATGTGAATTCAGCTGTTATGGTTTGGTGAAAAAAGTGTGGATTTAAAAGTCCTATAATTAAATTCAATGAGCTTTCACTGGTATTGTGTGGATGATAGATAAAAGACACATTAATTTATTTCCCGTCCAGAGATTGAGTTTCATGCAATGGTTTCCTATAGCATTGGACAGTTGTGTGGCCTTGGGAAAACAAGGTATGTGATTGGAAAGTTCTCAGATTTTAGGAGTTCTCTAAGAAGTTCTAGTGTAAAATGTATTTCTCTTATTTCAGAATTAGACTGGTTATTTTTCAAGTTTCTATTCAAGTTCCATCCCATTATTAGAAATACTGTAAATCCATCTCAGGGGGAAAAAAAGAAAACCCTTCAGTATTGATAGTAGTCCATATTCTTTTCTAGAGTTAGTGTTGAAAACTTTTTTTTCTTCCACTTAGAAAAAAGTAAATGGATAATACAAAAAAAAAAATATTGTATTAGCCACAGATTATAATTCTTTTCATAAATGTCACTTTTTTTCAGTCTGAATTTTATTTGCACTCAGACTTGACTGAGTTGAGCTCTGTCCTGTCTCCCACCTCCAACGCTGTTAAATTTTTTCTCTTATTTCCATCCTAAAATTATACACTCTTAACTCATATTCATTTGTTCTGGTGCCTTGTTCTTTATTTTAAATAGCCGTTCTCCTTTCCTGATACATATTCCTGGATGTATTTATAGAGAGCAATCAGGACTTCTGGAATTAGTACTTTTGAAACAGATATCACACTAATTGCCTTCTTGTTTCATCCAAATCATATGGGCTAGAGACCCCACTCTAGCCTGAAGGACTAAGTGAGATTTTCTGGTTTTTGGGGGTTTTTTGGTTTTTTTTTTAGGGGTCTGTTTCTTTGATCCTATACCTGTAGAAGCAGATGCTCAAGGGGGTATAGACAGAGACGATGAAGGTAGGAGTATTCTGAGCTGCCAGTGCTGGAAAGGCTTAGTCAATATCTACCAATTATACCCATAATCCTATGGTTTTATGTTCGATCCTTCAGGAAAGTGTATACTTTTCTTTGCCTTTACTTTTCATTGGTATTTGAGGTAATACTTTGTTTATGCAAGTGCTGAGCTAACCTAATTCTGAACACCTGCATTAAAACTGATTCATTTCTTAAAAGGGAAGCAAGAATATATTCTTTGTCTGCTACAATTACAGTTTCCAAAAGACATTAGATAAACAGAATCAGACAAAGAACATCAAACTGCATTCCTATCTATTCATTAGATTTCCAGTGTCAATTAAATTTCATTGACTTACAAAGCACCCTCTCTTAGTTCTTTTTAAAGGCTGTGATATACTTTTTCCTGCTCCAAAAAAAAGGAGGGGGCAGTTGCATTAGCAGGTGTAAGTATTAGGTGTTCCCGCTGTTGGTACTTCACATCAGTGTTACAGCTGGATAACTGCAGTCCAGAGACACTCTCTTTTGCTAGCAAAGAACAGAATGCCAGACCTACAGGGACAAAAGGGGAGGACAAGGTCTAAGCTAGGCTGCCTCTACCACCTTGTGAACCATTTTGCAAATGCAATTAAAGGTCACTCACTGCAGCTGAGAAGAGCTTAGAGGGGGTTCAGATGACCTTTTGCAACTAGGTGCTGGTGACCCTGCCTGCTCGGGGATATTGGAACAGATGACCTCTAGAAGTCCCTTCCAACCTCGCCCATCCTGTGATTATGTCACACATGCTGCCCCCCCTCCTCATGTTTTCCCTGTTAAGCATGTAGGTCATAGGCCAAACTGCTTTCTGTTTTCTGCATTCCGTGCTGCGTAAGAAAAGCCCATCTGTCTCAAGTCCTGCTGACAAGCAGAAAGACCAAAGAACGTGTTGGAAATCACTGTTTCCTGGGGCTTTAGGTTCAGTTTACCCTCCCTATTCATCAGGGGTGTGTGTGAATAATTTAAACCCTCCAAAAAGGAAGGAAGGAAGCCACCTAAATACCTGCTTACAAAGGTCCTTGTGCCAACCTCATAGAGGGACAACTTAGGTAATGATGCCTAGTGTCAAAAGGAAGGAGCTTAAATTAACAAGACTCCTGTGGTTGCATGGTTCACAGATTTACAGTACATTAAATAACTGTAACTGAATTGGCCACAGTTATTTTTTCTCTTTGTGAAAGCACTGTTGTCTGCACCCAAGAGGATTTGTGTCCATATCCTTTGCCACAACTCTGCTCATTGTGGCTTGTGTGTTTCTTCTAAACCAAAGGTCAGCTGGTCATCTTCATGGTTAATTTTTCAAAGGATCAGAAGTGAGAAGAAAATTCTAAACTATCTAGAGAAGGGAAAAACAGGTCTATGACAGTTCAACAACTTCGGTAAACAGTTGCAGTAATACTTAGCATCACTGAACTGCTAGCTTCTGGGTGCCAAAGGATTAATCAGCTTTTATCCTCACAGGAGAAACACCTGTTAAGGTTTGGAGGTTTGGGTTTGGTTTGGTTGTTTTTTGTTTGGTTGGGTTTTTGTTTTTGTTGTTTTTTGTTTGGTTGGTTAGTTTTGTTTTGTTTGTTTGTTTTATAAAAGGCATTTGTGGCTCCCTGCAAACACTAGCAAAATTGCACAAATAGACAAATTACACTAGGATGATATCTGTAGCCTGTGAGGGGAGAGGCTGCTTGCAACAAGCACTTGTATAACATGCTATAAAAGAGATGCTATTTGTACTTGCTGACACTGAACTCCTTTATCACACCCAACCAGGAATTGCAAAGCAGGTAGCAGAGGGTGCTTTTGTGTGTTACACGGAGTTTATATATGCGTCCTCAGGCTTTTATATAGCCCGGGAATTCAAAATGATAAAAGTTGTGATTGGAACCACCCATACACACAGATTCAGTGTTTTATTTTCCTCTTTCTTTCTAGTCCCGTTGGTTTATTAGATGTGTATTCTACGTGAGCTTTGGAAATGCTGGCGTTTGTGAAAAATGTGGTAGTAAATATTGTCACAACTTTTTCAGGTGTACTCGGGGTTTTCAGTGAAGAAGCTGGCACTTTAGGGGAGATGGTATGAAAGGAGCATTTTTCTAAATTGTATGCATTTTGTAATGTTTTTCTGCTTGCTTCCTGCGCTGATTCTGTAATGGAGACAGTTAGAAGTTACATTTATTTTACGCTTCTCTTGACAGTTCCTTATCATTTGTGGTTTTGATTTATTGTGTTGTTCTTCGGGAATTCAGTAAGGAATAGCTGTTGTAAAGTTTCAGGTGGCTGACTGACTGTGAGCAAGGGCATTTAATGTTTAAAGTGTTTTTCTTTACAAATTATCACCTGTGATTTGAATCACATGAACTGATGAATAATATAGCATTGAATATATAGATTTCCTATGAGGTACCTCTGTTCTGCCACTGTAATTAATATAATTTCTATTTGGATAATGACATTTTCTGTTGTTTAGCAATCATTACTGTACTTTCTGCTAATTCTAATGAATTTTTTTTCATGGATATGGAAGTATGCTTTACTTTACAGATTGGGTCAAACAACAAAGAAATGGAATAGTCAGATATGTTTTTCTCCCTAGAAATCACCCATCTGAGAACAAGTAAGTGCAAGATTTTTTAATTACAAACCCAAAATAATTAATGTTTGTAAGGAAAAATCATCTCACAGTGAATACAGAGCCAGGACTTGTGACTGCTGGGCAAGAAAAGTGTGGAATGAAAGGTCACTAGAAAGGACAATTCTAGGCTTATGCAAAGAAAATGAAGGGAAAAGAAGAAAATATTTTTAAAAAATATCTGATAGGTCATGGAAGCAGCACAAAGATATTTACCTTTATCGACTCTTTGTGGATTTCTTCCATTTGTGGTTTTCATTCCCATGGCCAGTTGGAGTAGTTTGACTTTTCTGGTATCTTGTTGCTTCACAGTAATAAATTAAAACCTTTTGTTGTCCAAAGGGAGATGGAGTTGTCTATGATTCCGTGCTTTCTGCCTCCAGGTGTGTTCCATGTGATAATAACCTGCACAGATGAGCACTTCTTTTGACAGTATTCCCACTTCCAGTTAGAATAGGGGATCTTTGTGAATAAAAAGCTGGATATGAACCAACAATGTGCACTCACAGCCTAGAAAGTGAGCCGGATACTGGGCTGCATAAAAAGATGCATGGCTAGAAGTTCGAGGGAGGTGATTCTGCCCCTTTACTGTGCTCTGGTGAGATCCCACCTGGAATACTGCATCCAGTCTTCAGCACAGGAAAGACATTTGTATTTGAACTGCTGCCAGTTTACAGCGCCATACACTGATGGTGTGAACCCTGTTTGTACTGACTGATGGCAACAGTGCCCAAATGTTTATACAAAGATGGCCTCACTGCTGTCCTGGAGATATTGTCATAGCCCATTTTAAGACAGATGATTCCACTTGTATCAGATTGAAATGAGGATCTTCATGGAGCAAGTCATCTTGAGGACAATCACATGCCATGTCCATGACAACCGGGGGATCAGACGCAGCCAGCATGGGTTCATGAAAGGCAAGTCCTGCCTGACCAACCTCATCTCCTTCTCTGACCAGGTGACCCGCCTGGTGGATGAGGGAAAGGCTGTTGATGTAGTCTACCTAGACCTCAGCAAAGCCTTTGACATGGTCTCCCACAGCATTCTCCTGGAGAAGCTGGCGACCCATGG
>VWZZ01003447.1:51360-67728 GCA_013399095.1 Psophia crepitans | reverse complement strand
TTTTTTTTTTTTTTACTTTCTCCTTCTAGCATAGGACTATCAAAACTGTTGTTGATTACTTGGAGGGCATACCCATGGAGACTAAGGTAATTTTAACAGTAAGTTCAGTGGGTCCAGGATCAACTCTTTAGTGAATAATAATTTTACTTTCAAGCAAAGTCTTTCAACACTCTGAAAATATTCTAATGTCAAAGAGTTGTATTCCTCTCTTCCATTAATATTCATTAAGAACTGAAAGAAATATGTATTAAGTTCCACTGGGGTTTGGGTTCTACTTTTGTGTTGTCACTAAAGTTTCTTTTAATGTATTCTGAGAAGTCTTTGGTAACCTTTATGCTTTTTAGTTGTGTGCAAGCTTTTACACTTCTTCCTTCACAGAAATCACTGTCTGATTCTGAATACATTTTTGTTGTTTTCTGTCATATTGCAGATCTCCTTTGTAGCCGTTGAGACTGAGTGAATCTTCTGTTCATTTTGAATGAAAGCTGATACAGAAAATTGGACACATTCACCAGAGTAATTGCATCCATTTGCAGTTCAGCTTCCAGTGGTCCTGTTGCAGTGAGAGAACTGAGATGCGGTGACTGTTAGGCTTGTTGACGCAAAGCTGCCTGAGACTCAAGTATGATGTCAATTAATTTCTCTTTCTATGGTAAAGAGAAGACCTGCGGTAAAGATATGTCTTTTCCCATCTGCTATCATCTGGACTCGCTGTCTTTTTTTTTCCATCTTCTACTTCTGTATTAAATTTTTGCCTGCAATTATGGTGTACTTATATTTGCTTTGAATACCTTTGTAAGTGATTCCGCAGTATGGGAACATTATAGTGAGCTAAGAAATATATCAAAATGCCAGCTTAACAACTGTCAAGAGCGTACTTGGTAAACGTGGTGCTCAATATAATTTATGGATTGTTGCAAGTGATTTAATTACAGGGTAAATTTCTGATTTTCTGTGATTATTTTTTATTGAATTGATCTTTGAAAGTGTTAGTTTTAATGTCTCTTGACTGATCTTAGTTTCTCAGATGGTTTACTGACAAAGAGGTGAATGTGTAAATCATGAAGAAACTATTTTCATACTCTATACAGATGGAGTGCGAAAAGGGATACTACCATATCTCTGTGTAGATTTCAAGAAAAAAGGTACTTATGGTATAGATTTACACCATCAGAAATAGATATGCTTTTCAAGTTACCTTGATAGTGGCAGTTCATATTTTATAGAAGGAAAATTAGTTATGGAAAGACTCAAGTCTTCAAATATAAAGCAGTGATGAAATCTTAAGTAAAGATCACATTTTTCAGCAATATTTGCTGAAGTCAGTGACAGAGATTGCACAAGTTTTCAAGTAGATGGATAGCCTGAAATTTCATCAGCAAATAAAAATGTACTATTTTTGACACAGAGCTCCAGCCCAGGCTTTGAGTGGTGTCTTTTAAATGATTGGTTTTGGTAAGTCATATGAAGGACTTAATGAAGATCTCAGTAGCAGTGGTACTCTAAAATTCAAAAACATCAAAAGTAGAATAATATCTACCCACTCACAGAAAGGTATTTATTGTGACAATTAAAAGAAATTCACATTAAACAAAAGTGAAAGTCAGTCAGGATAGTGAAATTAATACAGAATAGGCTTTTTAGTATTGATAAAGCAGAGTGTTCCGTGACAAATGGCTCTCTAATCCACAAGCTGTTCAGCACTAGCGATAATAGCATAAAAAGCAATTGCAAGTCCTCACTACCAAACTTCATTCACTCTTAGTCCCCTTCTGGCCCTATCAGTCATGCACTGTGAGCTACGTGGTGACACATATTTGCTGGAGGATGACAAGAACTCTCGGCTTGTTGACTGCAGTACTTTCCTGGGAGATGAGAGATGTAGCCTTATTCTTCCTCAAGCTGCAGAGAAGGCTTCTCTGTGTCTTAGAAGTAAAAGCATGAAGCAGCTGTATTACTCAAAAAAAGATCGAAAGGCAGCCAAATGCAGGAATGGATCCGAACTGTGAGTCCCTAACATAAGTAAGAAAGAGTCCAGAAATAGAAGTAAGTCCAGTCTAAGGGAGAGGGGATTTCTGACATGCCTCTGTAAGTGTCTGGGTGTTAGGACAATTAGAGAGCCTTGCCTGACTTTTCACTCACCGAATAAAGAGCCAAAATGCTTAAAATTGGGGTTTAAGGATTTAATTCCCAGTCAGATGTTTGAAAGTTAGCTATGGCAGCACAGAAATTCCTTGTGAATTGAGGCCTGAGACTTTTCTCACACAGTTCACAAAATTCCTGAGCGCTGTGTGTTCCTACAGGTTTCTGTGAAAAATTAGAATATTCAGTGCATGCTGAATTTTGTGACTTTAGAACATCGAATGTTACAGAAGAAAATGCATATGATAACATATCTGATACCTTATAAATTTTACATCCTAAAAAATGTTGTCTGTCTGGGATAATTCTATAGATAATTAAGCCTCATGGTATTACCTTGTTGAGGGGAAAAAAACCCCAAACAAACAATATAAAATACTCACCATTTCAGAATATGAAATATGCCCTGAATAGTAAAGAAAAAATGTTTTTGTGGTGATGAGGATAAGCCTGATAGTGGAGGTGTAAAAGGGATATGAATCTCTCCTTCCTTCCCAAAGGAGGGGTTTAGAGCCCAGTACACGCTCTGTTGTTGACATATGGTGGAAAGAAGGAGAGGTAAATGAAGAGGTTCCAGTGGGCAATCATGAAACATTTTTATTTTATAGATGTTAGGGATCTTTTGAGATTTGGGGTTGGGTTTGTTTTTTTTTGGGGGGTGGTGTTTCCTCTTTTTTTTTGGTAGACATTTCTATTTAAAAAGGTAAGGATGCTAAAGAAGTGGTGAAAAGTTGACAATCATACAATTTACCATCACAAATGAAAGACTGGGCACACTAGTTACAGAATCACAGAATATTAGAGGTTGGAAGGGACCTCGAAAGATCATCTAGTCCAACCCCCCCTGCCAAGGCAGGGCCACCTAGAGCACATCACTCAGGAACGCATCCAGTCGGGTTTTGAATGTCTCCATAGAAGGAGACTCCACAACCTCTCTGGGCAGCCTGTTCCAGGGCTCTGTCACCCTCACAGTGAAAAAGTTTTTCCTTACATTAACCCGGAACCTCCTATGCTCCAGCTTGAAACGTTCTTGAAGTTAGTGGCCACCCTTGTCTTAGCAGCTTGCAACCATGATGTGCTAAAACCACAGCCCTAAGAAAGGAAGAAAGTGTTGTCAGGGCTCCCAGGGCAGCAATAGACCTTCCCCCCTTGCCCAACCTCCCCCTGCCCAAGCACCTGGGGGACCTATTTTGGCTCAGCCCTGGGCCCCAGTCTTGGCTGTTACTATCAATCCTGTGCCCAGCTCTGTTTCTCCACCTCATGAATGGATTTCCTGGATTGATCTTGGACCTCATTTTGCATCCATCTGATCCAGCAGTCTGAAGTCTGAGATGCAAACATGAAATGTAGTCCTGCGGCCATGAGAAGAAGGAGTGGAGCAGTTGGTGAGGTAGAGCCAAAAGGGTAGGAGAAGAGGTGGTGATTTCAGGTTGGCTTTTCCACCCAGCTGAAAAGGCATTAGTACCCCACAGCTTACAAATCCCAACCTGGGTACATGGTGTTAATGCAGAACAATCTGTGGGCCTTGCAATAGCCTTGCTGGAAAGCTAGCGAAGAGGATCACAAAGCTGTTACAGGCAGACATCAGAAGTAGACATTGTCTGTTAATCTGCTTGTTTCTTCCTTTTCTTTAGTATAATAAAATACATCATGCCAAGTGATTCACGTCTGCAAATGGGAAAATAACATCTTATCAAACAATCTGCAGCTTAGGTCAGTATTCTTAGGTTTCTGAATAGGAGTTTGAGACCCTTTTTTACTGACTTGTAAACATGACTAGTTGTGTTTGCTATGTGTAAATAAAGACTAGCATACTCATGGTATGATGGTTACTACAGTGAAGGGGTTTTTTATTTTTATTACTATTAATTCCAAAATGGAGAGTTCTGAGAGTTTCTCCATGCTTTTATGTGAATGATACTTACAGGTAGTAGTCTAGAAGCCATGGGTTAACACAGTCTGAAGGAATTCAGATCCGTCACTCATTTGGAGAAAATGGCTCAGAAGTGAATGAATTATGTCAGTATTTTGACACTGTCAACACTGATCAATATTTTTGTTTTAGCAGCAAGTGCTTTCCTTATATAATATTTCTCTTATTGACTAATGGTGATTGGTTTCAACACCGTATTAAGTAGAGGATTTACACAAGTCTTAAAAGGAACATGCTACAATGTAGACTGCAACATTGCCAAGAAAAAGAGTAAGAATACATAGATCTAACCTATAAGCTTGTCTTGTGTTTGTATCGTCAGTGCTGGACATACAATTGCGTTCTTAATTTCCGTCATGCTAACATGCTTAGCCATTATAAGACTTTTGTACTCTGAGGGATAAATCAGATCCAAACATACTGTCATTGCCCTCTTTGTGCTCTCCTCCTTTCTCCTTGCTGAGAAGTTTGTTAGTGGCTATAAAACAGATCCTTCCTTCCTGAAGCAGAAGACATCAACCTAGATAACTTCACAGAATGAAGCTATTTCCCTTTTACTCAAAAACACTGGTAACTGCAAATCTCAGAGATCTCTATAAAATGATGTCTGTACATAAGAGGTGATAGTACTATTTGCTTTTTATAAGATTTCAACATAAAATGAACATTTATTTACTTGTTGAGCAAACATGAAAAAAAAATAAACTGACTGATATAGACAAAAAATTTTAAAGCTTTATGGCTACAAGACCAGTTATGTGGCTTGTGCACTTAATATTTTTCACAGTGTATAAACTTTTGTTAATTTGTCTTCAGATTAGTGCATCAGGGAAACAATACAGTAATTAAAGTAGGCAAAAGAAATCTTAACCAAAGTACTAAGGAAGAGGAGTGAGTGAAATGAAGTAGTTTTCTGCTCTACTATGTGATACCATTACCACGGGAAATAAGGAAGGAAGTGAAGAAAACTTAATCAGAAAGGAAACAGCACCAAGTTATTCTAGCTATGCAAAGGATTGTACATTAATGTCTTTTTTTTTTTTTTTTTTTTTCTCCTGGAGAAGCCAGCAGTCATCTTAAGCAATAAAATGTGTAGGTTAAAGAGTTCCAGTGCAGGTCAAAAAAAAAGGAAGATGTGAAATTATTGAAGCTGTTCAGCTGTCACTATGGGGAGCTTGACAATGTGATTTACAGGAAATTTCAACATAAACAAGGAACTTCCCTCTGCAGAAGATATCAGTATTATAATTGAGAATGCACAGAATAATTCTGTGTGTATGTAAATGTAGCATAAATGAAGCATAGAGCTTGGCAGACTGTTCATATGGATGTGGGGCTGCATTGAAGAGAGCTATGGGAACCCTAGCAAATATTTGGTTCTTCCATACATTGCTTTAGGAGATCCAGGTTTAAAAGGATGTGCTCCCACGGAAGATGGAACAGGCAATTCCAAAATGTCGCAAGTCGAGCAGTGGGGACAGAAGGCTGGCTTGGCTGAACAGGGATCTTGTTCTAGAGCTTAGGTGGAAAAAGACAGTGTACGGCCACTGGAAGCAAGGTTGGGCAACATGAGAGAACTACAGGGATGTTGCTCGCATTTGTAGGGAGAAAATTTGTGTGGCCAAAGCTCAGTTAGAGTTGAAGCTGGCCAATAATGTGACGGACAATGAAAAGGGTTTTTTAAAAAACGTTAATAATAAAAGGAGGACCAGAGAGAACATTGGCTCATTACTTGATGGGAATGGTCACCTTCCAAACAGGGACATAGACAAAGCAGAGATGTTTAATGCCTTCTTCACCTATGTCTTCAACACCGATGATGGGCTCGGGACCCCAGATGCCCCAAGTTAAAGGATCTAACTGCAGTAACAACAAAATCTCAGCCAACCCCAAATTTGTGTGGGATTTGCTGCTCCACCTGGATGCATATAAGTCCATGGGGCCCAGGGGTATTCATCCCAGGGTGCTCAGAGAGACTGCTGATGTCATTGTGAGACCTCTCTCAATTATTTTTCAACAGTCTTGGGAATCTGGAGAAGTTGACTGGAAGGTGGCAAACGTCGTGCAATTTTCAAGAAGGGCAAGAAAGAAGACCCTGGCCATTACAGGCCTGTCAGTCTCACTTCAGTGCCTGGTAAAATTATGGAGAAATTTATGCTGGGTGCTATTGGAAAACACCTGAAGGACACCCTAGTCATTGGTCACAGCCAATGGTTTAGCCAACTGAGTTTAACCAACGCAGGTTCCTCTTATGACAAGGTCACCCAGCTAGCTGACCCAGGGAAGCCAGCTGATGTCATTTTTGTTTGGATTTCAGTAAAGCTTTTGATACTGTCTCTCACAGTATCCTCCTGGACAAAATGTCCAGCTTACAGTTTGACAAAAACTTAATGTGGTGGGTGAGCAACTGGCTGATGGGTCGGTCACAAAGAGTTGTGGTAAATGGGGTTACATCAGGCTGGTGGCCAGTCACTAGTGGGGTTCCCCAGGGCTCCATTTTAGGGCCAGTTCTTTTTCACGTTTTCAGAAATGACATGGATGTAGGACTGGAAGGTGTTCTGAGCAAGCTTGCAGATGAAACTAAATTGGGAGGAGCTGTTGACTCAGGGTGGAGGGTGGAAAGGCCTTGCAGAGAGATCTGGACAGATTAGAGAACTGGGCAATTCCCAACCGCATGAACTTTAACCAGAGCAAGTGCCAGATCTTGGACCTGGGAAGGGACAACCCATGCTATACATACAGACTGGGGGATGAGATGCTGGAGAGCAGCCATGCTGAAGGGGATTTGGGGGTCTTGGTTGACAGCAAGTTGAATATGAGCCAACAGCATTCCCAGACTGCCAGGAAGGCCAACCATGTCTTGGGGTGCATCAAGCACGGCATTGCCAGTTACTCTAGAGGAGTGATTGTCCCACTCTACACTGTGCTGGTGCGGCCTCACCTTGAGTACTGTGGGCAGTTTTGGGCGCCACAGTACAAAAATGACATAGAACTATTGGACAGTGTCCAAAGGAGGGCAGCCAAGATGGTGAAAAGTCTAGAGGGGAAGACGTATGAGGAGAGCCTGAAATCCCTTGACTTGTTCAGGCTAGATAAGAGGAGACTGAGGGCAGACCTCATTGCGACCTACAGCTTCCTCACAAGGAGGAGCGAAGGGGCAGGCGCTAATGTCCTCCCTCTGGTGGCCAGTGATAGAACCTGAAGGAATGACGTGAAGCTGCGACCGGGAGGTTTAGGTTGGAGATCAGGAAAATGTTCTTCACCGAGAGGGTGGTGGGGCACTGGAACAGGCTCCCCAGGGAAGCGGTCACCACACTGATCTTGGCTGAGTTCCTGGTGCTGCAGGGTGACTAGCAAAGGAAGTGCAGTGGGGTTTTTTGTTGTGCTTCCCATCAGAGCCATCTGAGGACTTGGTGAAAAGTCAACTGTTTTGTCAGAGGTGCTGTTGGCTGTATTCATGTTCTTGTGTGTGTATGTGCATCTTCAAGTATCAGAACACTGTTTCATGTCCACTGAGAATGGTATCTGCTTTGTTTACTAAAAAAGCACCTGTTAATCTTGTATAGCAGCAATTTTTCCTCAAAGACGCATTCAATGCTTCTTCAAAAGAAAAGAAAATCTTTCAAGTGAAAAAATAAATACTTACAAAGAGGTGTTTTTCAAGATGTTCAGAATGCAGTTTCTATTAATTCTGACTGTTGTCCAAACTAGTCAACATACAGCTGTTGCAAATTAACTTCCTTGTTAAGACAAAATGTTATATGAAATATCAAAGTAAATTGCAAATGGATCAGATTAGGATCTTTTGCTATCAAGAGAAATAAGATATAATATCAGAAATTACATGAAGGCCTGCTTTTCAGTTGCTGTTTTGAGAAAGATACAAAAAAGTTAGATTATAGTAGTGTCTGAGTTCTGAAGTGCATTTTGCATGTCTAACTTCAGTTTTCTTTGCTTTCCACCATCTATTGATAAATGTGATGAGTTTTTCTTGTGAACAAGCAAAAGTTGTCTTGTTAACAAGATATGGTCTCTAACTAGCAGCTAGAACAGCTAGCACTAAAAAGGGGGAATAGCATTTCATAAATAGTTTTCTTTCTGAGTTTTTCCTTTGCATAGTGCAGAGCTAGTCTAAATACCTGTATTTATTTGCCTTTCTGCAGTTACACGCTTCTCTTAAGAAGTATTCCTTGCCTGTTCTCTGGTCCAGCTGATGTGTTTCAAAAATACTGTTAATAAAGTAAACTGCTCTGGGAAGTTCCACTTTATTTATTAATAGCATCATAGTGCAGCAGTTTATAATGTTTTGTTTTGTTTTGTTTTGTTTTGCTTTTTTAACTATGAGGGCACAGGTTGCCCAGAGAGATTGTAGAGTCTCCTTTCTTGGAGATGTTCGAAAGCCATCTGGACACAGTTCTGAGCAGCTGGCACTAGGCGACCCTGCTTGAGCAGGGAAGTTGGACCAGATGATCTCCAGAGGTCCCTTCCAATCTCAACCATTCTGTGATTCCAGTCTGGCATCCCATGGTTGTTCTGGGCCTGATTTAGACAAGCAAATGAGTGATGCAGCATACACCAAAGCCAGAACAAAATTATTACATGTTAACTATTGGGGAGCAGGTGATAAGATCTAATTGCCTTGAAGAAAAACTTAGGAGTTTATTTCCTTAAATGATTGGACTTGCATTTACAGCTATTGCCTTTCTCTCATGAATGAGATAGGGGACTGACTCATATAACAGCACAGACAGCAGCTTGTCTCTTGAAACCCCTTGAAATCAAGGTTCTCAGAGGTGAAACCCAGCTCCTAATTTTTTCTTGTTATAGATGTGAAAGCCAATGAAGACACGTATTACACTTGGAGAAAGCGCTCTATGCTTTTGTCTTAGGCGTTTTGTCTTTATTTTTTATTGACTCTGTCAGTTGGTCTAATAAAAGATACTACAACCCTCTCCAAATCTTGCCTTCTGTGTAGTTTAGGAGGTTTTCAGGACTTTGAACTAGTTTTATAGAATTTGTTGTCAGAGAAGTTATCTTCAGCTTTGTGGATAGTCTAAAATCCTCTTGACCTGCAACTAAGATGTGCAGAATCCAAAATGGTCCAGGGCTACTATGCTGCAAAGAGCTCAAATCCATATTGATTATATACTTATGAAGACTTAAGTTCTTTAAAAAGCAATATATCCAGTAATGTTCTGCATTATCAGCATCCATCTTTATCATAACATTGGTATTGCCACCTTATAGTGTAACTGATTGTGCTATAGTTTTATTATTTCAGCTAACAGCCAAACTGAATAACAATAAAAGAAGCAGAAGCACTGCAATTTTTTCTGGTTAATCTTGTTTTACTGCTATGCGTTGTTGAACAATAAAATAATTGAGCAATAAAGAACAATTGTTCTGTTTTCAACATCTTTTTCCTAGCTCTTGTCCCTGTACTAGAGATCTTCTAAGAAGACTTCATGTAGTGAGTAATTGCCCTATTTGCTTTGCATTTTTTGTGCCTTAGAATGAAAACTAATCACAGATAGAGGCTTGGTGCCTGGACATCTCAAGATTACCTCACAACTATTTTTATTGCTGATGTTCAGGTCACACGTATCTCAGAAATAAGTATAGTACTTAATTTCTTTGTCTTGTGATTCCCTTCAGAGGAGGAAAATACAAGATCTTTGAAATTAAGCATGGCATCATCTTCATAAACAGGGCAATGAAGATATTTGTGAGATATTTAGCTGAAATAATAAAAAACACATTGCAAGGACAAGGATAGGAAAAAAATCTGAAATGCTTTATTTCAATTACTAGATGTTTCTTTTTATTTCTCAGTAAAGAAAGCTTTCTCAAAGTCTGCATTGCCACATATGCAAGAAATTACCTATGTTGATACATGTTCTGGTTAAATGCCAATAAACTTATAAGATATGTACACCTCCTTTAACCTTTGTTTCCCTTTCACAGGATCATACCAAGGTGGAGGGTCTCTAGTGCAACCTTCTGCTCAAGGCAGGGTGAGCTATGAGATCAGATCAGGTTGCTCAGGACTTTAACTAGTTGAATCTTGTAAAATTCCAAGGCTGGAGTCTGCACAGCCTCTCTGGGCAGCTTGCTCCACTTCATGACTGTCCTTCTGATGAAAAAGTTTTTCCTTATATTCAGCCTGAATCTCTCTTGTTTCAATTTGTGTCTCTTATTACTTGTCTTACCACCATACATGACAGGAAAGCCTGGCTCCATCTTCTCCTAGTGACAGGACAAGGGGGAACGGCTGCAAGTTGCACCAGGGGAGGTTCAGGTTGGAGATGAGGAGAAATTTCTTCTCGGAAAGGGTGGTCGGGCATTGTAACGGGTTGCCCAGGGAGGTGGTGGAGTCACCGTCCCTGCAGGTGTTTAAAGAAAGGTTGGATATGGTACTTAGGAACATGGTTTAGTGGTTAATAGGTGGTAGGGGGATGGTGGGACTGGATGATCCTTGAGGTCTCTTCCAACCTTAATGATTCTACGATTCTAGATAAAATCCTCATAGGTATCAGAAGGCTGTTTTTAGGTTTTCCCTTCAATCTTTGCTTCTCCAGAAGTGTAGAATTTATTGTATTTTTTTAAAAAAATAAAGACATCATTATTATTTTATTTCTTATGTTTTATCATTGTTACTTGTACTTCCATAAATGTGTGCTGGTAATATAATTTTATTGTCTTTTTAGAAGAAATCTAATAGGAATATTAAAATTAAAATTAAATAATTGCTCCATTTCCCCTAGATTATATCATTTAATACTTCTGCTTCTATCTGTTATGTAAGGCACAAAAGCAAAAATTGTCTGCAGCTCATTTCTGTTTAAAAACTAACTCAGCTACATAAGGGTACTACTCCTTTGAATAGGCAGCAAAATGTGTCCTTTCATTAGAAAACCAGATCTCTCTTAACTAGCTAACAACGCTGCAGCTTTACTATCTCAAACAACTAATGAGCAGCTGGTGGCTTCTTCGATAGATAACAGTGTCCTGATTGAATTATTCCTTGTCTAAAGCCAGTCCAATCCAATTAATCTATCACAAATTAAGCTTTGGCTTGACCGCAACAAGTGAAGTTGACTGCAACAGGTATGTTTGGGGGGCAGAGAATTGAGGTCTGTGCCTGGAGTGAGAAGCTGTGGGATAAAGCAGAGGCTGTGGGGGACAGCCATGCGATGGGTGGTTAAACAAAAAGTTCCTTCAACCACCCTTGTTGCCATGAATGAACTGGAGGGCTGTCTGTAAGCCACACAAGAACTGACACTGTCCTTGTTTCTAAATAGGAATACCCATACCCCCTCTTCAAATTAATTACCACTAAAAGAGGAAGAGACCCTTCAGGACTCATCCTTATATCAAGGAATTAGGAAGGAAAAAGTAGGTTATTTCAAAACATGAACTCCTACATCTTTTAAAAAGTAAATTATAGTATTTTTGTAACAGTTTGTTTGAAGACATGACAGTTTCTCATTGCCTTTCATTTCTGTTCAAATTATCGTAGTCACATATGTAATAATTAGGAATGCACAGGCATTGCAGAAAACTGTAGCTTTATCCAAAAAATGTGACAAGATATGTTTCTGTGTGGCCACATGAATAACACACCATGATCATTCTTATTGTGTTACATTTAGAACTACGATATAGAGAAATTAGACACAGGTTTCATTCCACGTATATCTTTTTTGTTGGTTTCCCTTTCATGAATGATGTGACACAAGGGAAGTTTCTGTAGGCAAAAAAAAGGTCATGATCGTTATTGAAACACATTATACTCTGGGAAATCAGGCATTAGAAATATAACAATTGCATATAATAAACATTTTTTACAGTTCTGAATATAAAAACTGACATAAAACTTACGTCTAATGTTGTTGCCTAACCAAAGTTGTTTTTCTATTTGTAGGTGAAACTGCATTGATAATGGTAATTGCAAGTAGGAATAAAAAATTTTTCGAATAAACAGTAAAGCTATGGTGGAAACTGCGTCAGCCGTGTTTTTCCCCCTCATTGAGTCGAACCTGAAATATGAGTGTAAGAAAAACTAAGCACATATGACTATGGAACAGAAGCAAATTCCACTGACAGGCTATGACATGCAACAGAAGAATATTTGTGATGAGCTAGAATAAGTAAAAATATGATTCCATTGATGTTAATGCCATATTAACCTTACAGAAAGGACTGCCTTGAGGGACGTGAAGGATTTTGATTGGTGAGTGGTTCTCTTGATCTTCCATTTTCCTCCATGACACACTGACTGAGCACACTATTCTGATTCAGATGTTAATTTATGGAAATGGATAATACAATGTATCTGATTGCTTAATTATGCATCCTGGGGATTCATTCAGAATCCTTATAATACATCTTGATGACCTTTCAAAGGCAGAACTCCCAATTTGCAACTTTTATTGGGATTTAATCAACTGGGCAATACTTCTCACATCTTTTTCTGATGAGGGTACTGACCCCTGTCTCTGGCACCTCTGCTGTGTACTATAATCACTAATCTCTAATGCAAAAAGCAGTCACTCCTGTGTAGCACGAGTGAATCCAAGACTGAATAGTTAGCCCACAGCTCTGTCTCCTCACAGTTTAATACTGAAAAAGATGCTACTAAGGTTTGGTATTGAGGGAGTTGCAATGTGCTAGCAAAAAATGGTGTAAAGGCCCAATGAAGCTAGGGGTGAGTATGAGAAGTTGTACGATATTCAGTATAATGAAAGGCAGGGAGAAAATGGAAATTTAATTCCCGTTTGGGTCGTTTCATTATACAAAACAAGGTGTTTCTACTGGAATTGAAAAGCAACTTACTGAAAAGTGAAGAACGGGCTCTTTCTGCACGGACTACAATTAACATGCCTAATTGCCAAGAGACGTGAATGAAGAAAAATTACAATAGATGTAAAAAACCAAACAGCCTTTCATATGTGTAGTACAAATATCTTGAGTTCTAATGGAAATATGTAGCTGTTAGAAATTATATGATCCCTTATATCATTGCGACCATCATTTGGTCGCGACAACCCCAGGCAGCGCTACAGGCTTGGGGTGGAGTGGCTGGAGAGCTGCCTGGCTGAGAAGGACTTGGGGGTAGTGGTTGACAGCCGACTCAACATCAGCCAGCAGTGTGCCCAGGTGGCCAAGAAAGCCAATGGCATCCTGGCCTGTATGAGAAACAGTGTGGCCAACAGGAGCAGGTAGGTGATCGTCCCCCTGTACTCAGCCCTGGTGAGGCCACACCTCGAGTACTGTGTCCAGTTTTGGGCCCCTCACTACAAGCAAGACATCGAGGCCCTGGAGCGTGTCCAGGGAAGTGCAACGAAACTGGTGAAGGGTCTGGAGCACAAGCCTTATGAGGAGTGGCTGAAGGAACTGGGCTTGTTTAGTCTAAAGAAGAGGAGGCTGCGGGGAGACCTGATCGCTCTCTACAACTATCTGAAAAGAAGTTGTAGTGAGTACGGTGTCGGTCTCTTCTCCCAAGTAACAAGCGACAGAACAAGAGGGAATGGCCTCAAGTTGTGTCTGGGCAGGTTTAGGTTGGATATTAGGAAAAACTTCTTCATGGAAAGAGTAGTGAGGTGTTGGAACAGACTGGCCAGAGAGATGGTTGAATTGCCATCCCTGGAGACATTAAAAAAATGTGTAGATGTGACACTCCAGGACATGATCTAGTAGGCATGGTGGTGTTAGGTTGAGGGTTAGATTTGATGATCTCAGAGGTGGTTTCCAACCTTATTGATTCTATGATTCTATGATCGTCCAGGGCATAACACCAAGTCTCTATATTTGAATCTAGGAGCAACCCTCCCTTGGGTTTAGTTAACTACCAACCACAGAGTTTTTTCATTTCTTTCAAATAACCTGATCCTTGCTACTTATTTCAGCCTGTAAGTCTAGATGGATGCTCATCACCAGGGGATTCCTAACCAGTTATGACTGGTTGATTAGTCATAGTGAGAAAGGTGAGACTCTTGGCTGCCACTCCAAAACAGCAAAATAAATAACCCATGAGGAAATTACATGTTGTGTTCTGTATTTTGAAACACTGAGGCAAATAGATGATCTTGAAATCAAAACATCTGTAACAGTTTTAATATATCATTACCCTCCTGCAAGACTTAATATAAATACCTTAAGTAAAGAATGTAATAGCCCTAAGTAAAGATGAAATAGGAAGGAAAAAAGCTCCTGTTGACCAATAAAGGTACTTACAACACTAATAGGTAGTATTTTAGAGTTTATATAATTCACTGCCAAGAATTAAAACTTTCCCACATTTTCTTTTTTCTTTTTCATTTTTTTCTGTTAATGTGTCTATTAGTCATGATTATTGCATGCATGGAGCAGTTTCCGAGTGTGTTGAATTTTTTCTTTAAGTAAAGATGTTAAGGAAAAAACTGATCATGTCAGAGGTAAAAATCTGGGAGAGGTAATATTGCAGCAAATGAATTAACAGGACACATAGGAAAGGAACAAAAGCATTTAATGTCATGGTGTTGATAGGCCAGTACATGGCAGTTTGTGTCTGCAGGGAGTTGGCATTAAATATATTTGAACACTCAAAGAACAAATGTGTGGGTACTGACAGTACTTCCGATGCTTGCCGCCTGCTACGTATCCTGTGCAATGTAGACGTGTTGAATGCATCTGGGAGTTGCTGAGTAGCTGGACTGGGAAGAATGTACTCCTTGCAGTCATAGATAGGCAGGACAGAGGGACAGAGTTTTCTTTTTAAACAGTTGCAATTGACCTCTCTCATTTTCTATTGACGTGTGGCTCTGGGTTTATTTCTTAAAGCCATTATTGGCTCCCAGATTTTATGAAACTTAAGGCAGTTTTACAGTAGTAAATTGATGAAAAGGAAGTAAATGAGCAAATATGCATTTTTATCTCCTTGGTTTTAATTTCCTTTTATCTTCTCAAATGGAACTGATAATGGGTAATGCTGTGAAGGAAGATCTGCATTTTCTAGATTTCGATAAAACAGACCAGCTCATGAATGACTAAAGTTTAAAATTAAAATGTATATTTACTTAATTAGTGATCTAATTTAAATGACTAAAGACACCGTCATGGCATGTAAATGCTCTTAGAGTTAGTGTGTGCATGCAAATATAGTCACAGCCTGTAGTGGGCTGGCAGAGTGAGAAGAGGCACTGTTCACCCTAGAGGAAGAGAGCAGTTCCCGCTGTTGGAGCTGCAAATCTCTTTTTGGGACAACTTTGTGTTATTTAGTCTGAAGCTGATTTGCTGCACCCAGTAACTGAGCAGTCATGGTGAGAATTCGACCTAATTTATTTATCAGTTACCACCAAAACTGTTTATTTTCATGTTTACAGAGATTCTTGTAGCACAGCAGCTGTCTGAACAACAGTGCACCATCAAGCCTTTTGTCTACAAACACACTTGTTTGAAACATTTTGCATGACAGGTTACAGATTGTGGCAATTACACTGGGTCAAAGAAAAGAACGTCAGGTAATGTCAGTGCTTATAATGAAGCATGCGCTGATCTGATGGATGCATCTTGATTGAACATGTCATGTTGCATTTCATATGAGAACTTTAAAGAAAAAGTCTATGAAATGCTGTCTCTTGCTACAATTTTGAGCCACAAACACACACTAGTTGTTTCTCAATCCTGTTTCGTATTATATAAAACACTTGGCTGATGTGAAGGTGTGGTGGCAGGTAATTACTGACTGTGATAAGCCCGCCCAGTACCAGCACTGGTACATGCGTCCCTTTAGCTCCTCTGGGCCATTTGCCTCCTGCTTTCTCTCTAGAGCAGAGATTTACTGTTGTGCTGGGCCATCACTGCTAATGGTTTTCTTCGAGTTTCTCTTGTCTTTCTATCACTTCATATCAGCTGATTTCCATTTACCGGGTTCACTGGTGGCACTCTTTTCGTGTCAAGCATCCAGTATATATGCTGAAATAATTCCAGTCCCACTTTCTGATGCAGAAAACCTTCTGGTTGGTAATTTCTCACTTTTCTGTTGAAATGCAAAGGCTTTCTATGCAGCACCCAAATCTTCTCATAGCAATTTGTAGTTAGTTTCAGATATTGATTTAATCTCTAATGTTAGCTCTCCAGCTCTCAGAACTGCACGTTATCAGTGAGATTATGTTTAAGATTTTAAGTTTCTGTTAAAAATTCCAGATCTTTGCTTTCAGCTTCTCCTGTCTATAATGTCACTTCCTATTGAGCTCTTCTTTCATCTAGTAAATTTCTGTTGAGATAGATTAATCTAATTCCTACACCTACTT
>VWZZ01003447.1:31382-51354 GCA_013399095.1 Psophia crepitans | reverse complement strand
TTTTTTTTTTCCTTTTTCCTTGACATGTGATTTTACTGGTATAGTTGATTCTGAACAATGCCTGCTCTGGTATTTTTCAAACCAGTTTTTATATTGTGATAGTGGTGCTATTCCACTTACGGCAACACCAAACAACAACCATGAATCTATTTTGCCAACATGATGTGTAGCTGTTAGTCATTGCAGAGTACTTCACATATCTGTAAATGGCCTTGAGCAAATGAATGTCTTCAGATGGAATTTCAGTGAGTACTTTTTAGTCTTTCTGGTGTACTGTTATTTTTTGCTGTTCTATATTTCACTGGTCTTCCAATTCAAGATTTTCCTTTGGGGGAATTTTCCTTCACGAGGTGCCATATTTCTTTGCTTGTCCTTTTGGTATTCATCTGTGTGTCTTTCCAGCCGTAACTGCTGCAGCTGAAGTTAAATCATTGCTGATTGCTATATGCTGTTCTTCACACCAGCCTTCACTGCTTTTGATAGTGCTGTAAGTCTTCTCTTTAGTTTGTTCTAGATTTTGCTTGAAGGTTTGCCTAGTGATGTGATCAGTGTGGTTGCTGTTCCTATATATGGCTTAGTATGCTCTTACATTTGAGGCAGGTGATCTGTATCTTGCAATAGTAGAGAGATCCTTGGTCTGTGGTGTTGTTCTGCCATCTGGCAAGTGTCTGGTTTTTTATATATGTCTTTTTGAGGGAAAACAATTGCCAAAGCAAGACTGGAAACTTAGCAAATCAGTGCTTAGTTACTGTGACTGTGGCTTCCCAACCGTCACTTCTAATTCAGCATTAAAGCCGTGCATCAGAAGGAGTAAGCCGTGCTCTGGTATTGCCAAGGACATCTTAAATCAGTTGCAGAACCACTTCTCTCAATGCTGTGTTGTTCCGTCTGAGCATAATTCTGCATGACTGACAACTCTAGGGAACTAGTCCTGAGTCTGACAGGTTTTGCACTGATTCATGGAATCATAGAATAACCCGAGTTGGAAGGGACACATAAGGATCATTGAGTCCAGCTCCTGGCTCCACACAGGACCAGCCCAATCAGAGCAGATGACTGAGAGCATTGTCCAGATGCTTCTTGAACTCAGCCAAGATCAGTGCAGTGACCGCTTCCCTGGGGAGCCTGTTCCAGTGCCCCACCACCCTCTCGGTGAAGAACATTTTCCTGATCTCCAACCTAAACCTCCCGGTCACAGCTTCATGTCATTCCCTCAGGTTCTATCACTGGCCACCAGAGGGAGGACATTAGCGCCTGTCCCTTCGCTCCTCCTTGTGAGGAAGCTGTAGGTCGCAATGAGGTCTGCCCTCAGTCTCCTCTTATCTAGCCTGAACAAGTCAAGGGATTTCAGGCTCTCCTCACACGTCTTCTCCTCCAGACCCTTCACCATCTTGGCTGCCCTCCTTTCGACACTCGCCAATAGTTTTATGTCCTTTTTGTACTATGGCGCCCAAAACTGCATACAGTACTCAAGTTGAGGCCGCACCAGCACAGTGTAGAGTGGGACAATCACTCCTCTAGAGTAACTGGCAATGCCGTGCTTGATGCACCCCAAGACATGGTTGGCCTTCCTGGCAGTCTGGGAATGCTGTTGGCTCATATTCAACTTGCTGTCAACCAAGACCCCCAAATCCCCTTCAGCATGGCTGCTCTCCAGCATCTCATCCCCCAGTCTGTATGTATAGCATGGGTTGTCCCTTCCCAGGTCCAAGATCTGGCACTTGCTCTGGTTAAAGTTCATGCGGTTGGGAATTGCCCAGTTCTCTAATCTGTCCAGATCTCTCTGCAAGGCCTTTCCACCCTCCACCCTGAGTCAACAGCTCCTCCCAATTTAGTTTCATCTGCAAGCTTGCTCAGAACACCTTTCAGTCCTACATCCATGTCATTTCTGAAAACGTGAAAAAGAACTGGCCCTAAAATGGAGCCCTGGGGAACCCCACTAGTGACTGGCCACCAGCCTGATGTAACCCCATTTACCACAACTCTTTGTGACCGACCCGTCAGCCAGTTGCTCACCCACCACATTAAGTTTTTGTCAAACTGTAAGCTGGACATTTTGTCCAGGAGGATACTGTGAGAGACAGTATCAAAAGCTTTACTGAAATCCAAACAAAAATGACATCAGCTGGCTTCCCTGGGTCAGCTAGCTGGGTGACCTTGTCATAAGAGGAACCTGAGTTGGTTAAACAGGACCTTCCCCTCATGAACCTGTGTTGGCTGTGACCAATGACTAGGGTGTCCTTCAGGTGTTTTCCAATAGCACCCAGCATAAATTTCTCCATAATTTTACCAGGCACTGAAGTGAGACTGACAGGCCTGTAATGGCCAGGGTCTTCTTTCTTGCCCTTCTTGAAAATTGCACGACGTTTGCCACCTTCCAGTCAACTTCTCCAGATTCCCAAGACTGTTGAAAAATAATTGAGAGAGGTCTCACAATGACATCAGCAGTCTCTCTGAGTACCCTGGGATGAATACCCCTGGGCCCCATGGACTTACATGCATCCAGGTGGAGCAGCAAATCCCACACAAGTTCAGGGTTGGCTGGGGTTTTATTGTTACTGCAGTCAGGTCCTCCAACTTGGGGCATCTGGGGTCCCAGAGCCCAACATCTATGATTCTATGATTCAGTGATTCGTCATAGATTAGCCATCTTCTTCATGTTCTG
Organism: Psophia crepitans; assembly: GCA_013399095.1. Classification (NCBI taxonomy): domain Eukaryota; kingdom Metazoa; phylum Chordata; class Aves; order Gruiformes; family Psophiidae; genus Psophia; species Psophia crepitans. Next base: position 48,689 of record VWZZ01003447.1, on the reverse strand, counting down.
TTAAGACGGGTGCTCTATCTTGACAAAGATATTTCTTCTGTACCTTGAAACACTTTTTCATTTGTTCTCCTTAATATGGCATTAAGTTCATGTTTTTCATCTGCTGCATTATTGTTAAGACTTTTAATATCCAGAATATTTTTGCTTTATAGTAAGAGAAAGGCCAACACCAAGCACATCAGAATCAATAGATGCATTCTCTGCAGCATCAGTGAGCTTTGAATTCTGTCAAAATTTTTTTATGGAATATCTGTGCACCAGTAAGGGAAACTGTGGAGACATGGAGAGTAACTTTGAATGAACTAGCATGGATATTGAAAGCCTGCCTGAGTGCTTGTATGTGTGGTGTGCTTTACAGACGGATTCGTGTAAGTGATTAGGAAGCTTCAGAAGATTAAACTTTGTAACTGTGAATCCAGGTTCATAGATTCTCATATTTAAATGAGTTTATTTAAAGTTATCTTGTACATCTGTATGGTTCTACATAGTCTGTTTAAGTTTATGCAATAGAGCTCCTGAAATGTTTCTTTTTCTTTACACAGAGTTATTAAATAGTTAATAGGTAAAATAGGTAAACTGTGCATAGTGCAGTCCTATTAATTTTGAATTACATAAGGAAAATTATATGAGAGAAGCATACGCTAAATGAAGTAATTCTTCTCACCCATTCACCAGCATATAGTTTTTAATGTATTTTTTCTTTTGCTTCAAGCATTTATGGCTGTTTTCCAGGATGATTTTGAAAGATGTTGGCTCTGTGATTGAATTGTTTGATTAAATGTTTGAATAATATCAGTCTTTTTAAATGAAATAAACACATTCAGCTTGCCAGACTGTTTAGCCTTGAGTTGTTAACTCCCTAGTGTCAATCATGGAATGTGTTTAAAAACGGATGATACCACAGCTGGACTTAAGAAACAGGAAAAAAAGTAGCTAGGGCTCAGCACTGCAATCAGAGGTGATATTGTTGTTGCACAGATAGTACTTGTCTTGCTGGTGAGATCCAGCCTGTGAATAGATGAGGAGGCTGTGCATGCTTCTTACAGCTCCTGGTAGCCCTGGTTCAGCTGGGTGAGAACGGTGAGGTGGTTTGCCGATGACCATCCTTTAGCAGGAGGCTTTCATAACTTCAGGGCATCTCATCACGTACTCAGCATGAAGTATGCAAGCGTCTACACTTTGCATGCCGTGCTGCTAATATAAGCTTATTCAAGTCAATACATCTGCTATAGGTACTTTATTATTTGTAGACCAAACCATTGTTTGCCACTTTGTAGATTGTTTAGGATATTATGTCAAGACCAAAGGCACAACAGAAATGAACTGTTTGTTCTGCACGTTATTCCCTAAGGAGCAAACCACTAAACTGCAATGCAGCTCTTAAAACTTAGCTTAAAATTACTCTTTCTGTAAGAAAAAATGAACGATCGTTTTGACTGAGTAACTTCTTCGAACTGTGTACCAAGAGGTCAGATCAGCTGTAGGATTTGCTTCGATCAGTAGTGATTCATAAGCAAGAAGTACTTGAAATAGGAAAGTGCTGAAAGGTGGAACGTGCTGGGAATTCCTTCAAACTCCCTGTTGGAAATCATATTGCTAGCCAACAAAAACCTAATCTTGGTCCCACTCTATGTCTTTTTTTTTTTTTTTTAGATTAAACAGAGAAATGAGTAAAAACAAACAGAGGCCAATTATATAGGAGATAGTTGAAAAAAATATACAAACCTGTTATGTTCTCGGTTTGGTTATGATGTAGGACAGTTTAACTCATCCATTTTATTTTTGTATCAGACACATGACTGGTTGTTCTATTGCCTGAAAACCGAGGGAATTTTTACTATTGCCTTCAATACGAATACATTAAGGACTACCATATATAACCGAATCACATTCTCTATGTGCTTCTTCATTCTTTTTTCTGTTACTAATTGAGTTATATCTCTTATTAAGCATACCAGTGGCTGAACTTTCTCATAGAGACGATTTCTGCTTTTCTTCAGGCAATGTTTCATTCTCCTTTCTCATGTTCACTTGAAAGCCTGTCATCTGAAATAATTCTGTGCTTCAGGTTGTAGGAATCAGATGAAAGTGAAGAATGCTTTCATCCCCCATAGAGTTTAATCCTATACTACTCTGACTCAGTTATTTTAAATGTCTTAGAATTTAGCTGTTACACAAGTTGAACAGATATTATATAAATGAGAACAAAAGAAGTTTCTTATTTAATTTTATTTTATTTTATTTTTGTGAACAAGGTAAATGATTGCCTTTGCAGAATGGATATTTCCAGGAAATGCAATCTTTCTCCATTGACTTTGAAAGCAACCCCAAGTGTATATATTTTTTTTTCTGTAAGAACAGTCATCTACACAAACAGCTCACCATGTAGCATCATTCCATTGGGAGTCTGCATTAAACAGTAACCATCTGAATGTCACTGAAAGAGACTATTAATCAGAACACGTTTTCACAATTATCTAGAAGAAGACACGAAGAAAGGATCTCACACAGCTCCCGTGCCACATGACTGGATTGTCTCTGCTTGCTCAGTGTAACAAATGGAGCTAATTGCACTGTACAGCTGTGGATAACCAAAGTTCTGGATTTCATCACTCCTTGTAATATTGGCAGGAATATCGGAAACGTAAGACAGTGAAATATGCCTGCTACAGATCTCCTTAGTGTTTCCTTTCCCTGTGTCTCAGAACTTCAGAATTTTTTAAATATTATTTATTTATTTTTTAGTTCTGGATTAACTTGGGTGCCCTTTGTACATGTATCATACTCTGATGACAAATTTAAAGTAATGTGAAATTATTTCTCTACAGAATTTGAATAATGATATGAAGGTCAGCTCACTAAGGTACCTAGAAAGAAGCAAATGTCAAGTAGTAAAAATATCAATGAGTAAAAATGCAAGGTGGTAAGCATAAAGAATTCTTACTGTGTTTACGAATTCCCCTGTCAGGTAAGAAACACCATATATGACAACACTGCAGTGTGGAACCTCCTTCATACTTGATCTTAGGGGGGAATAGAAAGCTTGTGATACTGTTGAAAAAACTTGAGATATTTTGCCGAATAACTGTGACATTTTTTTAAGGTTGATGGTTGGCACTCATAAAAGTGGGCATTAGGGATTTCTGCTTGGGCAAGGGGACGTCAGAGAATATTGACGGAACAGTAGAGAATGATGGAATATTTGCTAGGTATTAACCAATGTTAAAGATATTCAGAGGAACTGGAATTAATTTTATATCTTGCTGTTTAAAAAGAAAAAAAGCCACAATAAAACCAAACCTCTGTAAGTAAAACAGTGAAACAGTAAGTATTTAACAAGACTCCTGAAATTTTCTACTTTGATTATTATCAGATACCTTTTAGGGACTACCTAAAAGCATTTTGCCAGCTTTTGCACAAAACGACCTTTCAGAAGGTTGCACGGCTTAAAACAGTGGTGAGAGTGATAAAGAATGAAATTCCTTCTAGGGAGAGACACTGAACGGTTTGTCTTTCAGAGTACAAAACAGTAAATTTGAAATGGATTGTAGAAAGGGAACTAGAGAAATTGTATCAGCTTCTGTGATAGAGCTGCCTCTGATATTGAACAAGATTTAATGAGAAACAAGAGTTGCATTAGAAACAAAGCCAGTAATATATTGATAGGTAGGTGATAAAAGAGTTTCCTGACTAGAATGCATTAAACGAAGGAACTAATACTGAAATAATTTAGTGCTGCAAGATACAAAGTGAATAGATGAATACTAAGAGTAGACTAAATAGATGATGAACATGCCATCTAAAGGATTAATTTATGAATTTCATTGCCCACATGAAGTTCAGTATCCTGAGAAGTAACAGAGATTATCTGAAATATTAAAATGGGATGTGGTTGGGTCTTGTACCTTTTTGTTATCTTACTATGATTATTGCATAGAAATTTCATTTCATTCACAAATGTCCTATTCAGCAAGAATTTCTCAGTGTTGAACCTGACAATGTTTCATGATTGCCATCATGCTATATTTTGCTATATTAATGTTCCTATTATTCTAGCCTATTGTAGATCACCAAACTTCTGTGGTCTAGAATTTTTTAATTAATCTTATTTTTTATAAAGCAACATTCATTTAGGCTTGAAATTCTACCAGTTCCATATTTTTGTTGTACCAGATACATGTAACTAAATGTTTGTGTTATGTTTTCTTATATAAAGAAACTTTTATTACATCTTGTGCAAGCTGATTGAAAATTGTATTGTGTGACACACGGACATAGCTTCTTGCTTTGTTCTTGATCTCAATATTTATAAACAGTGCTATTATCAATAAAGTACATATTTTATAGTATCATGTTCACATCCTACTAAACCATTTCCCTAGCAGCATAGGATCTTTTTGCTACATACATTTTGGACAGGCAAGTATATATACTTCATAGAAATATCTAGCTACCAAGTCTGATGATGTCTGATGATGTCTGATGATGTCTGATGATGTTTTGGGGGCCTTTCAATTTATTGGGAAATTTTCAGTCAGGAGAATTTGCTGTCTATTATATGCAATATAAACTAACTGTATACACAGATGCTTATTCTGCTTGATGTTTCCCTTAGATGAACAATAGTCAATAATAATTAAAAAAAAAAAAACTTCACAAAGAAGAAGAAAGGGAGGAAAGGAAAAAAGATCAAAAGTTCTGAAACATTTATGTTCATCAATGAATGAGAAAAACAACAGAGCTTGTATGAATATAAATTACTATGGTCAGCTTCTTATTTGTGATTTTCCATTTTTCATCATATCTGTCATTTTTTCGCAAAGCACTGTTGCAGATGACTAGTCTGCACTGCTGTGATTGTGAGATACAACCAAGAACACAGGGTATAAAAGGATCACTGAAACATTTTGTCTCAAGGATGACTGATTGCGTTTTGTGGAGTTGTTTATGATGCAGTGAAATTAAAATGGAGCATATTTTCTGTAACTTGTAGGGCTCTTGCTCTTGCTTTTCTGTGTGTGTGTTCTACAAAGAGCTGGTCCCGTATCAGTCAAGCTTGGTGTGGTGACCACTTCCCTGGGGAGCCTGTTCCAGTGCCTGACCACCCTCTCGGTGAAGAACCTTTTCCTGATATCTGCCTCACTTTAATGTGTTCAGATCCACTGTGCTAGAGAGCTCATGCTGCCCGTTCTACTGGGCACTGGGCAGAGAGACTCAAGCTTTCACTTTGTTTTACTCTTGGTTCTGGGAAATTTATTATCTCCCACTTTGCAGAATCCTCAACTTGTGAATGAAGGTGATGTTTATGTGGAGCTTTGAAGCTCTAACATTCGAGTCGGATTTTAGAATCTGTTCTTACATTTCACATTCTTAATCTTTTGAAAGAGTTGCACTGTTCTTGTAGTTGCTGAATAATACAACCAGCCCTGCTGACAAGCTGTGTGACTGAGGGTGGGATGACCTACTTATCTGTACAACAGATCTATGAAGCCTGTATTGATTTTTTTCTTTCCTTTTAGTTTTACAATATGAATGGCAGTTGTCTTGGAAAAGTTCCTATCACTTTCATTAAGACAGATTATCTGGTATTCTGCTGAGGAGAGCTTTAGAATTCCTTACAAAAAAAGAAATATTTTTTTTCTTTTCCCAAAGAGTTTACATGCAATATGCAGTAATAAAACAGAGCGTAGTATATGGGAAAGTTTCAGCAAATAGCTCTTTAGATTGAATATTAGATCTGAAAACAAGATGGTGCTAGTAACTCTGCTACCTTTTTCCATAGAACCCTTAAAATCATTTCTTTTCAGATGGAATTTCAATTTTAGCTGTGATTTGACTATGCGCTTGAGTTAGCCATAGCCACTTGGTCTGCAGTAGTCCAGTCTGCTGTATCCTGGATATATATGACCCCTATGCATACATGAAAAAACTTTCCATCACATGATCTTTAATCTCCCTCAATTTATTAGCCTTGGAAGTGGAGCTCATCTCCACGTCTGTTATAGTTTTAACATTTTGCATATGCTTTTGAACAAGTTAAGGGTGGTACAGCTAAAGAGAGAGGGGTGGGACCAGCAGCTAAACCTGATTCTGGAACTGACTGTATTCAGCTGCCAGTACAAGGACAGGATTGTGACCCATACCACTTGTACTTTTTGATTTTCTAATTGACTGGTTGGTGCAGGAGATAGTAGACTTGAATCCCTTTAGGATTTGGACAGGCAAGATAGCCTAGAACCCAGCCTCTTGCATCTTGAGTAAATGCTATGACTACAAGCCTGTCACAAAAAAAAAAAAAAAAGATTATTCGTAAAGACTACTTAGAATCATCGACTTATGGATTCTTAGTTAGTGAGTGTGCACTGGAGATTATATCTCATCATGGTCCAGCCAATGCCCTCACTACAGTCTGCTCTGGATTAATACCATACTCATATTTGCTTCTGACCCTACTGATTACTACTTCTGTCTAGAATGGACAACGTCGTTGGGTTGTCTCTGTAGTTAATGTAAAAGAAAGGCTTCTCCGTATGTGTAGAGTAGCTGCAGTAAATTTCTGTGCTAAATTACCCTTCAGGTACTGCTGATTTCTCATTGTTGTCTGTAGAGGGAGCCTGGGAAGATTTGACCTCAGTAGAGTTGAATAAGTCTTCGTAGAAACCTGCACCACTCACTTTTCTTAGAAGTTAAAGAATGTTCTTATCTTTTAAGTACACATTATTAGAAGGCAGCTCTGAATCTCAACTGGAAGAGGTATCTAAGGTGCAGCCATAACTCAGGTTTCTCTGTTCCTGGGCTGAGAAGTATTCAGCCACATTCCTGTTCTTGGGCTTTTGTGTACCTTGAATGCACAGCTTTTTGCAAATCATCTTTAGACCCACGCAGTTCTCCTGTTGTCTGGCTTCTTAGACACTCAAAGACTTGCATTTTTTTTTAGATTTGCCTGTTAGAGAGGAATGCCCAAGAGAGGAATGCCCAGTTTTTCATGTTATGGACCTTAAGTGGAGGGTACATTCCCAACTCCTGCCCTAGGGAAAGGAGATTTTGAAATTACTGACTCTTACCAACATGGAAAAGATTCCATAGAGAGTAGGAAAACTAGGTTCTCAGTTCACTATTGAAATCCTGTTCTCTGATTCCTTCATTATGTTCTTAGATGTCTCTCAATTTTGTCTATTTTCATTGATTTTCTTTGTGTCAGAGGAGTTTCTCAGTACTTTAGATCTCACATTATCTTACAAACTCTGGGACTATAAATTTCAGTGTAATTTAAATCTGAAGTTCCTGGGATCTTCTGTAGTTGAAGGGAAAAAAATAGGTAACTGGTAGGAATGACAGGTAAAGTTTGTGAACTCATAACAAGCAATTTTACTCTGGAGATGAAAGATCATTTAATATATTTGATTCTTACATGAACTTAGCAGAGCAGTATGTGGGCTTATTACAGTATTACTCAAGATGTGAGATAACAAGGTGAAATATAGCATGCTGAACAAAGTTTTTTTGAGACCAAAGCAATACCATTTACCAAATCATTGGCAACATCTTATCACACCAGAACAGACATAGACTTCTCACATTTAGTTTTGAGAGGCAGCTAAAATTCAATATGTGTACAGAACCTTTAAATGCTATTGATACATCTGGTCTACAGAAAAGCTAAACAGCATTGGATGTTAACATCTTCCAAGCACCTTCTCTTTCTGAAATAGACAGGCTGAAACTGGGAGAAAAAGCATGTTTTCTTTAATTTCTGTGTTACGAAATGGGATTTCCTTTGTAGAATCCCTGAAACCCTTGACATTCCCCTGAATTCTCAAGTGATTTTTAACTTTTTGATAATGCCCTACTACTTTAGCATAATTTTCGAAACAAATAGTAGTATCAATTATGGGTTTGAATACACAATAAATTAAATACTGCAGGCTCACGTTCTGTTTCTGAAAGCAGTTAGTGCAGTCTTGGCCACAACTGTACTACTAAACTCTATTATCTTCCAAAACTGGGCACTGTCAGCAGGTCAAAGGAGGTGATGCTGCTTCTTTATTCAGCACTGCTGAGGCCACATCTGCAGTGCTGGATCTAGTCCTTGGCTCCCCAGTATAAGAGAGACATGCACATACTGGAGCAAGTCCAGCAAAGGGCCACTAAGATGACAGAAGGCTGGGCACATCTTACATACATCACACATACCGGAGAGCTGAGACTGTTCATCCAGGAGAAGATGAAACTTGGGGGGATCTGGGGAAGTAAAGGTAAAAGAGCCAATCTCCTCTCAGTGGTGTTTCCTGTGACAGGACAAGGGACTAAGCACAAATTGAAACACAGGGAATTCTGTTTAAACAGAAAGAAGCTTTTTACTGTGAGGTTGGTCAAATACTGTAACAGGTTACCCGGAGAGATTGTGGGATCTACTTCCTTGGAGGTACTCAAAATATGACTGGACACAGCCCTGAGCAACCTGCTCCAGCTGATCCTGCTCTGAACCAGCTGGTTGGACTAAGTGATCTCTAGAGCTCCCTTCCCACCTCAGCAGTTCTATGAAAACAGGGTGGCCAGTTCCAAATTGCCTACTGGGAATTGTCTCAGGTCTAAGCTAATACCTGAATCGCACCCAGGAATATTTTGGAAGACAGTAGTTGACCTGAGCCAAACTACAGCTGGGATCATTCTAATCTGGAGAGATGTTGAGAGAAAATACAAAGAGTCTGCAGGTGTCTTTGTGACAGAAAAAACTTTCAGGTACTTGAATGATATATCTGATTCCTTAGTTCAAAATTAAGCCAAACTAATTGCCACTTCAATTGCCTAATGTCAGATTGGTATGTTACGTTTTTTATCATTGCCTTCCGTTTTAATATGAGAAGTAAACCATTTCCACAGCAGCTGAGAATGTTATTTAACAAATTTCTTGCTGTTGCGTGGCCCTGGTGACATCCTCAAGCACTTTTGCTCTCTTTATACACCACTCTGTAACCCTAGAGTGTGCTCTTTCAGTACAGATCTAGACACACTGTGGTGTTTTGTAAGTATTCTTGGTGCCTCATGAAATAAACATCACTGATGATCTAGGTGCTCCCTTCCATTGCTGTAATCAAAATGAGGTGTTCAGATGCTATGACAATGAAAATATAAACCTCCCAAACCGGGAAGATCCATGTCGTTATCATTAAAGGAACAGTGTGCTGTAGGTCTTTATCTGTGATTATCAGCTTTTCATGAACCTGATGACAGTGCCGCTGTTTCATACAGCTGTGTTTCTGTGTAAGGCTAATCTGTACTAGGTGACTGTAGTGAAACAGACATATATTAAATAATCACTATCTGGAGAGGAGGAACAAAGAGCACACCCCAGGTGATCACTTAAGGCCTATATGCACACGCAGAAAGAAAGAGCAAAGCAGCCATGTGATCACCAAAAAACTCCAAACCACAAAACCTACTGAGAACTGAAGTCCTAATCATCAGTGGAATATGACCACAAATGCCTCTTAAGAGATAGATGCTTCAGAGTCTTATAACTGAGCAATGTCTCCTCAATAGTCAAGTATTTATTTAGCCTTTCCTTGTGATTCCCTGTTCTTTCATCTTTTCCTGTTGACTGACAGAAGCATGGCCCAAGCATGAGCAGAGTACAGATAGAACATTTTTTGGGAGTTTTGCTTCATTCTTTTTCAAATTCTTTGTGATACTAAGATTAAGGTAAAGCCTGTCCCAGTGTTTCTCTGCTGCTGTTAGGTGAGTTTCTTTGTACAAGAGGAAGCTATCTCCTTTCATGTCAAGGAGAGAAGCTGCTGCAGCCTGAAGCAGCGATTCTGTGTGCAGGAAGGAAATGTGCTACTTTCATGAGGGCAAATTTGAGAATTGGCCGGTCTTTCCAGGACCCACAGAAATATCCGGCCAACCTCTGTTCTCTGTAGGAAATATATCTCCAGAAACTGCCTCTGAGGCAATTCACCTCTCTGCTCCCCGCCGCTGCACTCTGATAGTAGAGCCGTAGTCTGGCTCACCAGTTGCATTATTTTTGTACAAAATCCATAAAATTGCCTTGGACAAGTCAAATGTGTGATGCAAAGTGATTGTACACAGATAAAGAGATTCTGAGAGGGCACTGCCCACAGGATGTGTAAAGTATCTGACATTTTTACAGTAACTGAAAACTCCAACAGCTATTCACTCGGGAAAAAGGTATTAATCCGTATTAAATAGATAATCTAATCTTTCAGTCACAGTGTCTTCCCTGATCGATAGGATTTTCAAGTGTAATTGTTTTCTCTCTACCTGTCCATTCACTTTTGTAACTGAGAAGCAAAAGGAGCAATTTATCTTTACTGGCTGTCATGGTTTAACCCCAGCTGGCAACTAAGCACCAGACAGGCACTTGCTCACTCCCTGCCCCCAGGAGGATGGGGACAGAGGGGGAAAGAGCATTGGAAGGGTAAAAGTGAGAAAACTCATGAGCTAAGAACAGTTTAATAGTTGAAATAGTTATAGTAGTACTAGTAATAATAATAATAGTAGTAATAATAATATTAATAAATTATAATGAAAAAGAAAATAAGGAAACGAGAGACATCTAAAACCCAAGAAAGACAAGTGGTGTAAATGAAAAAAATTGCTCACCATCAACTGACCGATGCCCAGCCAGTCCCCAAGCAGCAGCCCCCGGCCCACTTTCACACTAGTTTATATGCTGAGCATGACATGATATGGTATGGAGTATCCCTCTGGTCAGTTGGGGTCAGCTGTCCTGGCTGTGTCTCCTCCCACATCCTTGTGCACCCCCAGCCTACTCACTGGCAGGGCTGTATGAGGAGAAGAAAAGGCCTTGGCTCTGTGTAATCATTGCTCAGCAATAAGAAAAACATCCCTGTGTTATCAACACTGTTTCCAGCACAAATCCAAAACATACCCTTGTACTGGCTACTATGAAGAAAATTAACTCCACCCCAGCCACAACCAGCACATACTCCACCCCTTATTCCATACCATTTATGTCATGTCCGGGTCTCACAATATCTAACACATCCTGTTTAATCTTCTCCATATTCAAGGCAGCTATACCAAAAGCCCACCAGAACCCTTTTGGTGGAAGCAGTGTGGAATGCTCTGTCTGCTTTGTTAGCTGAACTGCAGACTAGGGTACTTCAATCCATTGACCCTGCACTAATTTTCAGAGTCAAGTTAGGCTGTTGTTGTTAAGTATTCTATGAATTGATTAGGTGTTCTACAATTTGGGGGTCACTTCTCTTTCTATCTGGGTGGTTTAAAGCTTGAATCTGTTGTGTTTCTGCCTAAGCTTTAAACTCATCTCTTGCAGGCTGTTAAGAAGAGTGGTCCGAGTGGTGTGTGGTTATCCTGAACAGCTTGATTTTTGTAGCATTCAACATATCTGTGACCTAGGGAATATACGAGCTCAGAGACAGCCATGCCTTTCAAATACTAGGAGATAACTGAAAAAGTAGACATGCATGTAAACTAATGGCATATGAGCAACAAAATAGTTTGAGATGAGAATTAATTTAACAGATACTTGGTCAAAATTACTGTAGTAGTTTGACCTGTTTCCCCTCATGAGACAAATGGAGTAATGAGATCAATGACCCATGAGAAATGGCTGCAGTGCAGATCTATCTACCTATCCACGTAATGGCTGAAATATGTAGAAATCTTATAAATGGCATTGTACTTTAGATTACCTCTCAGGCTGATAGTACCTACGCAGCTTTACCTAATCTTCATCTGTACCTTCACCTACAGATCTACTGGAATCCTCTCAAGTCAAACATCCCAGGTTGACTGTGACGTGTGATAATAGAGTTTTGAGCATGTGGCTTTCTTGTCCACGATCTGCAAGCCACGTTGCCATATAGGAGAATATCAGCATCTTCAACTAAAAATTGCCTTTAATTAGGGTTTTTGTGGAAATTTCTTTAAGAGTTTCTGTGTCTGGTGTAATGGCCTGCGCCAACATTATTTATAGCTTGAAGGGAGTTTCTTACACGTCTCCAATCTTTCCAGTAAGTCGTTGTCCCGTCCCACTCGGTGGGCGTAAGGGAGTGGTAATTTTTTAATTTTCTGTGTGGTAATCAGGTGTAACGACAGTTACTCTAGAGGCTCAAACAAACCACAAATTTACTTAAAACCCAGCAGAACCACAAAAGATAGCAACTTGGCAAAAGTTGTAATGCTTAAAACTCAGCAGAATTACAAAAGACAATGGCTCAGCAAAATGAGTGACAATATTACCCCAATGTGCTGAAAATGAGGTTAGAGACAAAGGGTGTGGCAGAGAGGAAAAGAAAGACAGAAAGAAAGAAAATAGAGAAATTTCATCCTCCTGAGGATCTGGTAGAGCTCTCTGCTTAGGACTGCAGTCCTCAGGACAGCAGGTGCACACCAAAACTATTTGTTTAACCCTTTTATAGCCCAGTGTGCCCTCCCCATAGGCGGGGTTTCATCACCACTAATCATGCTCAGTGTGTGCTCAGGAATGTTCCAGAATGTTCAGGAATGAGTTGATGGGCTGCAGAGGTCTTGGGGGTCTCACTGCTGCCTCCCATCGGGGCTGACAGAGCAATGGCCCCTCACAGGCGCCATGCGCAGCAGAGGTCTTTGTCCACATGTTGCAGGAATAGGGGGATGGGCTCCTGAGACAGCACCCTGCCTCTGCAGGTCCTGTCTTCGGTCGACACTCCCTCATTCAAGACAGATGTTTGGGACATTCACTTGTTATTGGAGCGTTACAGTCACCCACTGCAAAGACATTTGATAGGTCTTCTTCCGAGTTTTTGGAGATAGTCTCCTCAGCCTTCACAGAATGCATAGTCATTTTCATGCCAGACCAATTTTCTTTGCCAAATTCATAAGGCTGCTGAATAGAGCTTTATAATGGGAGCTGGCTGCAGCCTTAACTACAGGGCGGTTAATATTTCCATGTAATGATGGAGAAGTGTATTCTGTTTGTGTGATTCAAATAATAACATTGAAATTGAGGAGAGTCAGGAAATGTTTCCATATCATTAAACAAAATTGAAAGGAGACAAAATGCTCTAAAAAGAGAAGTGGAAAATGACAGCTATTGTAATTTTTATTTACTCCCTCTGTTCTCTTCTACTTATACTTTCTCCCTTTTTTCCTCTTTCTCATGTCTTCTGCTACCAACTTTCCCTATTTTTAATTAGTAGGTAGTGGCATGGCTTTCAGAGATAGCATTAAATGGAAGTTAGCAGGGTGGGTTTTATGCTGCATCAACTGAGAAACCGCAGGTGCTGTCGTTGCCAAATATGGTCCCAGGTGAAAGTTATTGCTGTAAAGGACAGGTTTGTTTCAAGACTGCCTTATTCAGAAACAGAATTTCTTTTGTATCAAGGACATACAAAAACATTTCCCCTCTCCTAAGCCTATAAGTATAAGAATCGGGAAACAATGTAAAACTGCTTGTGCTGATCCTTCTGTTTTTCTTTTAAGGCAGTTTTCTTTCTCATCGTAGTAGAAATCACACATCACCCACAAAGCTGGAAGCAGTGGTCATGTAGCTGCAAATTAGATGACAGATGCAATGGCTCTTGGGGTTTTTTTGGATTACAGGTCCAGGCTATATTTGATTTCAAAGCCTCACTGTTTTTTGAACCTTCCAGGTTGAAAGTGCTCTGAAAACTGTTTTCCACTAAGTAACAGATGTATGACTAACCAAAACATACTCTGGTTAGCTCAATCATTTAATTTCAAACAGAATTTTCAAATAGTCATAGGCTGAAGAGGGGTCCTGGATTAATTTATGTATGTTGATGGATACATGAATAAGTCAATACATAGAAATATTAACCGCCCTATAGTTAAGGCTGTGGCCAGCTCCCATTATAATGCTCTATTCAGCAGTCTTACAAATTTGGCAAGGAAAATTGGTCCGGCATGAAAATGACTATGCATTCTGTGAAGGCTGAGGAGAGTATCTTCAAAAAGTCTGAAGAAGTCCTATCAAATGTCTTTGCAGTGGGTGACTGTAGCACTCCAAATAGCAGCTTCTCTACAGAGGCCAATAAAGCTTGCTCTGGAGAACATTTTTAAGCTTTACAGCAGAAAAATGTTCTTGACCTTTAAACACATCTGCCCTCTGACTTTATGCTATGAGAAAAACCTTTCCATCCCTGTCCCTTTCTGATGATACTAGCTACCCCATATCCCCGTCCCAAAAAAGTCTTCTGTTCATTCTGGGCAGGTCAATTGGAGTTGAAGGTACAAGTTACCTTAAAAGTTGTACGAAGGAAGATAAGGAGTTGTAATAGCACTACATTTCCTATTCAAGTGACAGAGGGAGAGGGGAGGTTGTCTGAGGATGACTGAGAATGCGTGGCCTTATATTTTGACAGGTATGTGAACAGAGTGTTTCATCTTGTACACCAATAGATAAGCCCATATTCATGTTCCCTCCCCTGGCCTGTCCCCTCCAAACACCCTGGGTCTAGAGCAGAAGCTCTTGCTACAGCACGTCAATGGGACATTGTGCACATGGTTAATGCTTGTAGGCCTGTCATAGCTATTTCAGTAGCCTTTGGGGGAAAAAAAAAAAGTCCTGGTTTCTATTCTTTCCTCACATTATTTCTTAGTGCTACCTTCTGCTTTCTGCTTTATTTTCCCAGTAGCACCCTCTTTTTGTGCATTTATTGAAAACTCCACATAGAAACTCCAAGCAGTGGGTCAACAGCAAGTCAGCAGTCAAGCTGTAAGTCAAGCTAACACATTTCTTCCACTGTTCTGTGCAGGGTTTATCTATCACCTTGTTGCACATATCTGCTTCTTCATGATAGCTCCTTCTCTTAAGAATTTTCTTCACTTTTTGACGGACAGTAGTTACTCCTGGATAACTTATAAGTCTTAACCTTATCAATACTCATTGGCTGTTTCATGAATTATTGTAAAAATACATTGTTGGATATATTTGTTATTTGTCCTCATCCTGTGCCTGCCCAGGCTGCATAATCATGGAGTCCATTAACACTGCCATTAGCTAAAGAAAAGGGAACATTACTTGGTGGTTGTACACTGTGAATCCTTACCAGATACTTGTAAAGGGCTATTAGTATACACAGTGTTTCTGCTCTTTGCATTTCGTTCTCTGAATACAGGTTGTTCAAGATAGAGGTGTTTTGGGGGATCATTTTGAGGTAATCTAACTTCAGGCTGCTGTAAAAAGGGGTACTCCAACTCTGCTCCAGTGCTGTTGGTCACACCTGCCTACCATTCTCTAATGTCATGGATTAATCAAATTAGAGAGTTCATTCCCTGACAGCAGCCGGCCAAACTAAAAAGAAGTTAGCATCACACTTAGCTAACATTAATTTTAGTAGAGTTTAGGCTAGCAGGTTTCTCAAAATGTTTGTTGCTAAATAATACATACTTTTGTCCACAGCAACTTCTACAAATATATGCCAAGTATATTTGTCAGAAAGTTTCAAACGCTTTGCCAGATTTTTTTCTGCCTGAGCCAAAGGTCTTGTACTCAAGTCTGGAATTCTTATAAGAAGAAAAGATTCAAAGTTGTAAAAAAAGCTTTTGTAAGAGAGAGCATAATGACCACCAATCATGGGATCAGTGTTATTCAGGATAACTTTGCTGTATAATAGACTATCCTGTCTTCCCTGCAGTTCAAGCAGTTGCTGCTGTCTGCTCCTCCTTTCAGAACAGGGTCACTCTTACTTGTCTCTTAGATTTTTGTATCTTAAGAAATTAGATGTTGTTTTTATAAAAATAATTTAAAATAAAAATAGTTAGGATTTAGACTTGTACTGAGTTCATGTATTCTATTTTCTCACAGCAGTTAGGTGTACTTCTGTACTAAATGAAGATAATTATACTTATCCAACTGGGTACAGAATTTTGAAATCCTTAGTTAACAGTTATTCATCACATATGCTTTTATTTCATAAAAACAGAAAAGTAGCAAAGAGCCTAAAGAAAATTCTGTCTTGTGGCTGTGTTTTCTCAAGCATTTTGTTTACATTACAAGAATATTCTAGAAATCTTCTTTCTGACTCATTTTGCATCAGAATTTACTAACTCCAGACTGCATACTAAGTCAGTAAAGACATTTTGCAAGTAGCAGGCTGAGGAATAAGGGAGTATTGCATGGATACTTTGGTTAATTACCAAAAAGGCAGACAAGGAGATGGGGATATGATTCTGTCTAAAATCAGAGAGAAATGCTGTGAGATCCTGAATGCGCTGGGATAGTGGTATTAGGACCAGTACCTTTCAGATCATTGTCTGACTCTGGCATCTCACAGGCTCCGCAGGCAGTGACAGTCCACCTCGTTGTCAGTACATCTCAGTCATACGCTTTTATCTCACTGCAGAATTCTCATGTTCTGGGACAAGTTTGAGACCTGAGGCTTATCACTGTGCAGATTTTCTAAATGTTGGTTGAGAAATTGTTAAATATTTCTGTGTCTGTTTCTATGCTGTGGGCTAAGCATATGTCGGATCAATGCTCAGGTCAAAACCTTATGGATGGCCATCTTGTGTATATAGAAACTAAATCCCTGCTTGTTTTTCGCATGAGCTTCAAAACATGCCAGGTCAAGCAGGGTGCTCAGATGAGCCCAGTGATTTACTATGATGCTGTACACACACAATGTAGCTGGACTGAGCATGTTCATAGAATCAGAATCATAGAATCCCTAAGGTTGGAAAGGACCTCCGAGATCATCAAGTCCAACTATCAACCTAATACCGCCACCATGCCTACTAGATCATGTCCTGGAGTGCCACGTCTACATGTTTTTTGAATGTCTTCAGGGATGGCAATTCAACCACCTCTCTGGCCAGTCTGTTCCAATGCCTCACTACTCTTTCCATGAAGTTTTTCCTAATATCCAATTTAAACCTCCCTGATGCAACTTGAGGCCATTCCCTCTTGTCCTGTTGCTTGTTATTTGGGAGAAGAGACCGACACCGTCCTCACTACAACCTCCTTTCAGGTAGTTGTAGAGAGCGATCAGGTCTCCCCTCAGCCTCCTCTTCTCCAGACTAAACAAGCCCAGTTCCCTCAGTCGCTCCTCATAAGACTTGTTTTTGAGTCCCTTCATCAGTTTTGTTGCCCTTCTCTGGACACACTCCAGCAGCTCAATGTCCTTCTTATGTTGAGGGGCCCAAAACTGGACACAGTACTCCAGGTGCGGCCTCACCAGAGCCGAGTACAGTGGGACAATCCCTTCCCTACTCCTGCTGGCCATGCCATTCCTGATGCAGGCCAGGATGCCCTTGGCCTTCTTGGCCACCTGGGCACCCTGCTGGCTCATGTTCAGC
>VWZZ01003447.1:1171-30990 GCA_013399095.1 Psophia crepitans | reverse complement strand
AGGAGATCAGGTTGGTCAAGCAGGACCTTGAGGAACCCACGCTGACTGGGCCTGATTCCCTGTCCGTCCTGCACCTGCTCAGTGAGCACTCTCAAGATGAGCCACTCCATGATCTTTCCCTGTACCGAGATCAGGGTGACAGGACTGTAGTGCCCCAGGTCCTCCTTTCAGCTCTTCTTGTAGATGGGCATCACATTGGCCAACCTCCAGTCACCCGGAACCTCGTCTGTTAGCCAGGACCGCCGATAGATGATGGCTAACAGGTTGGCAAGCTGCTCCGCCAGCTCCCGCAACACGCTCGGGTGGATACCATCTGGCCCCATGGACTTGTGTGTGTCCAGGTGAAGTAGCAGGTCACAAACTGCTTCCTCCTGGATTATAGGGGGTATATCCCATTCTTCTGCATCTTTCAGCACCATGGGGCAAGCACCTTAGGGGCTGCTGGTGTGGCTACTAAAGACTGCAGCAAAAAAGGCATTAAGTACCTCAGCCTTGTCCTCATCCTTGGTGGCCATGTTCCCTTCCACACCTAATAAGTGAGGGAGAGTCTCCTTAGCTCTCTTTTTGTTGTTAATGTATTTATAAAAGCACTTCTTATTGTCCCTTACAACAGTGGCCAGACTGAGTTCAAGTCGGGCTTTTGCCTTCCGAGTCTTTTCTCTGCATGACCTGACTAGATTCCTGTATTCTTATGTTGCCTGCCCCTTCTTCCAAGAGCGATAGGCTCTCCTTTTCTTCCTGAGGTCAAGCAAAAGCTCCCTGTTAGCAATGTTCATGCTGAGTGTCTCACAGCCTACATACCACCTTGCAATACTCACTAAACATGACTCTTCAACACATCATGAGCAGAAAGCTGCTCTCATAGCCCTGAACTGTAAAGTGCTGTCTCACTTGAAATTTGAGAACTGTGTCTGCTGAGATGGCTGTTGACTAGTATGAATCACAGTTGTGTATCTTTCCCCATCTTTCGTTGCAAAACACACTTATGATATCAAGACTTGCAAAGATTTTTTGCCCACTCATCCATAAGCTCACTTTTTAATTTTGCTAGAGCTGTCTTTTTCCATTTCTGCATCTACATGGCGGATGTTATGTTAATACAGAGTGGTACTCCTGAGTTATATTAAATTTTCAATAGCCTATTCTAGCCTCTTGTTCTATTCTTGCCCTTACAATTTATCATATGTGGGTAGCTTGCTGTCTGCTAGTAGAAATTGAGATTTCCAGTTCTCCATGACTTGAAATGTTTTGTCTGACTCCTTTTCCCTTTTCTGTGATGCACTCTGCTAACACTGATGACTAAAGCAGCTTTCTAGTGAGAACTGTCCCCATTATCTGCTATTTTTAAAAAAACAAATTGTGTCATAGATTTTTTAATTCCTTCCCAGGTTAACCTTGCCACTTTTAAAAACCCTTACGGATTTTCTTAATTTCTGTGCCCATAATTCGTCTGTCTCTGAGGGGATTGTTAAAAAGTGGGAAGGACATTTCATAACTCTCTGCCATTAAAGAGAGTTATGGCAACCTATGCAATCCTAAGAGGGGGGCAATTTGCCATTAATTGAATCATCAATTGGGATCACCACTATCAGCCAGGTTGTCAGTGGTCACTAGACTCAGTAATGAGTGTCATCCTCTTTGTTGTTGCTGTTGCCCTTGTAGAGAGTTATTGATGTGCTGGTGTAAGGTCCTGAACATTGTGATGCCAGCAAAACTGTAGTCAAGAGATCTCAGCACTCTGACTTGAGGAATGACCATAGATTTGCTACAGTGGTTAAGATTCATTGGAGACAAGCAAGGTCCAACACAATTAGTCTAATGATTATCAGGATGGCACTTAAGGCATACGTACTGGTGAAAAGGTGGTTGACAAAACACAGTGATACTTACCCAGTAGTGGTCATTGGTAAGGTTTTATCCTCTTTTTGTGATATGATAAAACCAGCATAATGTGCCTATTACACTGCAGCTACACCTTTGTTTTCTAACTGTCCTGTCCTATCTGTTCCATTTCTAGCCCTATCCCATTCTGCACTTAGTAAAATGTTTCTTTTCAGTCATCACAGAAAGATTGTGCATATGAGTCAATGCCTTAGCAAGCCTTTGTGTTGCCAGTACTCTGGTGAACCCTATATTGGGCACCCACCAGAACATATTTCCCTGTCAGGAACAGGTCAGACAAGTGTTCCATTAATGCTAAAACAAATAAAACCTCACTTCTTATTGATTCATGTCTTGTGTTCACCTCATTAACTTTCTGTTGTCCAATAAAGTGTGAAATCACACTGTGACCTCTTCCTCACATGGGATTCTTACAGGGTCTCTTTGCTCATGTGCACAAAACCTGTAAGGAATTCTAACTCTCTGGCACTTGCGCAGGAACGTAAGGGCAGGAAAGAGTGGAAAGTAACATTTGTGCAGGTATGTGTGCTTTGAGGGGGTGGGGATTAGGGAGGTTCTGCATCCCTAAGAGGCTGTTTTGCAATTACTTTGCTTAGGGGAAAAGGATATCTGCAGGCCTTATGGACACCCTGAACCTCTTCCTGAAAACTTCTTAGATCAGTATCAGTAACTGGAAGACACGGGTTTCAGTGACAGCTGAACTGGGATGTTTCAGGACTTGGGAATCACAAGAAGTTTCTGTCTAAAATAGGACAACCGTCATTATATTGCTTGCAAACCAGAGAGTCTCCTGAAATGCCTAAATGGCTTTGAAAACAATTTCCAGGGAATTCAGAAATCTGCACAGAAATAAAGAAAGAATTCAACTGAAGAAAGAAGAGGAAAGAGAATAATCTGAGATGAAAGCATCCATACCCTTCTTGCAAATTTTGTCACAGAAAAGGTGACTGATAGTTCACAGAAAAGGCATGAAAGTCTTTACAGTGTTTTTCAAAACATGTTCCAGGTGATTAGTGTTGTCTATCATGTCAGTTCATTTCTTGCATCTCTTGAAATATGAGTAATTCTGAAAAAAATCCACATCAGTAGAAGGATTTTAAGGGTGAAAGTGTTTAAAGGAACCCGCAAACTTCCCAAATTGTGGAGAGTGAAAAGTGGAGGGAGAAAGTGCCCTAAAAAATCCTCTAACTGTCTGCATTCTTATAATTACTGTAGTAATTTCTCCTTTTGTTTTGGCTTGTTTCAAGCTCTACTGCAAGGAAGGCTATCTGTGTGAACTTTCTTATTATTACCAGTACAATGATGAAGAGGTTGACAGGTTATCTTCTTTTGCCTGAAGCTGGTAGCTAGTCAGTTTGGCTGATGCTCCCTCTATAATTTTTTCTTGCTTTATACTCTTGTTTCCTGTGTCTTTTACTTTACTACATGACATTCACACAGATAAAAAGCAGCCAAAGAGAAAGAGAATTGAGTAAAAAAATCCAATTCACTCAGTATCCATAAATAATGCACCTTCAAGAAGAAAATAATGAAATTGGCTGAGAAGTCCAGCATACAAGAGACTGCTAAAAGATTTGGGAGCATCTTATCAAAATCAATAGTCAAGATAATTTTGTGAGACTGTCATGAGATCACAAATGCAGAAAAATACAAATGGAAATGCACACTTATTCCAAATCAACCTTTTTTCTCTCACAGTTCACAATATGATGACTTTGGCTTTCAAGACACCCAAGTTCCCCACTTTGCTCAGGAAGAAATGGCAATTATTAATACAATATCTGTCGAATATAAAAATGACAAGTCATTAGTAATTGCTATATGTAGTGAGTATTAAATGTAAGAAATAAATAGATAAGAGAATCTCAACATGTCAGGGATGACTTCCTGTCAGTTACTGTTGTGAAGGCAATAGTAATGTAAAAGTATAAATTTTAAGAAAGTTAAAGTATATCTGGAAAGAAAGAAATGCCAGTACCAGTCTAGGTTACCCTAAGATTTAGCCAAGGGAATGATCATGAAAAACAATAGTATATAATAACTTTTAATTTCCATATTTTTAAAAAGTGGGGGATATAGTCATGTATCAGAATTGCAAAGTGCTCTCCAGTCCATTGATTAAAAAGCTCATACAAAAGCAGTAATAGTATAAATGTTTAAGATCAGAAACGCCAAATAGCTTTGCCCACAAGTCTTGTAAGAATCAGTAGATGGTTTTTTTAGACCTGAAAGTCATAGTGGTCAAGAGGTTTAACAGGAACCAACAGTGTGTCCTTGAATCTAAGATGACCAACAACATCTGTGACTTTATTAGCAAGAATGCAACCAGCAGGTCCAAGGCAGCCACCCTTCTGCTCTATTCAGCACTTGTGAAATCTGGAGCACTGTGCCTGGTTTTGAATTTGCCAGTACATGAAAGGCATACTGACATGAGTCTGATGAAATGCCACCAAGATGTTTTCGGGGCTGGAGATGATGACATGCAAAGAGAGGCACATCTATTGGAATGTTATAGTGAAGATGCAGCCAGACTTCTCAGAGGTACACAGAGAAGGGTTCAGCACAGGGAATTCCAATGCAATGTGAGGAAAAGTTATTACCATAAGAGTGGTCAAACATTGGAAAAGGCTGTCTGGACAGGTTGTGGGATGTCCATCCTTGGAGACAGGCAAAACTGAACAAAGCCTTGAACAACCTGTTCTAACTAGGACTGGACTAGGCAAATGGACTTTGGAGGTCTCTTCCAACATGTGTAACTCTAGGATTCTGTGGCTGAAGGTTGTTCATTTAAAATAAATATGAGATTATCAGAGGTATTCTAGAATTATAGAAGAACCCTCCAGTTAGGCATTACGCTGGGATTCATGCTGTTTACACAGCAACCTATTGGTTAGTTAGCCATACAGGAATCCTTGGCAAAAAGTAATAACTGAAACTGAATGCAATGAAAAAGCAGCAAATTCCACGAATAGCAGAAACAATAAAGACTTGAAAGCCAAGACTTGAGGACATATGAGGGATGATGAGTAATAGTTGCATTTATGGTTGCATTAAAATGTCCTTTTTTCTTTTGTTGTACCATTTTTTTTTAATAGAAACATGAAACATCCAGCACTCTGCTAAATATATTTGAAATTGCCAGTCAGCTCATGGTTTCTTAGGTGAGACTGATCAACAAGCAAGGAAATACCTAGGCAGTGTCTTATTTTCTTAGGAAACCAGGATGAAAATGAAAGGATGAAAATATACTTAAGACCAGGCAACTTAATACTATTGAAAAGAAGTCTTGTCAAAGAAACATGATTTCATTCATTTATATCATTAGCAGTGGGATTCACAACATTAAAAACAAAGAATGAATGTACTTACGCACTTTATTAGTCACTTATAACACCTTAACTACAAAATGTATGCATTATGAAATATCAGTAAAGAACATTTTTAAAGGGATTAAGAACAGCCTTGTTGAATAGAACTAGAAAATGAGATGTCAGTGGGGAATCATAGTTCCATAGAAGTTCAACTAGTAGGGTTCCTTAGTATTAAATCATTTCAATCAGTGACTGAAGGCAAATATAGAATCGCTGATAACAAATTAAGGCAATTCAAATAAAAACAGGGCATGCTTTTTCACCATTAGGAAGTATAGTCCCCTGCAGAACAAACCACTAAGGGAAGCAGCAATGTTTTAATCCCATGATGTCTTCAAATCAAAGGTAAAACCACTCTACTAGGGTGCTTTTGTGTTAAGTCTGTTGACTTGCTTCAGCTAGGGTGACTGAGTGCTATCCTATGGTCTTTTCATTCCAAAAGTTGAAATTGGATTATTTAATGGTCCTTTCTGCGCTTAAAACACTAGTATTTGAAAACAGTGACAAAAAGTCATTGATGAGCCCAGAAAAATACAAAACTGAAACAGAAAAAGATTAGGGAAACAAAGAAGACCAGTAATTAAAAACAAGACAACTATTGTCTCATCTCACATGAGTAAAACAAATATTCTTAAAATGCATCTCCAGCTCGGACTGCACTTCTCCAAACTTCTGAAATAATGGAAAAGCTAATTAGTAAGAAATTGTTGATGCTTTGAGGTATGACTGTAAAAGAAACCCATAGAACAAACAGGTTTGCAGATTTTCCTGTAGGACAGACTTGCTTATTCTATTTTATTTATTTGAAAATTTTCTGTTTGGACTAAAATAGAGCACTGGGGTATCTTGCCTGACCCATCTGCCACTCCACAAGGGAAAGGCTTGTCTTCAGGCCTTGTTTCTGTAGCTATATCCTTGAGGATCTTTAATATTCTAAGATTTCAAGGTCTCCTAGTAGCAAACAAATTTTTTAAGATGCGCTTCAAAATGGAATGACTGTAAAAGTGACAGTGTGTTGCTAATGACTATCTTACCATACACATGTACTCTTCCTCTCCCCACCCCTCTTCCTTACAAGGAATCCTGAAAAACTGAAGCAGTAAGAAATGGAAATGTGTTTTTTGGATTGTGTAATAGGGGTTCCAGACAGAAACCTGTACTGAAACCTCTGAATACAGATTACAGGCTTATCACTCTTCTGTGCACGCTTATGTTCACTAGTAACTTCACACTTCTTGTACATGCATTATTTTTAGAAACAATTGTGTTGACAGTTTAAAGAACTTTCTCACTAAATCAGCCTTGGTTTATTCATTGTATTAATAATTGTAAGTCTGGTTAAGCTATTCCCAGCTGTTTCACTTTCTATTTATTGGTAGGAGTCCAGTTTTCTACTTTGAAAAAACCCTACAAAATCCTAAACCTGTATTTAACCTTGTGTGATGCCTTTTTACTTATTAAAACCTGTATTTCAGACTGTTAATTCTCTATCCAGCATTCAGTAACTGGGCTTGCACATGCATTTGGTCTATTCATAAACATACTCCCTCGTACGTCCAAACGCCCCAGAGTACCAGCTGCCTTTGAGGAATTTGCCTGTCAGTCTGCCCATCAAACTGGGGCCACATTACTGCAGTGTCTGAAAACACACTGCATGCGGACAGCGTCAGAGCTTCTCATACCCCCCTGGAAATCTGTCTCCTGTTCCTCTTAGTTTTCTGTCTCTGCCTCTTTTTTAGCTGTTTCCTTTCACCTTCTCTCACTGTCAAATCCTGTATGCTAGCAGCGTATGTACTTATGTTTTCTCTCTCTCCTGAGTCTTGCACTGACTTGTCAAATTATGCTGTAGACCAGATGTCAGCTACATAATTTTTTGCAAGAATGATCCCCATCTGAAACATGTACTTCTGTAAACCTCATCAGAAATCTTGGCTCTTTACTGTGCATTTCCTCAAACTCTTATGCTTTTCCTTAGTAAGAAGTTTTGTATATGTACTAGTGAAAAAGGCTGTAAACAAATAATGGCTGTAAACAAAACCTATTGCCAAGATCAGTTCTTTAAATTGTTATTTATCTGTATGTAGCCAGGTATGTGTGGAGATTTTTGATGTTGCAGTCCTCTTTAACTGCATGAAGTGGTGATAAGTCTTAGTTGTACAGGAACTTTGAACTAGGCAGCATCCTACCAGAAAGGTGTCACTGCTCCAGAGTTTTGCTGTGCTCAGTTTTCTAAATCTAACTACTTGGATCCAGAACTAGGATCTTACTCTTTCCTGGATTATACCTTCTTACAGGCTCTCCACCACACTCCTGTTTGCAGTTTCTTACTCTCTCCGATTCCTGGCTAAACAGCGCTTTACCTCCGTCGAATCCCCCAATCTGCTCATATGAGGACAGAGACAGGGGTTGCCTTCCTCCCGGCTCAGTGGGACTTGCAATTACAAGCAATGAGCTGTTATGTGGAAGGCAGGTGTTAGAAAACTTCTCTGTCAGGTCTGCATTTCACTGCAAATGGCTGTGTCCTGCTCTGCTTTGTACAACACTCAGAATTGTCAGTGCCTGCTAGGTGAAGTCCTTCAAAAACACTGATCCTGTATGCAGCCAACAGCACTAGAGTAGAGCTACTCAGTGGTTTTCCATGGGTCTCTGAAGTGAAATGGTTGATGTTGAAGACCCAGTGTCCTTTCTATATGCATCTGGCTCTCTTACGTTAATGTATGTACTTAATTCTACCCAAATTTCAGTTGGATGTGTCCTTTTTACAAGTAGAATGCAAAATGTTGGGTTTTTTTCCAGTATTGTGGTGGTGTCGGCTGCAATAGCAAACTTTTTTTTGAATAAACATGGAGTAAAATATGACATTCCTTTACATAAGCAGAAGTATTTCTGGATAAACATTTCCATGGGTTTGTTTAAAATCACCTACTATAAGACCATTCTCAGGTTCAGCTATTGATATCAGCCTGATTGCATGAAGTAGAGAGCTTCAGGCTGTCGTCCGCATGGAAGTTAAACACTGAATTTATTGAGGTGCTTGAATAATTAAGGACTGGAACAAAAAAAGACCAACAAACAAACAAACAAACCAACCAACCAACAAAAAAACCAAAATCAAGATGCTTGTAGTTTAAATGAGCTATCAACCAAATATATATGGTACAGATGTGGCTAGAGTAATGACTAGTGTGTGCACAAACCAGGTAAACAATTGTCAAGTGTACGGTACCTGGAGTTGAGATGTGCGGTTTATAAAAGGAGAGATATAGAGGTCAACCTTCAGGTGCAAAACACTGAATACCCTAAATCATATGGTGTCGCTGCTTTTGAAATTATGTGCATAAGCTGAAGCCTGTATGTAGAGTTATGCTTGTGGCTAAAGAGGTCAAAAGATCCTGGTAAGTGAGAAAGGCAGTCTTTGGAAGGAAACTATCACAAATGATTGCAAATCACCTCCTTCTAGCTTCCAACACACCTGTGCTCATGTTCTTTACTCTTAACATCTGTCATTATTCATGTAATGAAGCCCTCTATTTCCACTGCTCCCATTATACATCCTTTTGTATTGTCAGGTTTTGACTGCAATCTTTTAGTTGTTATGGAACATTTCTTTCTCTAAGATATTCTCCAACTCGATAGTTCAGCTGTAAGTTTATCCATCATTACTTATATCAAGCATTTTTGTCCATCATTTTGATGACTTTCAGGTGCATAACAGAAAGTTATTTATGGACAAAACCTCAATCTCCTCTATTCAAAAAAATTTAAGTTCTGTATATATTTATGTCTCTTCATTAAATGACTTGGTATCCACATTCTCAAGAAATTTTCGTCACCTTTAACTAGAAGAATCAAAATTGTTTCTTTGGACCTTGTTATTTAGTTAAATATGGATTAACTACCTTGCAGATTGCTCTAGCTGATTTCTGCTATATGATTTCTTAAGAATCTCAATCTTCTAGCATCACTACTGGAAGCATTATGAAATATTTCCTTCCCATTACACTTATAAGCAGAACAGGGTTCTCAGACTCCTGCCGTTTCTTTTATTGACAGTACATTATGCTAAACTATCTTTCCAAATGAAATAATGATACATTTGTTCAAATGCTGTGTATCTATTCACTCATGGTATGAACACCCCAGCTGTGATACATGTGAGTAGAGCTAAGCTCAGCTGCATTGTCCCTCTCTTGACAGTATTCTGACAATAACTGTAATGATCAGTCTACAGTGCTGGGAAAGTGCTTCAGAAATGTAATCCTTCTAGTTCTGCTGCCTTCAGCAACTTCATAACAGGTCTTCAGTACCACAAAAAGTTAGAATTATAGAATGGTTTGGGTTGGAAGGGACCTCAAAGTTCATCTAGGTCCAACCCCCCTGCCATGTGCAGGGCCATCCTCCACTAGACCGGGTTGCCCAAAGTCCCATCCAACCTGGCCTTGAACTCTTTCAGGAATGGGACCTCAACAAATTCTCTGGGCAACCTGTTCCAGTGCCTCACCACCCTCATAGTAAAGAATTTCTTCCTAATATCTCATCTAAATCTCCCCTCCTTCAGTTTAAAACTATTACCCCTTGTCCTATCACTACACTCCCTGGTAAAGAGCCCCTCTCCGTCTTTCCTGTAGGCCCTCTTTAGGTACTGGAAGGCCACAATTAGGTCTTCCCAAAGCCTTCTTCAGGCTGAAGAAGCCCAACTCTCTCAGCCTGTTCTCACAGGAGAGGTGCTCCAGCCCTCTGATCAACTTTGTGGCCCTCCTCTGGATTCACTCCAGCCGCTCCATGTCTTTCTTGTACCCCAGAGCTGGACGTTGCAAAAGACGCTCATATTACTGACTAATTATGTGAGGTAGCATGTAAAACTCAGTTTAACGTATGGGATAAAACCATCAAAATGTTGCTATAAGAAAGGCAACATTTGCTTTCAACATTTAGGAAAGAAACCTTGGAGTCACAATGAAAGTTCCAGTGGCAAGATCAGCTTGATGTTCAGTGCTGGTCAAACAAAAAAGACAATGGTAGGAAAAGAAGAGGCAAGAACTCAAATGTATTATGCAACTGTTTAGTAGCTGGCATGCCTGTTATGTGCAGTTCTAACCTCAAAATAGTTAGAATAGAACTTGAAAAGACTTATAGAAGGGTGAAGAAAAATATCAGAAGGGATTGTGAGAAAAACTAAATAAAGCATGGAAAAGAGATGACTGAATGGGAAAAAATAGAATTTCAGTGTCGTGAGAGGTATAGAGAAGACAAGGAGGGAACAGTTTTCATTTTTTCCTTAGAAATAAGCAGAGGGAAAACAAGACATTGCAAGGTAGTCATTTAAATACACTAAAAGTGGTACTTTTCCATATAATATAGTTAATGGTGGGACTCACTGACTCAAGATATGGAAAGAAATGTTCTCATAGTCTTTTCCTAAGCATCCACTGGGGTCAATGCTAGAAACATGATACTGGGGTAAAAAAATAGAGTATTTTATTGTTTACTCTGTCAGTGACATCTCAAAGCACAGACACAGTCTGTCGAAGTAGAGAGACATGACTTCTCAGGTATTAAGAATACAGCAGAGGGGGGTGTGGGGGGTGAAGGTGGGAGTGTGTGTTGTGCCTCCCTCTTTGCTCCTCGGAGTAAGTAGGTCCCAAATTAGCTCACAGTAGTTGCCTGCCTTGTTGAAATAAAAGCAGCTGCTGATAGGATCAGGACACTCATGCAGGTACAAATGATGACAAAAGACATTTCTTTCCCATGTTGTTTTCAAAGACTTATCAAAAACTGAAAAGTAATAGTCATGGGGGAAGTTCTGATGGTTGTCTTGCTCGTGTTTTACTTCACTGGTTATAGCTGACCAAGAACTGAAAGGGAGTGGACCTGCAGTACTAACACTGACAGCCCCCTAGGAGGAAAAGAGACCTTGAAGTGAACCTAAATGCGGCAGAATGCATGTGAAATGGGCACCTGGCAGCACTGGGGTTGGGGAACAAAAGTACATCAGTGAGGGAATCAATGCTCTCTTTAGAAATCTGCAGGGAAACACCATGTCTTCCTCCAGGGTCATAGCTGCACTGTATTATTGGTGATGCTAACAGCTGTTTTCCTCGTGTAATGTTACTTTTGGTAATATTAGAGTGCCGTTGTAGTACACTACATTTATACTTTCCTTCTCTGCCATTTGATGTACTCTTTTACTTCTTACTGCCAGAAGTTCACAGTTTTTATTTTAATTCTCATTCTGAGCACAACAGCTGAATTGCTAATGTGTGGAAAAGCATTACCCAGAATTAATATGATTGCATTCATGTCATCCCCTACTGTCTTCTTGTCAGCATTATAAACTTAAACTTATTTTGGACTGACCTTTTCTCTAATTGGACAGGAGAGCACAGAAGAATATCTAGGTGCTAGAATAATGCCTTACTGTAGTAAGGGAAAAGAAAAAGGGGCAATCTTCTTTAAGAAATATCATTTCTTGGAAGAGACATGTAATCAAGATCCTGGCCCTCTTGCAGGAACACAGCTTCTGCTTTTGTGTCCATCTTAAACTCTTCTTTAAAATGTATGTATTTCTCTATCAAAACATTGATTAAGGAGATATTTCTTTTCTTTCTGTTCTGAAATATTGCCTACTGACATTCTGGGTTGATTTAAAAACTGTCAACTTAAACTGTACTAATGGTTGCATTCTTTCATGAAGATTGGAGTTGCTGGACTAGATCAGGGCTCATAGGGTGCTTTCACTCCCACTGATGATCTGTAGCAAACACTGCAGAAGAAAATGCTAGAAACCCCAGCCTGCAGGTGTAAAGTGGTCTTCATTCTAATCCTTAGAGATTGGTTTAGAGTTTGAAATGTAGGATTTTATTTCCTCTCCACTCATCTCCTTTTTTTTTTTTTAAATATAACAAATCAATTTTTACCTGTAAAGCCTCAACTCTGCCTTGTGGTCTATTCAAATGCACAGCTGTGTCTGTCCTAAGCTCATGCAGATCAATAGGGTTCAGCAGAAGGGCACATTGCCCATTTGTACAACTCTCAGTACAGGATGGCAGCCATCTCTTCAAATCAGTGATCTCTCAGTGGGAGCTGTGGTTAGTGCTGGATGTGCCTCTGCTGGAAGTGTTTTGATGCTTGCTTAGGACTTATTCGTCCATGCCAGGCGCCACTGCTGCTGAAGTGAGGCTTTCTTCCCCATGTGCTTTATAAAGTTGAGAGAGCTTAGTGTATCTCTGTAGTTTGCTGTGGGGAGAGAAAACAGGTTACAGCCATGCTGAGGAAAAGGCGAAGTTTATCCCTCTCTGACCCTGGAGAGAACTCAAGGTAACTGGCACCACCAACTAACAAACAAACATGATGAGAAGGCAGGGCTTTTTCTGCCCCACAGCGTGCAGTTATCTTTGTGGGAGAGGAGTATTTAGCCATGGAGCCCAACAGTGCCTTCACCTTGAATATTCATGTTAATGAAAAAAAAAAAAAAGAGTGCTTCAGTGCCTTATGCATCTGTGTAAAATTTTGAAATTTTGATCATTAGAATCATAGATCACAACTTGATACGCAGAAAGAATTGAACTTGGTGTTTTCACTCAGTGTACAGGGCTTTCAGTCACAGAGATATTTTTCAAAATAACTCGTACCTCATTCCTCATGAGATATGGCAAATGTCAAGATAATCTAGGTAAGTGTTCAGATTTTAGAAGATATACTATAGCTATACAGTATAAGTATAGCAGAAATATTGCTGTAGAACTCTAAATCTGACCACATATTTACAGGCATCTCTCCCTGACATGGTTAAATGGAAGGTTTAAACTGTTCAAAAAATCAGTGTCCTTGCAATTGTTTCCTACCCTATTTAAAGCAGGGGTGCTGAAGAGAGGCAAGAGAGAGAGTCACAAAAGAGCAGACTATTATACAATGTTTGCCAAAGACAAGAAACAGACATATGCTGTACTCGTAGTGGTGGTAGTTGTGTTTTGTTTTGGTTCGGTTCCCTCCCCCCCCCGCCCCGGTGGAACTATATATATTGCATTGTTACAAGTATAAATGTTCTTCTGGAGACTTATGCTGGTGCTTGGCTTCACCAGAGACAGTTCTCACTTGTTTCCAATAGGAGCATACATTATAGTCTCCTTTTTCTTTACACTGGCATAAACTGTAGCATTCTTCTGAGACGTTGAAATGTAGAAGGATCTGGGACACTTGTGTTTTTTTCTTGTCTATTGAACTGGCTGCATTTGTTCAAGTCTGACATAATAAAAGCTCTAATAAAAAGAGAGTTCTTGCCTGGAATCGCTTGTTTTCACAAAAAGTACACAATATGGGCTGTCTGATAACCCTGCTTCTGTTTAGAACAAAAGCAAAATAAAATCAGATCTTTATGATCAGGTACTCTAAGATTTTTTTATTCGTGCTGATTGAAGACTTCACCAGGTTGTTTTTCCATTGTTTTAAACAAATGTTGTAGACATCAAAATAGGCAATATTGCTCAGAATCTTGGTTTTATGTTTAGTGCACTCTCCATTAGGTTACCTGAGGTGAAAGTTAAGGCAGAATATGAACCTGTCTAGCCAAATTTAAATGTTCTGTCTGTTTTTATGCTTGGAAAGACAGGTAAAGCTGGAGGTGAAACAAAGAAATTATAGATTCCATTCAGAAGGATTAACTTTTCTCCACATGCAGGGAAGGAAGATTGCCTTCTAAACAGAAGGATAAGGAGCTCAGACCAGTTCTAGTATCCTATCTGGAAAAGCTTTCAGCAGATTACTACGTTGTCACGGTAAGTAAGGCTATAGCATAGTACCATCCAAAGTAATTGTCACTGGTTCACTTACAGTCTTGAGAGCAGAAAATTTCTAACTGTAGCTGAGCTGCAAGTTAAGTTTTTCATTGGCATCACATTCATTTAGAAAGATCATGAGGAACATTAATTAGAAATTAGAACAAGAGGTTTTCTTCTTGTTCCTCTACCTTTTCAATTATAGGAACAATTTATGACTCATTTAATGTTACCCTTATTTGATTAGACTGCAGCCTCTCTCGACCTAACAGCATTTAGGCATCCGGTTAGAACGTTGAATATTAATGGCTGTGCTGGGTGTGATTTGAGACTTCTCTAAATATTTGACATGTTTCTTTTCTATTAAGGGGCAAGATGAAATAGCTATGATTCGAAAAATATTTTTCATATTGTTCAAAATGTGATTGCTTTAGCTACAAGGTAGCCCATTGATTTAAACATGATGAAAGAGAAAGAGAGAGAGAGAGAGAAAGACAAAGACAAAGACAAAGACAAAGAGAAAGAGAAAGAGAAAGAGAAAGAGAAAGAGAAAGAGAAAGAGAAAGAGAAAGGAAAAGAAAATCCACCGAAAAAAACCCCAACCAAACCACAACTATTTGCCTCTGTGGACATCTAAGGGATGGAGAGAATAATTTAAAATAAGAATATTTGTATAAAAATAAAAATAATTAGATATAAAGTAAAACATTTCTAAAACTTTATATTGACATTATACTGCTGTTTAAAATTTCCAGATGGGTTGTATTTTCAGAGCGGGTTACCTCCTCCAGTATTCATAACTGCCTTCCATTTTCAACATCTCATTTTAGAACTGCCATAGATCGGGGCTGTTTTTCATCCGGACTTCTGAAATCCAAAATTTGTGTATTTTTCCATCTCAGTGATCAGCTAAAATCATCTTCCTTACAAACTTTATCACAGTGGTTTGTTTTTCTTCAGTTTTCTGGTGCTTTAAATGAAGAAAGCAAGGTAAACACATTGCTTTAGCCTGGCTTCCACTGGGAAAAGTCCTTGAACTAATGACAAAAAAAGATCGACTCAGTTAGTCACGACTTTCCATATGCACAGCTGTCAGGCAAAATAATGAAAAAAGACCAATGAGAGAAATTGTGATGAGAGAGATTGTAATCCAGGATACTGAGAAAGCCTCTAAGAGACTTCCAGGTACATGAGCCATTTTTAAATCTAAGCTCCTGCCTGCCACCTTCAAATGCCTGTTCCCAAGTGTTTAAAGTCTTTAGGATACTCGCATATTTCTCCTGAGAAATTTTTGTAGCTTCACTGGCTCATTCTCTCCTTTTCCTCTCTGTGGTGGGTTGACCCTGGCTGGAGGCCAGGTGGTCACCAAACCTGCTCTCTGACTGCCTTTCTCAGCAGGACATGGGAGAGAAAATATAACAAAAGGCTCAAGGGCTGAGATAAGGATGGGAAGAGATTACTCACCAATTACTGTCATGGGCAAAACAGGGAAAATTAATTATTACTAACCATATGAGAGTAGGGTAGCATCATAGAATCATAGAATCATTAAGGTTGGAAGAGACCTCAAGGATCATCCAGTCCAACCGTCCCTCCACCACCTATTACCCACTAAACCACGTCCCTAAGTACCATATCTAACCTTTCCTTAAACACCCACAGGGATGGTGACTCCACCACCTCCCTGGGCAACTTGTTCCAATGCCCAACCACCCTTTCCGAGAAGAAATTTCTCCTCATCTCCAACCTAAACCTCCCCTGGCGCAACTTGCAGCCGTTCCCCCTTGGCCTGTCACTAGTTATATGTGAGAAGAGGCCGACCCCCAGCTCACCACAACTCCCTTTCAGGTAGTTAATGAGAATGGGTAATGAGGTGGGCAATAAGAAATAAAAATAAATCTTAAAAACACCTTCCTCCTACCTCTCCCTTCTTCCTGGGCTTAACTTCACTTCTCTGCCTCCTCCTTCTTAGTGGGAATAATGTTGATAACACGCTGATGTTTCTAGTTGTTGCTGGATAGTTGTAGTGCGTACACTAAGTCAAGGACTTTTCAGCCTCCCAGGCCCTGCCAGGTGCAGAAGAAGCTGGGAGAGCACAGCCAGGACAGCTGGCCCAGGCTGGCCAGAGGGACATTCCCTGCCACAGGATGTCATGCTCTGGATAGACCTGGGGAAGCCAACTGGGAGGTGGGATGGCTGCTTGGAAACAGACTGGACATCAGAATTTTTTTTCCACATGTAGTGCACACTTCTTCATCACATCATCATCATCATCAGTATCATCTTCCTTTTTTATCCTACTAAACTGTCTTTATTTCAGCCCACCTCCCCATCCCCTTACCAGGGCCAAGGGTGAGCCAGTGGGTGCAGGGTGCTTGGTTACTGGCTGGGGTTAGACCACGACAGCAGCAGAAAGAGTTGACACCTCAATGCTTTGGGCATCACATGCCATTTATTTCAACAGTTTATGTTCAGTGTTTACATAGTTTGGGGAAAAGGGGATGCACAACACAGCCTTGTTTGTAATAAATGTATCCATAATCAAGAGGTAGCATTGTATTTATCCAAGCTGTCATTTATATTACGCATTATCATGTCTCTACAAAAAATTATGAACTATTGAATAAAACGTGACATGCAACAGTTCAAAACAGTGTTGATAATTATTGACTGAAAACTTAGTGCTAAAATAAACTCATGTTGCCTCCTTCCTTATTCCTCTTTCTTCAGATATAATTTAAAAGAAAACAAAATTGGTTGTAGATTTTATTCAGGAGGATTTTCTTGATGAATTGTAGGTTTACAGGAAGGGCAATGAATGGCAAATTCTCCCAACAGAGACACTCAATGGAATACCTTGACAGAAGTAAATAGTCCCTTCCAATTCCTCTGACATTACTAGGAGTATGGTATTTCCATCCCCTCTCCCTGCAACCCTGCCGCCGCCTCTGTCCATTACATTCCTCCCCTTCTTTTCCATATTCCTTGTGGGAAAGAACTTTGCTACTTACCTGTCCCTTCCTTCACAATTTATTTTTCTGCACTGATCTATTAAAATGTCTAATCTCAAATGGAGATCCTCCTTTTGTTTTTAATTCAGCTAGAAAAAGTTTTATTTGATGGTGATTGGAATCTTTCTTTTCTATGGTGAGTATGTTTTTGACTTTTTCGGTATGTACCTTTAATAAGAGAGTATGTATTGTTTTTTATAACTGTGAAAATACCTTGTCAGAGGATGTAGTATGGAAATGCTTCACAATATATAAATAATTGGTGAAAACCTAATGAAGACTGCATTGTACCGACACACAGGACAGACAGGAACCACAGTTTATAAATTCACTTTTCATTAGAAAAAACCCTCAAGGCAGATTTGATTTTATCAGATAAAGCAGGTTGGTTTGTTGGTTTTTTTTTGTTTTTGTTTTTTTGGTTTTTTTTTTTGTTTGTTTTTTGTTTTTCCTTCTTTTTTTGGTGTGGATTATCTTTACTCTTTTTGTGTTAGTATTAAATATAAAGACAGGTTTTGTGTTTAACTGTAAATGAGCCATGAAATGCAAGCTACAAGGGCAACAATGTGGTACTTAGGGACGTGGTTTAGTGGGTAATAGGTGGTGGAGGGACGGTTGGACTGGACGATCCTTGAGGTCTCTTCCAACCTTAATGATTCTATGATTCTATGATGCTACCCTACTCTCATATGGTTAGTAATAATTAATTTTCCCTGTTTTGCCCATGACAGTAATTGGTGAGTAATCTCTTCCCATCCTTATCTCATGCATTGAAGATTGCAGATATATGAGCTCTCACCTCTTTTCCTTGAGATTTTGAAGTTTCTTTATAATTCTTAGGGTCTTTCAGTTTATGACACAGAATCTGCACCTGTCAGATGCAAATAATTTAATACTGCAATGTTTTGTTTTGTTTTGTTTTGTTTTGTTTTGTTTTCTCTCCAGTGGATGTCCCTGTGAAGGCATGCAGCTCCTATTTGTATTCTGAAGTTTTGTTTGGGTACAGTTTGTAACTATAATGATCGATACCTCTGGATGAGTTGAAAATCATGAAAGTTCACCCTAGCCACCTTTTAACTTCTATTTTGCATATATTTTCAAAAGCGTTGTTAAAATAATGTGGATTACCTGAGGCAAAGGTAAGCAATGCATTAATATAGGAATGATCTGTCATACAAAGGAAATATTGATTGAAGCTGAAGATCAGATTATGACTCTCTGTTAATAGCAATTGAAAATGAGTGAAGTACCTCACAGAATGGAAAAGACTTCAAATCTGATGGCAAAGTAATTTCAGGGATGCTGAATGGTAAAGAATGGTTTATTTAGAATTGCTGGAGTACTTCAAATCTCTGATGTGTTTACTTGACACTACCTGAGCTGGGCGTGTCCTAGGAGTATCCAGCACCTGCTCTGTGTTCTGCCATTGCACATGACCTGAACTCTAAATAAACCTGGATTGTGTAAGAATTCCTCTGGGCCAGTGATTTAAGCCTCTTCTAAGAAGTATCCTGAATCACCTTGTCCTTCTGATGCCAGATATGTGATGTCACTGCAGAGGAGATGTGATGAATGGAGGTGACACACAATATCGGCTCTGTCTCTGCAGATGGGAAGAGCGCTCTGCAGTGTGCTTCAAAGTACAGGCAACCCCTGAGCCCACCTCATGAGCTGAGTGGCTCCAGGAATAAGTGACTGAATCAGAGCTATAATATTCATAAACAAAAGTGAACTTCTAGGTAGGCATTTATACTTGGGAAAGGCAGATACGAAGATTGTTAACGGAATGATACCTTTCTACTTCTCTTATTTATTTCTCTTCTGCATGTGAAAATAACAACACATTGTACAGTTCATTATCCAGATTGTTTGCTGGGGTCTATTTTATTGTCCTATGGCCTATGGAGAGTATGCTTGCCAGAATAGGATTTTTATTGCTATTCAAACCTCATTTTAGATGGACATCATTGAAAACCTCCATGTCCTTTGATTGCTAAACTATTTTACACTTCAATAAGAGAGGAATTGTGTTCTGGCATTGTAAAAACACATACCTTGAAGAAAATGTCCTCCATTTTATCCTCTGTAATTGCATGTTTTCTGCACTGGATTGTGCGTTTTATCTACTGTGAAGTTCAGGTTTTCCAGTGTCCCTCTTCAGGACTTTACCTTTCTTTTCTCAAAGCTCTCTGAGAGCTGAAGAACTATCTAAGCTGACTTTGTTGTTTGATACAACACTGGCTGCAGTACTGGACGTGAGATAAGAAATCTGTATTTCTTACAAAACAGGATTATTTTGGTTTGTTTTGTCCCCACAAGCAGTATCTTATTTGAGCATCTATAGCTCAGATTTTGTTGTTTCTTAATGCCGGAATGCTGAACACTACCCAAGGCAGAGATTTATGCAGCACAGAGTGTGCAGCAGAGAAAAGCAGAAGTTAAACTGTGGTTTTATGCTGCTGGTGTGGATACTCTTCAAGTCATGGTTCCTTTTCTGTAGTGTGAAACAATGTCGTGACACTCCAGATGGTAATGTGTTAATATGCGTTCAAGGAAAACAGAAATTCTCAGTACCAAAGAATGAAGAATGCAAGGAAAAATTATTGAAAAATTAGGAAACCTGTACAAAAATTAAGCTCTATTCAACTTCATAGTTAAAGTATACCTTAAGCTCTCAGAAAGTTCTTCATATAACTCACATTAAGAAAGTGATAGAAAGTTAAGCAGATTTTGTAAACTCTTTTTTGTCTAGTTATGCTTTATATGCAAATTCCTGACGAAAGTCTTTCATGCCACTGAGTAGTAGTGGTGGGTTTTTTTTTTCTAATCTTACTGACTTTTCAAAGCACTTTCATATGAAGTAAAGTTTTTCTGGGATCTCTGAAATGGCTCATATTGATCAGCATTCAGTCATCCATTCAGTGACTCGAAAAAAAGAAAAAAGGGAGGGGGATGATGAGACTGTGGAAACTGCCAATGTTTCAAAAATACAAAAGAGAGGTTTTTTCCTGTCCTTCCAGTCATGTAATTATGGTGGCCTAAGAGGGATCAATACTACCTCTACAGTACTGGCTTATTTTGATAAGCTGCAATTTTTTGGATAGTGTCTTTAGACAGAAAAGGTGAATCAACTGACTCACTACTGCACTTAGTATCTGCTCTGTTGTAGACATTAGATGGGGAACTTTGGCAGGCTTAGAAATTTGGTTACCTCCAGAAACAGGGAAAGGACATTTATTCATTTGCCTATCTTAACACAGGAGTAATATCATATCAGACCTCCCTTTCTCTCCTTACTTATCTGAAACCTATTACATGTCTGATGATTGTTATGGGATCAGAAATTAAACACCCACACCTTGGGATGAAAGTCTGCTGCATTTTATTTTTATTATTACAACACGTGGTTGAGAAGCTCTGAAATCATTCAGTAAAAGACAAGCACAACAGCAGTGAAAGAAACAGGAAAAACTGGAAATGTGCTGGAAGCACTGCTTTTAAAAAAATAACACAAAAAAATAAACACGGGGACTAGAATAAATAGTCCTGTAGTAACAGGGAAAATGATGCAATGGTTTTCGGGGAGTAGAAAAACCTTTCAAAGACATATTTAAAATTTATTAATGTATAAATATTAACTGGACCTCCTGATTTATAAAGTATATATTTATATACTTCTGCAGAATAGAAATATATTCACTCCTATGTCATAGTTATAATGGTTTTACTAAAAAAATTAAAAATGCAGTCAAGTCAGTGCAAATAAAAAAGATAATTTTTAAAAAAACAGGCTTTACAGAACCACTTAACTTCAGTTGGTACTGCAGCAGTTTAGAAATTTTGCTTACTGGCCTCTTTTACTATAAAGGAAATATCTGATTTATTCTATTCATGTCCTAAAAGTTCAATCCAACCAGACTCTGTAATAAGCAGTGAAATATTCTGTGTATATATAAATGGATGAGTCTGACAAACCGCCCCCCTCCCCTTAAGATAATGGTCACATTAATTATTGAGAAGGACAAACTTTCCACTTTCAGTTTTTGCTTTCAGCAGTTTATAATTTCATGAAGCATAGCCAGCACGCATGGAAAAGTTGCATTGCAAGTATTACACCTTTGCTCCGCTTAAGTTCATGTTGGAAAGCTTTGGCAAAAACTGTTGTGTTTCCATGGGTGAAAATGAAATGGATGCCTCTATGAAAAAAAAATTTCAGCTGTTAGAAAGATTCTTTAAATCCTTTCCTTATTGCTGTCACTCCTAAAATATCCACAAAATATCCATTCTTCATACCTATACTCCTCAAGATCATTGTTCCTCTACCTTGTTGCTCCTTATGGCAATGCCACTTTATACATGGGGCTGCCTGGGAACTTTTTTGCTGATAACCAGGTAAATAATTTGTTTTAGGTTTTGCTTAGTTTTGTACACCTATGCGGTGTAATACCTAATGTTATAGATTATATATTTTTTGTTACAAACAGAAATAGCAAGTAGTTGCTCTGTGTAGGGGAGACCCTAGAACTGCCTCAGAACTGTAAACAATTTGTCAATGGTAATAACTTGTCATCAAAGGAGTGTAATTTTAGTGACAGCAAACAGAGCAGAGAAGATGTGCCATGATGTCAAGTACCATACAGAGGTCTACATAAAGCAGTTGGATCACAGCCATCAACTTATGCAGGTTTTATTGTGCAAACCGGACCCTCACTAATACGTTCAAGACTTACATGAAATATGCTTTAAAAGTAATAAAGTGACCAACTGAACAAGCAGAGCTAAAACTGTGCATCTGTGCATTCTTTAAT
Source organism: Psophia crepitans (assembly GCA_013399095.1). Taxonomy (NCBI): domain Eukaryota; kingdom Metazoa; phylum Chordata; class Aves; order Gruiformes; family Psophiidae; genus Psophia; species Psophia crepitans. Next base: position 9,124 of record VWZZ01003447.1, on the reverse strand, counting down.
TTCTCTTTTTCGGCTATTGTGATATTAAAGATGACACTATAAACCTTTGTTACAGCAAATTTCAAAACCTGTAAATGTGCTCATAAAGGGAGTTCACAAAAATATAAATATCTGACCTAACCAGAAAGTCTAAAAAATATGGTTGAAATTGCATATTTTGTTGAAGTAAATTTCTGCCAAAAAAAAATTGAACAGCTCTAGAGATTTCGCCTTGGCCATTTTTTCTTTGAAATCAGTTGAATTCACCAGGGGTTCAGGTATTTAATAATATTAGAAATTTTACTTAGAAATAAAGATAGATTTATGCATGTTTTACTTTTTGGTAATTTTTGCATAATAATTCTATTTTTCCAAATATGACAGGGATGGTGCTTTTGTATACAATTGATGTTTGTCAATTCTTCTTTTCATTTGAAGAATCTGCTTTTTAATAATTTGAACCTGTGATGATTTACAGTATTTGAAGATTTGTTTCTCAGTTGATTATAAAACAAATATTTTAAAGTATTTTAAAATAGAATAGAATAGATAAATGAGAAGAATGACTGACATTCCCATCAAATGTATGTAAAAACTCTGACTAATTTATTACAATTTTTAAAAAGACAGAGAAAATCTGCCACAAGAGGCATTAAGGAAACTAAGTAATTAGGCTGAAGGACAAAATATCGGCATGGATCTGAGACTAACTGAGTCAAAAATGGAGCTGGCCTTGCTTGTTCAATATGAAAAAATGTTAAGAATGAAATGAAAATGCAGATGAACAGAAAACAGCAAAATGTGCATATGATAGGAATTAAGTAAGTCAATACTTCAAAAGATCAAAATCTTCAAAGTAACTACAGGGTGTTAGCTCAACAAAAGAACATATTATATTATTTTTGTGTAAATGCGAGAGAATTACAGCTGTATACATGACTTTTGATCAAATGGATTGTTTAGTTTATTTAAAAAAATTCTTAAATTTTCCACAAAGTGTGGATGCATATATTTTCACATTGATATATTCACACATCTCCATTAAAAAAAGTTAGTAAATTTTTGATCAGTCCTGAACATTGCATGATGGATTAACAGAATTTAGGTACTAACATTATTATAATCTAGGTAATTGCAAACTATCAATATGAAAAGTACAAGAAAATTTCTCAATGCCCATAGCAAATCTGAATAGTGAACAATGTGCAAAAAAAATATGCAAGATAATGATAATTTCATTATATTAGCGGTACATTGTTAAGGGTTCAGCTTCAAGTGATTTACTTCATGGTGCTGAGAAAGCCTAGACATGACATAGGCCAAGGCTTGACCCAACCAATTTTATTACCAGAGATGACAAGACCTTAAGAGAGTGTTTTGTTGTTACTAATACTTTAACTATTAAATGGTGCTTTCTCATAATGGAAATAGTAAATTCCTGTTTAGGAAAAAAAAATAATTTAGATTGGTTAGGTAAGGAAAAGTATTTCTGCTAGTATTAATTAAGAAATAAAATATGTTAAAATAACTTTTTTGTTGCTTTTAATTGTAATTTAACTTCACAAAATCTAGAGAACTTTTGAGAGATTTAGTTTTCTTTGCAAGGTGTACTTTAATCATCTCTGATAGATCCTTATTTAAATTATTGAATAGAAGATAAGGCTTTGTGTCTTGTTTTTTATTTCTAATCTGAAAGTATGAGTCTGCTGATTACAAAAGAATAATAGTAATGAATATAAAATATAGTTCATACAAAAGTTTCCAGTTAAATGGAATGTGCCTTCAAGGAAACAATGGTACATTGTTCATCGAAATAATCTGCCAATCTTGTCCTATTCAATTGCTAAAATATTCTTTTGATGTTGGAGCTCTTAATTAACACAATGCATTATGTTTTGTAGGTCACAGTCTTTCAGTTTCCATGTTTTTATCACAAAGGAGAAGCTCACTCAAGTATGCTCATGGATGTAAACATTTTATTTGTTTGAGGTTTTAGCTGTAGCTTTTCTCCTCTGTGGTTAATGAGAGTTTTCTGGTTTTACTTGAAATAAAATGTGTTGGAATTTCATAGGAAATGGGTAGGAAATGTCTGGACTTCCAAAGCAAAATCTACAAAAGGCCTTAATTTCTCATTACTTTTTCCTGTGGTCAAAGCATTTTCTCCTGATTATTCACTATATTATATTCACATAAATACTTGAAAGAAAAAGGTAATCAGGAGCAAGTAGCCTCCAAGTACTAAGGTTACAAAAAAAATTTGTTACAAAATCAAAGCAAATTATTAAAACTCTTTATTTCAGGAGCTTAGTTTCAGCATTCTTGATAAGATATAATGTGTTTGGTTCCCTCTCTGACTGTCTTGTTCTTGGCCCTTGAGTTCTCACATCACAGATTCACAGATGTGTAGGGGTTAGAAGGAACCTCTGGAGATCATCTAGTCCAACCCCGCTGCTAGAGCAGGATTACCTAGAGCACGTTGCACAGGACTGCATTCAGATGGGTCTTGTACATCCTTAGACAAATGCTACTGGCTAGATCAATAAAGGGCTAAATAGAGCTTTGACCTGACACGGTGCAGCCATCCTTCTGGTTAAACTACTACCACACATTTTTTATTGAAAGACCATATTCACTTGTTAATATTTAAATCTTCATAAGTACTCCCCAAAGCTTTATGATTAAGAAGCTGTATTCAGGTGCTGGTTTATACAATTAGATGGTTGTTAGAAACTTCCTTACTGGTATTCAAATCCTTCGCACTAGGGAAAGGAGAAATGATGACAAAATAAGAAACGTCCTCCAAAACTGGATTTTGTGAGGCTGAATTGAAGCTGGCATACCTGCAGCCTCCCAGTTTTGATACAAGACAAGAAGTCGGCTTGCAAATAATTGTTTATATGTTTCTTAAGCAGAAATCTCAAAATATAGAATAAAAATTCCTTCTCAAAATGTTTCACATATCACCCATAGATCTAGATCTGTGTGAAAGAAATGAGGTAACAGTAGATGGTTAAGCTAAGTCCTGGTTCTTTTCATTTTAATTACCCAATGGAAATTGCCACACTGTATCAAATCCGTGGTCTGGTGACTTTGGCATTAAGTTTAATGTTGGCTAATGTTATCAGGTGCTTCTTAGAACAGTTTAAGTAATTTATAGTAGATAAATGTGAAATTATCTTCCCTTTATATTCAATCTTCTGATTTCCAGATTTCTAGAAAGCCCTTTGGTAACAGATTCAGAGTGTATACTACAGAAAACCCTCTGAGTAGAAGACCATTTGAATCTAAAATCACATTTACAGTGCACAAAATAAGTCTGCATTCTGTGTAGTCTTGCAAAGCATTGTAGGGGTAAAAACCAAATACGTTCTTTCCTGAGCCCTTGTGTGCTGTCCCTGAATGGCCAGAGGACTCCTGCTGCTGGGACAGACAGACACCTCTTTGTCCGTAGCACAATGTATGTGCACAAGCATGTGCACATGTGCACAGCGTGGGTGGGTTGGATCTTTTCCTCTTACATGTGCAGTAGCCTGACAGCTCCTCCAAAACAGGTCACTTTGTGTCAAAAGTTCTCTAATGTGATATTCGCCATACAAAGAGAAGGATGATACTACTGGAAAGGGATTTGTTATTATTTTATTTTGTTCATACAAGCTCCTATAAAATGAAGAAAATATATCCTTAAGTGCTGCTGTTTTGTTGTATTCTTTTTGTTATAGAAGTTATTTCTTTCTCCTCAAAAGTTCTCTATACAAATTCTCGGGAGGAAAAGAACTAAGCAATAGATCTCCACCTCTGCCCTTCCTTTTCACGCTCTCCAAAATTTAAGGCCAAAACCTCTTAGCTGTTTGCAATGAGCAGATTGTCTTTTTATCTTATTTCTTCCAGAATAAATTCCTTCAATTTCCATGCAAGAGATGGAAAAAAAATATGTTTCTGGTTAGTGTGCAAATTTGAAGGGCTTGTTTGCGATATTACAAAATACCAAGCAGAGTCAGTTCAAGACTTCCCAGGAGCATGGAAATTTTCTGCTCAGAGACAGAGAAAAAAACCCCAAATGAAATCATTCAGAGGCATTCAGTAATGCAGCTGTAGCATAGCAGATGTGGAGTCAGAGAGGAGGAGTCGGGAGGGGTTGGGAGTAGGTCACTGGGAAAGCTCCTGGGCTGGATCACTGTAATTTCAAGTGGTTTAGCATAGGAGAAAGAAGTTGAGAGTCAGTAAAATTTTGATGCACCTGATATTGGCCAGTAGGGTCTTTCCTCACATAGACCGTTGTCAAAAAATAGGGGAGAGTCAGGTTACTCTGGACAAGGTGGAAGGGAGAAAGAAAGGCTGCAACGGATATCTGCTACCTGCAGCAGTCAGCATGTGGGACAGGCAGTGACAAGTCCTGTCATGGACCATCCTCTGGATCTGCCCAGGCCTGTCTCCAACAGCATTGCTTTAGAAAACATCTACTTTGCTTACACCCCAAGCTTTGTCTTCTTTCCACTTCTGAGTGCAGAAAAACCCCTGATATATCCCCTAGTAATTGCTTAGATGTTATTGAAAGATTATTTTTGTTTTAATTATTATAAATCAAGAAACCCAGTTTGTCCAGATAGTGGTAATATGCTCAGTATGCTTATAATATCCCTAATCTTGTATTCATTCATCTTCTGTCCTTCTACATAAGTTACTTCTGTGTTTTAGTACAAACACAGATCCCAAAGATAAAGTTCCTGCAGTTCTGCTCTTAGTTGGAGTTGATACAAATTAACTCTAACTATCAGTTTTGCAAGAGAAATGTTAATTTATTGTTATTTATCCACTCAGTTGCTATGAAAAATTAGAGAAAAACCACTTTTAAAACTGCAGAGATCCAAATGTGTGCCATTTGGTACCCATCTGCTTGCAAGAGCTTTTTTAAACAGTCAGCATTCTAATGGACTCACTGAGCTTAATCATATGCTGTCTACATTTCCCTTGATTTCATTATGCTTTAAATCAATGAGATGGGATGTTAGCACATTGCTACACCAAGCATATTCAAAGTATATAATCTATCAAATTAAGAAAAACTAAATAATTAAAATAACAAAATTTGTTTTTGAGAAATCAAAATATGTATAAGTGTGTGTGTGTGTGTATATATATATATATAAAAAAATAATTTCCCCAAACATGTTTTTTAAGAGATTAAGTTTCCAAATAAATTAATCTGATGACTGGATTCCATATTTTGAAAGGTAAATCAAAATAACAGAAACCGGTATTTCTAAAACATACGAAAAAAATGGACAATGTTCACAGTGAAACAAAAAGGGATTGCATCTTTTTGCTTCCATACCATAATTTGGTAAACCTCTATTGATTTTGATTCCTCTGTCTCTTCACTTATTTCGGCTGACAACCAAATCTCTGTTTATATACTACCATCACAAGAAAAAAAAGACCATGGTAATGCCTTAGAAGACTGTGTATTCAGTGTGTTCCTCTCCGAGTGAACTACTCAGCAATTAAACAGTCCCTTTAATCAGTGTAAATGAGGTTTGCCTTTTAATAGACTTTCAGTATGAAATATGTTGCTCTTCTTTTCCCTACAAACCATCTGGAATATAACAGCAGTTTTTGCAGCTGCCTCTCCTGCCTTCTTTGAGAAAGGGAAGATGTTCTGCCACAAACACGTAACTTACTTTAATTAAAATCAAGCCAGCTGAGACAGGTGACATCTCTTTCAAAGCTGGTAAACAATTATGACATGTAAAGATATCAGTTTACAGTAGGGGTTACTTGTTAGAGCTTCTGCTGAATCGGAAACCAGAATTCAAGCTTTATTCAGGCCATTGTGCTCAGAGAAAAAAAAAATATTTCTGCATGAAGTAAAACCTTTAATCCTAAAATCTGGGTTCATAGCCTTTGTTTCATTAGCAAAATTCCTTGCTAAAAATAAAAAGTAAAAAATTGTATTTCCTTTATTAGTTTATGAAAAGCTTCTTTGACAAAATTTAGTGTGTTCAAATTCTCCTTTTGCTCCTCTTCATGAGTTTGGCTCAGGAATCTTTCAGGTGGCAAGTCCTGATTTCTTTCCAGTTCTCCCTTGACAAAAAAAATCTTTGGAGTTATGTCAGCACAGAACTGGAGTGAGACAACAATAAATTAAACCCAAAGGAAATGGATATGTAGACATCTGAGCTGAAGATCACAGGGAAAAGAACATTGAGCAGCCATTGAATTCACCAAAGAAGGAACAAAATAAAAACTCATACATCAGATCGCACGACTGTGGGGCTTCACTAATTGCTCATAACAAGTGTACAAAGAAAGCACTTGAAAGGAACTTCTTTGTATCAAATATTCTCACAGTGGCTTGTAAAGAAAATGGAGCAGAGGCTCACTGCCACTATGTCATGAATATTGTCTTTCAAGATCATAAGTCTGATCAGTTCCTTTTTTCTCCTTGCACTTCCCTGAAAACTATTTTCTCTTGCATTAAGTGTTTTTCTCTTGGATAAAACTTTCTTACACAGACTTGATACTTAAGAGGAAAGGGAAATTGCATTCTGTGGAGAGCTGAGAGCATGTATGTGTATTAATTTTAAGAGGTATTCCCGGAAAACTGAACTAAGGCAACATATGTGGCAAGATGTTTTCGTACAAGATAAAAAAAATAAATCAAGAAACAGTCATTTTCTTTTTAAAAGTAAAACTGGTTTCATATGTAGGCTTTTGGCTGCTTTCTTTATTTGCTTGTTTTTCCTTAATTTTTTCTCCCCTATCCTTTGTTCTTTGCTTTCTCAGTGTCCCATGGGAACGACTGGCATAGCTGTCACAGAGCAGGATGGAATGTGCAATATAAAAAAATAGTGCTAATCTTGACACTCTTAAAGACGCTATACTGAATTTCTCATCTTTTAAATCATTGATATTAAAAAAAATTTATATGTTCATTCTCTCCTGCATTTCCCTTTCCCTGGCTGATTAGCTGAATAACCCTCCGAGCTCCACTGGCTGTGTCAACTTGTTCTTCATTGAACGTAATGGGACATTTAAAGGCATATTTTAGTACCTATGTTAACCAAGTAAATTTAGTCTCACACTGAACTGCACAAAAAAATATTTCCAGAGTTCTTGATCCTAATAAGAAAACTGAAAGGGGTATGGCATTTCTTGGTCCACAAACTTGGTTTCAACATGTTGACAGAGAAGTTGTTAGCAAAACTCACCCTGCTCATGTGTACAACACAGTAGGCAAAGGCACAAGTGGGGGTTCAGGCCAGGTGCCATACTCTGACACCAAGAGTTTATGACCAAAAGACATTGCGCCATGAAGAAGGGGGTCTGTATCCCTCACTCCAGCAACTCAGTTGTAATTTAATGCCAAATTTGGAGCAGCATGGTTTTGTGACTTTTTGGCTGAACTTTACTAAGAAAAGTGTTAAGATATGAGAAAGCATTTGAATGAAAGTCATACAAGAAAAGAAAAAGAGAAGGTGACATGAGTGTAACTGTTGAGGCAATAATAAGAGAGGCTTCCCAAGCCCCCCGCCCTGGACAGGAAAGGGGCAGCTGCTGATGTGCAGCAGCTCTGATTCACCATGAGCGGGGACAAGGGTGACGGCGGCCCAACCCCACATACAAAAGCAGCCCCCAGGGAGCGTATGCGACCCAGAGCGCGGTGCACAGGGCAGGCAAATAGGACGTGGCGCATCAGAAGGATGTGGTGCGGACGTTTGCGCGGCAGTTCACGCAGGCAGGGCATGCAGGTGGGGCACAGTCCCCCTCTGCTCTCAAGAGGCCAGCTTACCTAACTGCCATCACCCTCCCGGAAGAATTTGACTTCACCATGGTCTCCACCTGGGCAAAAGCAGTCACTAGGAAGAACGAGGCAACCCATGCTTAGTGCCCACTGTCGTGATTTTAACCCAGCCAGCAGCTGAGCACCACGCAGACGCTCGCTCAGCCCCCCTCATTGGAAAGGGGGAGAGAATC
>VWZZ01003446.1:181148-191200 GCA_013399095.1 Psophia crepitans | reverse complement strand
ACGGCTGCAAGTTGGTCCAGGGGAGGTTCAGGTTGGAGATGAGGAGAAATTTCTTCTGGGAAAGGGTGGTCGGGCATTGGAACGGGCTGCCCAGGGAGGTGGGGGAGTCCCCGTCCCTGGGGGTGTTTAAGGACAGGCTGGATGTGGTACTGAGGGACATGGGTTAGTGGGGAATAGGAGATGGGGGGACGGTTGGACTCGATGATCTTGGAGGTCTCTTCCAACCCTAATGATTCTATGTGGCCTCGAGATGGCCTGCAGGAATGCTCGCTAAATGAGTGATCAGTGAAATTACTGCGTGCGTGCTGTGGGAGTAGCGGTGAGAGCACAGCTCTGCTTTGCGCAGGCCAGAGGAAAGAGCTGTATGTAAAGCCCCAAAGAAATCCGAAGAGGTCGCGTCAAAGCTTTACAGACGCAGAGGGGTCTGTCGTTGAGGGAGGAGTAAGCACCAGTTTGAGCTCTGGAGGCTGGAGTTAGCAGAGAGCTCTGTGTGAGGCAAGGGCAATACCTGACTGTTGGCCCTGCGCTGTCCCGCCGTGGGTGCTGGGGAAAGCACTCCCTTTCCTCCCGCCTGCAGGACCGTCGGACGCGGGGTGTGCGCAGAACAGCAGGTCTACTCACCTGCTGCCCTGTGTAGGTCAGGTGCAGGGCTGCTGGGCCGGTACCCCCAAACAGTCCCAGCAAGCAAATGTTCATCGGGTTTTCTCCTCCCAGATAAACAGCTTGCACATATTTCATGCTTTCCCCTTCTGGCCCCCACCTCAAGGACTGTTTGCACCCTTATTTGGTAATTCGGGTTGTGGCCAGTAGCCCTGGTACGTCACGATCTCTCACATCTTTTGGCATTGCTGGTGCAGAGGAGTTCCACACGCTCCCCTTTCACGTTTGTAACGTCCTGTAACTTCTCCCGTAACTGCCCTACTGGTTTGCCCTGGGTTGGTGTCAGCCAGGCGCCGCAGACGGCTTTCTGTGGGCTGCGGTGGCCAGCAGCAGCTCACGTTCGCTACCCTGTTGTTCTAACCCTGGGCCTAGGTGCATGCACACCTCAGCGCTGGCTGAAGAGTGAGAGTGTCAGTGCTGTACAGGGTCCTGTTAAAAAACCTGTGCAGGCTGGGGTGGGTTTGCCTCCTGCAGGAGGGAGCGTCTGCCGCGGGAGGGCCTGTGGCTCAGCAGAATGCGCAGTGCCTTTGTTCTTCGGCCTTTGCCCCTCACAGGTTGTGAATCCGCACTTGTTAAAAGATCTCACAGAGAGGGGCCTGTGGAACGAGGAGATGAAAAACCAAATCATTGCCCACAACGGCTCTATCCAGGTACGCGTGAGGAGTGGCACGGGGGGGGTTCCCCCTAGTCTGGGGGGTGCTGGCTGGGGGCTGATCTGCCACACGGCGCTTTTGAGCTCTGCTGTGTGCGCGTGACTGGGGTAGCCTGGGGAGGGAGGGCTGTAAGGTGTGGTGTTGCCGTTAGAAATACGAGGGGATGTGTCTGATCTCCACGGCAATTTGTTCCTGCTGGAGCCTGCCCGTGTAATGGAGAAGCCCAATGGAAAAGCACCACTAACGACTGCCGGACAGATACCGAGTCGGGCCGCTTTACTTCGGGGAGAATCTGCCAATGTTTGGATTCCTGTTTGTCATATACAAAGGGGTGATTTCCTAGCAGGGAGTTGGCTTGAGACAGGAGCTGAGTGTACGACATCCAGATCCAGAAGTTCCATGCAGAAGGGTCTGTGTGGGTTGAGCCGCTTGTGCTGCGGAGTTTGGACAGCTGCGGGGGCAGCTGCGCCCGGCGTCCCGCCCGGCGGGGATTTCGGGGAGGTGCTAGCTGCCGGACTGCTTGTTGTAAGACCTCCCAACTACTTAGGACAAAGCAGTAATGGGCTATTTGCAAACAGGTTTTTCTCTCAAGTTCCCCAGAATAAGCTGTCCTGTTTTAGCAAATAAGGTTTCTTTAGGCTTGGGTGCTTTCAGGTACGGGGTGTTTGGATTCAGTGATGGAGATGGCTGCAAAAAGCCCTAGTTTTAGTCAGGATGGCTGGGTGAAGCAGTCGGTGAAGAATTCTTTATAAATGTGCACCTTTGGGCAGTCACTGGTTACAGTGTGCTGGGAAACTCCTCCTGTTTGTTTTAGAATATACCTGAGATTCCTGATGACTTGAAGCAGCTCTACAAGACAGTGTGGGAGATCTCCCAGAAAACCATCCTCAAGATGGCAGCAGACAGAGGAGCTTTCATCGATCAGAGCCAGTCTCTCAACATCCACATCGCAGAACCCAACTACGGCAAACTCACCAGCATGCACTTCTATGGGTGGAAGCAGGTACCCGGGCGGGGCGGGGGGCTTGTCCGGAGCAGACAGCAAGCGGGGGCTGGTACGTTCTTTCATGAACAGGTTGGTCTGGCTGATTCTTAGAAGGGCGAGCTGTCGTTTCCTTTCAAGAACCCCATCTTACTAGTGGAATGTCTCTGTAGAGCAGCAAAGCTTTGGGTGCTTGCAGCGTTGCTCCCGTTAATCCTGACCACTAGAGGCGGCTGTGCGGCCAGTTCAGTGGCACGGGCTGTGGGAGGTCGCCTCGGCAGTTCAGGGTTTGGCTGTGTGGCTTGCCTGACCTCCAGCTGGTCCCAGCTCTTAGGGTCGCGCTGTCGCTCTGCAGGGTCTGAAGACGGGCATGTACTATCTGCGGACGAAACCAGCTGCGAACCCCATCCAGTTCACCCTGAACAAAGAGAAGCTCCGCGAGCGGGAGAAGGCCTCCAAGGAGGAGGAGGAGAAGGAGAGGAATAAAGCGGCCATGGTGTGCTCCCTGGAGAACCGGGATGAGTGTATGATGTGTGGCTCCTAATGATCCGCCCTGCGGTACCAGCAAAGCCGTTCCCCCTGGCTGGAGCCCTTCCAAGATAGAAGCATCTCGTATAACCTCAGGATGCAGAGGCTTGCTGGAACTGTGGCAGGAGGGGATCACTGTAGTGTCTGTAGCTTCCCCATCCCGTCGGGGCTGGTGCACAGGTATGGGTAGGTGCGTAACAAGTTTGTGTATTGCCTTAGTAGCTGGGCTTCCTGGGAACTTAAGTATTCTTGTGTCGTCGTAGGTTGAACCCCGTAAGCAGTCTTGGTGAGCAGACAGGGAAGGTGCTCGTGCCACTTACCTTAAAGATCTGTCCTGGGCTCTTCAGACAGTTCTGCTCATTTATTAAAGACTGTTTCTCATGTCTTCAGAGAAGGAAGTGGACCTGACTGACAGCTTTTCCCTTTGCTGCCATAAGACAGCAGGAGAACATCCCTAGGCTAGGTGTGTTGTGCGCTTGCCGTGCTGTCTGTCGTGGCAAAGGGGCGATTTCTGTTGTGCTGAGAAAGCTGGAGTGTGCGCACGTCTGCCGGTGAGACCCTTCTCCCACCACTTCTTACTCTCCTCGCCCCTTCCTCCTCCTTTCCCAGACAGGTTTTTGAAGGAGCAGACTGATGATAGGTGCGTTGCTCCCTGGAGAGTTCATCTCTCCATCCAGCCTGGCGGGGCAGAGCGCTGCGCTTGGTAAACGTTCCTTCTCGGTTCTGAGCAGGGAGCGGCAGAGCTGCTGCGGCGTGTTTCGTTCTGTGTGAGAACCCCGCTCTGATTTGCTGGTAACGGGTGTCCATGCTGTCCGTGGCCGGGAGGCCGCCTGAAGCGCACACACCATCTTTTTTTTGAGTTGCATTTCTCCACCCAGCTAGTTATTTGATCCTTTAACAGCCATAGGTTTTTACTTACCCATGTACTTAACTCCCTGCTCTGATGCGATGGGGCTTCATCATCCAGTTCTTAAATATTTATTGAATTCATGTACCATATAACTAACCCTTTAATCCAGCCACACTCAATAAAATGTGGAATGTCAAAGGAATGAGCAGTGGTCCCTTGGGAGCCCTTTTTTTGATGAGAAGTGATTTGCGGCCGCTGGAGGCTGGGGCATGTTTGTGCGCCCCCGCCTCCTGCACGCTGCTCCTTCCCCAGCTCGTGAGCAGACAGGGAAGGTGCTCCTGCCCTGGCTGGGGCGGCCGGGCCCGGCTGTCGGGTGTCTGTCGTTTGGAAGGTTTGGGCTTAAGGCAACGCCAAGCCTGTGTTCAGTGACGCGCAAAGGAGCTGCGCTGAGCTCACCAGTGTGGGACTGTGCTGGAGGTGAGGCTTGGGCTCCTGCGGCTGGTTTTCCCGTCCAGCGCTCACCCTGTTTCTTCTGCTTCTGAGTTCTCTGATACGGCACCACTGGAAACTCCTTGGGAAGTGGCTCGCTCTGCCTCCAAAGGAGGGCTCGTGTCTAATCACCATTCCTGAAGCGGTGCTACCCAAGAAATGTCACCAAAAAGGTTCTGAGGAGACATCCATGCCAAGCAAGGCCCTCGGGGCCAAGGTAGCCCATGGTGTCCTGGGGGCATGGAGAAGAGCGTGACCAGCAGGTCGAGGGAGGTTCTCCTGCCCCTCTGCTCTGCCCTGCTGAGGCCACAGCTGCAGCTCTGGGTCCAGCTCTGGGCTCCCCAGTTCAAGACAGACTGGGAACTACTGGGGAGAGCCCAGCAGAGGGCTGCGAGGACGATGAGGGGGCTGGAGCATCTCTGGCCTGAGGAAAGGCCGAGAGAGCTGGGGCTGTTGAGGCTGGAGAAGAGCAGCCTGAGAGGGGATCTGATCAGTGCTGATCAATATCTGCAGGGGGGTGTCCAGAGGAAGGGGCCAGACTCTGCCCCGTGGGGCCCANCCTGCTCTGGGTGACCCCTGAGGGCCCTGCCCACCCCACCAGCCTGGGGCTCTGTGACGGGGTCTTTTGACAGCAAAAATGTTCTGAGTGAGTTTTGGAGAGTTCAGAAGTTGGAAGGGCTGGAGCAGGGGTGGTGGGGAAGCAGAACCCCCACCAGCACGTGCCAGCCTCACCTGGCGGATGGGGCGGGGAGAGCTTGGTGAGACCTGCGAAGGCTGTCAGCAGGTACGGGGAAAGGCGTGGGTGGGCCGGGGAGGGACCTGCCCAGGAGCTGCTGCTTGGCGTAACGGAGGGGCTTAGTGAAGCGGAGAAGATGCCTGTGCCCGTCTGTCTGCTGCCGGAGAGCTTCAGCAGGACGGCTGCGGTCCTTTCCTCTGCTGCGCTCGCCCACCCGGTGCTGACCCCGGCACTGGAGCACACGTTGAGACCGCGGCTGCTGTCTGGACCCGCGTGGGGTCTCGCGCAGTCAAGGGCCGGGCTGAGCGTGTCCTCCGCGGCCAGGTCAGCTGTCGCTCGCCCACCCCGGCCTTTGCTTCTCGAGCATCACGGGAGAGGGTCTGGGGTCGGGGGTGCCTGGGTAGCGCACCGTGCAGGGCACCCCGCAGTGAGACTCCTTCAGTTCGTTGCTGCCGCCTCTCTTTGAGGCGCTCGGAAACACGAGTGCCGTTGGAAGCGGCGCTGCTGCCTGCTCTGGTCTCCCGGGGAGGGGTGAAGAGGCCTTGTGCTTCCTGCCAGACGGAGACACCGGGCTGCAAGTGGGGCTGAATGCTGATGCTCTTCTGGGGGGCAGGGCGTGGTCTCAGGAGCCACCGTCTCTCCCTACACAATTCATCCTGTGCTGCTCTGGCAAACGCTGCTGTTTCCTGTAACCAACCGGCTCTTCCTGCGGCTGCCCTGGCCGCCGGGGCGCCGCTCTGCCATCGCTCGCCTGGGGTCACTGCTGCTCCTTTGCTGAACCAGGGTTCTGTGACCTCTGCTGGGGCTGGGCTGAAGCAACATGAAACAGACTGTTTCCCTCTTACCATCTCCCCGCTTGACAGCAAGGTGCTGCTGCTCTCTAGGAAATAGCTCCGAGCTAGAGAGGGGAAAAAACCAAAACCAGATGGGCTTTGGATGCTGGACACGCGGCCTGGCGGCGGCTTCACTGTCTGTGGCCCCTGGAGCAGGGGCAGGATGAGGGGAGCTGGTGGGCTCAGCGTGCTGAGACCCTTCCGTCCGCCTCGTGCAGCCCACAGCCAGGGTCCTCTCCAGGCGGCCGGCGCTCGCCGCCCTTTGGCGCTATCGAAGCTGAAGCAGAGGTGGTGGGACCCCTCGCCCTGAGGCTGCGGGGCAGCGGCCGTGCCTGCCGCGGCCCGGGCTGCGAGGGGAGCGTGCGTCTCGCTGATGAGGGGACACTGCACCGAAAGGTTAAAAGTCGGGTGCGTCGGTGGGTCTGGAGGGCAGCGCGTCAGCCGCTGCCTGTCAGGAGGTGCCCGGGCTGTGCCGCTGGCTCGGTCCTTAGCTAACAGCCCCTGGGCGCAGAGGCAGCTCTCCCCGCTCCCGCCTGGATCCCAGGCAGCGGCACCGGAGCTGACCCGCTCCCTCCTCAGGCTGGCGTGGAGCTGAGCTTCACGCAGCCTTCAGCAGCGGTCCAGCCCCACCTCGGCAGGGCGGCAGCTATCCCGTCTCCGGCTGCGTGGGGCACGCCTGGGTGAGCGCTTGCACCGAGACCTGCCGCCTCCACCATGGTTTCTGGCAGTGCCCAGCTCTCCGTCCGCAGCGGCAGCACCTCTGGCGCGCTGGGGGTGCAGGCGGCTCTGGCCCCTGTGCATGGTGCTGGCTGTGGGTGCTGAGCCCGTTCTGCGAGCAAGGACAGGGTTGGTGTGGGTCTGGGGCGTGGGGTGGCTGCCCCCGAGCTCCTGAGTTAGCACAGTCTGGGCCTGCGCAGCCCTGTCTCGGTGGGGAACCTGCCCCAGGGCTGTGCCTGGGACCCAGCGATGGAAGTTCGAGGGTGCGGTTGCGGGGCCGGCCAGGCTCCCTTCGCGCTGCCGCCTGCGTGGCGGCGCCTGTCACCCAGCTGTGCCTTGGTTCGGGCCGGCCTCCGCTGATTCTGAGGGTGCACCCGTGGCGCTGCCCTTGGCTCTGAGCCGGAGCAGTGAGCCCGGGTCCCGCCCGGCTGCTGCGCTCACCGTTCCCCGGCCGGGCGGTGCCTGGGTTCTCTGCAGGAAGCCAGACTCCAGCGTTCGTGTTTTTAACCCTGACTTCTTCACCGCACTGGCTGGACAGACTTTTTAGGGTTTTTCCTCCCTAAAGCCTGTAGCAGTGAGCGTCTCAGTTTCTCTCCTGCTCCTAACGCAGCATCTCCTGTGCTGTGGCTTTAACTCATTCCTGGGGAAATTATCCCAGAGCTAGAAAACTGCTTAGGAAATGAACTTTTCCAGTTTTCAAGATGTATCTAGGGCCTTCATCCCACTTAATCCCATACCACAATGTCCACGGGATACCATGTGTGCCAAGCAGCCTCCGCGGCCAGCGACGGCGCACTCATGCTCGCTGTCAAACCGCGGCACGGCGTGGCCACGTGTGCTCGAAGCCAGGACCCAGGTGATTTCCCAGAGCTGCTCATTTAAGCCGCTGAAGGATGCTCCGTGACTTCCCTGCTTCTGGTGTTTCATTACTGTCACTCAGAGTTCCCCCAGTTCCCACCTGAATTATTGATGCTGTAAACTAAGCTCCTTATCCTGCCTTTGGGAGTCACGGAGAGAGACAAATCCCCGCTCTTTAGAAAAGCCTTCTACCTCCTGACAGCAGCGAGTGCTTACCCCTTCCAGCTCCCTGTTTGTTCAGGAAAACCATCCCAGTCTCTTGGTGTGTCTTTAATTTCTTATTGATCTGGTTCATATTTCAGAGGGCTGGAGCCCCTCTGCTCTGGAGCCAGGCTGAGGGAGCTGGGCTTGTCCAGCCTGGAGCAGAGAAGGCTGCGGGGAGCCCTTGGAGCCCCTGGCAGTGCCTGCAGGGGCTGCAGGAAAGCTGGAGAGGGGCTGGTTGCAGGGCAGGGGGGGCCAGGCCAAGGGGAAGGGCCTGAAGCTGCAGGAGGGGAGCTGGAGCTGAGCTGGGAGGCAGCAATCCTTCCCTGGGAGGGTGCTGAGGCCCTGGCACAGGGTGCCCCGAGAAGCTGTGGCTGCCCCTGGCTCCCTGGCAGTGCCCAAGGCCAGGTTGGATGGGGCTTTGGGCAGCCTGGGCTGGTGGGGGGTGTCCCTGCCCAGGGCAGGGGGTGGGGCTGGGGGGGCTGGGAGCTCCCTGCCCACCCAAACCAGCCTGGGGTTTGGATTCTCTCTGTTTCTGTCCTGAGACTGCAGTGCCCAAACCCCGGTGCGGTGCTCAGCTGAGACCACAGCAGCACGAAGCAGAGCTGAATCTCTGTCTTGTGTGCGATGCTGCTGGTATTAAACTTCAGAATTAGACCTTTTTTTTCTGGTCCTGGCACCGTACCGCCAGCTCATCCGGGCTGCCGTCTGCTCCAAGCCCAGCTCCCTCCGTACCACCCCGCTGCTTGCCCAGGCACTCCTCGCTTTGGAAGCCGCGCTCTGCTTTTCCCCGGGCAGTGTGGAACTTCCCGCGGGGTTCGGCAGACTTTGGCACTGTGGACTTTGGGCTCCGTCCCGCAGCCAGGCTGCAGTGCCGTCCTGTCCCGCGGTGCGCGCGGTTCTGGGCCCCCGGTGTTACCCCCACTGCTACCCCCGGCTCGGCCCGGGACGGCTGCGAGAGCTCCGACTCGGGGCACGCAGGGCTGGAAGAGCTCTGATCTCTTTCTGTTTCTTGTTGCCTCTCCGTGTGTTTGAGCTGATGCTTCTTAATTTATGGCAGCAAAGCGTAGCTGAGACTCACAACTCTGCAGCCGCAATGCAGCAGGAAAACAAGGAGCTCGTCGTTCCCCCCAAGGCTCCTTCACGTCTTCGTTCCTATTTTAAAAATTACGATTTTTAATGTATCGCTCTCTTGCTGTAGAAAGAGTCCTCTGAACTTTTTGTAGACGCTGTTGAGGAATATCAGGTGGCGAATACAGAGAAGTACTCGCAGACTGCCCCCGCCTCTGCCCAGAACTCATTTCTGCTCCATAAAAAACGAGATGTTTGTGCTGGGGGAAGATGCTAATTCCCTGGAGTTCTTGCATTGCCTAGGATTTTTTTTTTTTTCCTACCAGCATTGAAGTCAATCTCTGTAACAGGCACAGAACACTGCTGTGCAGCCATTCCTGTTTAATATTCATTTTGCAGCTCCGTCAGCTCCTGTTCTGTGCTGCTCCCCGGCCAAGCCTCGTCCCCGCGGTGTGGCAATGCCACGTGGGTGTGTAGGCATCGAACTTCTCATTAATTTCAGCCCGGGTTTAGATGCCTAGCAGGAATGAAGGGGCAGAAGGCTTGTAATAGCTTTTGTGGGATGAAGGGAGATAGCTGGGGGGAAGGGAGAGAAGCAGCAGCCGTGGGCACAGCGTCCTTTCTGTGGCTTGGTCCTGGGCTCTTTGTATCTCGACAAACCCTGGCTGCTGGGTAAATGAAATCACAGACATAAAAGGTATCTGAATTGCTTCAGCACTTGAGAGACGCATGAAGGATTTCGCCCCAGCCCCCAGTGCATCCCACAGTCCGAGCCGGTGGGAGGAGAGCACCTCACTGGGGGCTGGGAGCGCGGCTGACTCGGCGGCAGGACAGCGGAGGGAATAGAATAGAATAGAATAGAATAGAATAGAATAGAATAGAATAGAATAGAATAGAATGGAATGGAATGGAATCATTAAGGTTGGAAGTGACCTCAAGGATCACCTAGTCCAACCATCCCCCCACCACCTATTACCCACTAAACCACGTCCCTAAGTACCACATCCAACCTTTCCTTAAACACCCTCAGGGATGGTGACTCCATCACCTCCCTGGGCAACCCGTTCCAATGCCCGACCACCCTTTCCGAGAAGAAATTTCTCATCTCCAACCTGAACCTCCCCTGGCGCAATGGCTGGCTCTTGCCAGTTTTGAATGCAGGACTTGGAGAAAATAGGATGGGATGGAACCTGGAGAGACCAGCTAGTCCATCCCTCCCCAAGGCAGGATCTTCTCACCCCGAGCAGCTTGAGGTGGGTGGGAGTCTGACCTGCATCCTCCGGTGATGTAGGTTCCCCAAGCACAGCACTCGAAGGCGGTTTTACTGCTAGAAGGTTTTTCCCGAAGTGTGAGCTGAACGGCCCTTGGCAGCGGTGAGCAGAGGCTCGTTTTCAAGGAGCCCATGGGCTCCTCGCAGCCTGCACAGGGATCTTGGGACACCCTGCCTGATCTCCTTGGTCCATGGCCTGTAAAA
>VWZZ01003446.1:113722-131602 GCA_013399095.1 Psophia crepitans | reverse complement strand
AAAGGGGGGGGGGGCCCTGCAGCAGCGCAGCTTTTTTACCGGTAAAACCTCATCTGCTCTGCGAGACGTAAAAAGCGGTCCCTAACGATGAAGTTGAAGGACTCTACAAACAAGCTCTGAAACTGGGTCAGATCTGAGATACTCGGCTGCATACCAGTTAGATACTTGGGGAATTTTTCTTTTTGTTATTTTTAGTAGCAACCATCCAATTTCTCTGCTTGTGCATCTTGGGATTTCACCATTATGAGGTCCTGTTAAATTCCAGGGAACTTTGTAGTAAATCAACATGAATGGGGTGATCCTGAGAAGGATTACATGTTCATTGGGAAAGTTTGTTTTATCTTTGGAAGGGGACATGGACTAATGTTCTGACCTAAAGACCACAAAATCCTCTGTTTACGCCTCCATATCCATATGTTTGCACATTGCCGGACAAAGCAGCTTTAGCTCCATGTAAACAAATTCCATACATTAATATCAGCCTTGAGAATGAAGTAGATCATGGCTGAGGCCAAAATTAATTGTGTCTTTCAAGTACACAAACTGGGACACCGTAAAAGGGCATATGGCTTTTCGAAGAGCTGAGGAACAGCTCCCAAAATACAGCTTCTGAGTTGCCCTAGATTCAGCTCTGCAGTCAGTGTCCCAAATCGCGGACCAGATGTGGGACTGGGATCCAAGCTCCCGTGACAGTCAGAGAAGGTGAGTCAATGCGGTGCGTGGAGCCGTGGAGCACATCTGCTCTAAGGTGAGCTGAGATGATCTGTAGGTTCAGACAAGGAATCTTCAAACTAAATGCCACCCCCAAAATCCATGCTAGGTAATGAAATTTTCGTCTTAAATTTCACTCCGTGGGTGTGACTGACTGGAGGTGTTTCTAGCTCTGTAGGTCATGCATGAATAAACCTTCAGCTTTTGTTCCACAAATGTCCTTCAAGAAACTCAAGGTGGGTTATTCTGGGTGGGTTTCAAGATTTGCAAAATAACCCTAGTCTCCAGCTGTGGAAGAAAATGAGGCATGGTGGTTGCTGAGGCTGACCTCGCTGGATCATGCAGGGACTTGTCCAGTCCATGCCTGGGAGCTGCTGCCCATTGTCACCAGGGGATGGCTCCATGTCACATGGGGATGGCTCTCCTATGTCCAGCTCCTCCACCTCCGCCTTCTCCTCCTCCTCATCTTCCTTCTCTCAGCACCTTGGTCAAGCGCAGTGAGTCTTGTGGCTTTTGGCCCTACCATTGTGTCTCTTCTTACAGAAAAGGGGAATTTATCCAGTCTCATTTAGAAACCTGTGAACACACTTCAGTGTGATGGATGGGCAAGATGATGTCTTCAAGTCCCTTTGGACCAAATTCTCTATGATTTCTAGGATTAGCGCAAAACAAGCAGCACAAAACTGTAGCATCATAGCTCTGATGGTCCTCAGGGCACTTGGTTAGGTATTCGTCTCTGATTCTATTGCTGGGTACTACATAACGGTGTCCAGAAACTATTGCCCAGCAACAGCAGCCTCTTTAATCATCAGACGTCCATCCTGATGGGTGCCAGTGACATTTCTGTCCAGCCTGTGTGCTCTAATCTGCTTATACTCACTAGAAACTCTACCTCCTCCGTATTGCAAGGGTGAAGAGAAGCTTCAACGCACATAGATATATTTTGCATTTTGTGCAAGTTCTTACATACGGTCCTACCTTTTCTGAAACACCAGTCACACTGAGCCTGGTTTGGTCTAATTCCATGGAAATCATCTTCAGTGCCTGCACTCCCCACACCTTCTTCCTCAATGAGATTAGGTCGGTTGTGTGTCCCTATCTCAGTGCTCCTCAATGATTTCATCAGAGAAATACCTCATTCCTCCTAGCCCTGTTAACAGAGAGAGTAGAGGCAGTGGCTTTATCCAGAAGTACCTGCATTGCTCTCTCAGCCTCTAACTTTGATAAATAAAACCCCAGAGGGCGGTGAAGATGGCCTCTCAAGGTGTGAAGGCCAACAACTTGTGGGACCTGAGTATGGTGCCCTGTGCCTGGCCCTACAGTCCTTGTGGTGTCTCATCTTCTGACCCCTGTGGTCATGCTGGACATGGAAAAGCACCTCAGAGCCCCGAAACTGCCACCTCTCACACCAGCCACCCCTGATTCCCCCTTCTCCTTCTCCTGCAGGAACTCGTGCTTGTGCCCAGCCTGGGGGAACACCTTCGTGTGCCCAACGGCGGGCAGATCTGTGGGTCTATAAACCAGGCTGTCCAAAGTGCCATTGGTCACAAAACCACTTCTCAAAGAAATAGGAAGATTTATGAATGCAAATTCTAATGGAAATTTTCCCTGCGATCCTTTTGGATTACATCTCTGGTCACGCAGATGTTTCTCCTTCGGCTGGTATTTTCTGTTGGCTTTGCTTCCGCCCCGTCTCTTTGAGAAATACAATCAGTCTGTGAAACAAACAAACGAAAAATGGTGTATACATTCAATTCTGACCTCACTCAACGTCAGAGTTACTCAATTTTCAATTTTCAAATCCCCCCGATTCTTCCCCTGGTCCCTTTCGAAAGCAGAGTCATCTGATAACATTTTCTCAATTGCCAGATTGAATTTTAACCGGTTTGATGATGTGACCATGATTTATTTTGAAGAAATCACTGCAGATTAGCAACCTAACATTGTTACTGTCTCTCCTCACAGCTCTGCTCCCATTTCCTCCCCACTGTTACTGAGATGCCCGTTGCGATATCTTCTCAAATTCATGATGTAAATCCGACAGCTGCTCTGCTTTTTGAGAGATGGTGTTAGCCCGCCTCGCCAGGCACAGCCCCCCCGTCAGCACAGACGCCGGGAGGCAGCGGAAAGGGCTGGAGATGGCTGGTGCTGAGTATCGAGCCTCTGTGCACGCCTGTTTTAGCAGGGACGACACTGTGGTGCAGCCCGGCGCTCTGGTCCGTAACACGCAGGTGTTATACAATCTACAGAATACAGAACACGTTGATGAGATCAAAACCCAAGGTCTTTTCAACCTTCTCCAAGTAATGTTCTGCATTTCTTCACTCTTTAAACCTTGCAAAACTGGGTGAAGACAAAGGTGGAATTCCTGCAGCACGTGTGCACTGCGATCCGGCCACCTTGATCCCGGTGGGGCCAGGCAGCCTGGAAACCCTTTGGACTAATTAATTGGGACCATTCTTCTTTTTCCTTCCGAGAAGGAAACCCTCCTGCAGAGCAGACCATGGCTGTCCCTGCCCCCAGAAAGCATCTGGGTCCATTTGACCCCATTTTAGGCACTTGGGGATGCACCTAACGTGAAGTATACTTTCTATGCATACTCTTTCTGTTGTTTTTGGAAAACCAGTGGTCTCTCCAGCTAACACCATGCCCTCTCCTTCTACTGGCCATTCCTGGTGGAGCTGTGCTGTGGATGGTGAG
Organism: Psophia crepitans; assembly: GCA_013399095.1. NCBI lineage: Eukaryota > Metazoa > Chordata > Aves > Gruiformes > Psophiidae > Psophia > Psophia crepitans. The sequence continues at coordinate 128,191 of VWZZ01003446.1, read as the reverse complement.
CAGAGGAGGTAGGAACCATGCTTGTAAGGAAGTCCCCATGGAACGATGCTTGTCCAAGAGCTGTGCTAAGCAATGCTGAGTTTCAGAGGCAGGCACGACTCTCGTTGAGATCACACACTGGCAGCGAGTTTCAGAGCTTTGCCTTGACATTCCTTCCCACTCCGGTCAGATTTATCGCGCCCCAGCTGTTATTTACAGCCTTCAGACAACCTCATCCTGCTGCTGGAGGTTTGGGACGCACTGTACGTGATGCTGCTTTGAGTTTGTATTTTAGCAAATTATATGCAGGCTGACCTACGTTCACCTCTCCGAGCCACTTCCACCTACCAGCTTTGCTTGGTATGAGAAAATGAAATACAGGGCTCTGCAATGTTTGCAGATTTCTCTGGGATTATTTGATTTTCCACCCCGCACACTGAAAGCAGAGTCTGCTGCCTTTGTGCCAGTACTCCCTGTCCCTTCTGCAGTTTCTGAATCCCCCCATTGTATTAGTTACCTGATGTACCAAGTCAGGCATTAAATATGTCAATGTTTGCCCGTACAAGAGCTCATTCACTTCTGCAGGATGAAGCGCCAGGGACCGAGGATCTTCTGTGTGTCACTCATGGCAGCACAGGAAATTGGTTGTCACCACTCTACTATGCCCAGGGTCTTTTTGTGATGGTTTCAATTAAGGACACTATTTTTCTGCTGAAATGGCCCGGGTGGCTTAGCCTCTGAAGGAGTTGCAGTTGTACAGGCTTACAAGTGCTCCATGCAGGTTTAACCGCTCTGCTCCCTAGAGAAGACCATGATGGATTTGCATTGTCAGCCTCTATAATTTCTTCCAAGCTCTGAGCTGGTGTCACCCAGCTGTTCATAGGTGGTGAAGTTACGGCAGACCAGCTCTAGGGTGGATAATAGAGCTGGAGACTGAGGTGCTCTTGCGGAAGACTGACTGCTCTTAGCAGGCACTGAAGGAGGGTTTTCACTTGAGCAGCAGGGTGATGAATGCCAAACACAGAAACGCAGCTGTACTGCAGAACCTGGCAGAGAGTGGGAGGGTTTTACCCACATCCACAGCATGGTGCTTTCCTGGCAGGGCACTCAGCACAGGAGCAGAGCCAGCAAGGGCTTCTGCAGTTTTGGAAGTTGCCCAGAAACCCTCCAAGGAAATACATGAATGGAGCCACACTTGGCTTCACCACCTCTTGATCCTGCCTTTCAGACTACAAAAAATCCTGCAGCCAGCTTAGACACCTCAGACACAGAAAGCCACCTTTGATACCAGGCACAGCAGCAAAGCTGTGGGCAGAAGTGAGGGACCTCCTGTCCCCTTTCAACACTGTTAAAGTTCCAGGATTGAAGTGGTGGCACTGGCAGAGGCTTGTGCAGATAAAGGTGTCTGCAGCAAATTCTGTTTCCTGATCGAGACTGTGATCCAGGGTCATGATTTAGGGACATGGTTTAGTGGTGGACTTGGTAGCGTTAGGTTAATGGTTGGACTTGATGATCTTAAGGGTGTTTCCAACTTAAATGATTCTGTGATTCTATGACTTCCCACTGCAAGTCAAAGCCTGGCCTCACGGCACCCTTCTCCAGCATCTACCCGCACCTTTCAGGACAGGATTGTAGTTCCAACCTCGCCAGTTCCACCCATAACCCTCAGCACACACACACACAGATCAGGGACCAGCAACGACTGCTGGCTTCGAGGAGCTGATGGATCTTCGGTGTCTAACCCACCACACCTGCCCTGGGTGGGGAGCTGGTGCTACAAGCTCTGCAGGAGAGGGACTCCACCTAACGCTAGGGCCCGGGGAGATGCCACAACAGGAGAACTGCCGGCTCCAGCGTTACGTGGTCCTTTGGGCAATCTGTCATTACAGCAACTGGTCTGTGTCCAGGTCCTGCCGAGCTCTTTCCTCAGTGCTATTTTTGAGCCTCAGTAAATGGCTGACTTGGGAAAACGTTGCATCACTGCTGGTGATGTCGGAGCGGCTGGTGCCAAGGCGGTCAGCTACTCCTTTGGTGGCAAGCGGGAGGGACAGCCTGCCAAGGAGAAGACATCCCTTCTGGGCTGCAATCTCTCCTTCCAGGCAGCTGGGATATTTTTGTGCAGCTCAGCACAGCCAAAGAAATCTGCGTATGATCAAACAGCCTTTGTATTTTTGAAACTTTCAAAGCAGAGGACGGATGACACGCATCCTTCCTCCCCTGCCCTGGATCTGCAAAGTCTGGAGGAACCCTGAGGGACGCAGCTGGGCTGGTGGGAGGTGAAACCTGCCCAGCAGCCGCCTTTGAGTCTCACCTTTGAGTTCAGGTCTGCGCGCGGACAGACAGCGCAATCCCTCACCAGGAGAAAAGAAGGAAGCCAGTCGGTGTCAGTGTGGTGATTTTATGCAGCAGTGCTGCTCCTGTCCTCCTGGATCTTCCTAAACCCTTTCCTCACTCTCTGTTTGCGCATCTCCACTGAGCGTCACCTTCCGCAGTGCTCTGAGCACCCTCATTTTGAACAGGGTCCTGTAAAGGCTTTTACATCGGAGGAGCGAGCCCCACCTTTCCCTTCCCTTCCCTCCTCACCATCCTTTCTCACACCCCTGTCAGTGCTCACACACTGAACTCTGGCCTCTGCAGTAAATATGATTAGGACCGGGTTAGGCTCAGATTATAAACATTTCCAGCAAACAGGCTGATGTGTGCCAAGTGGTGGCTGTGTTCCCCTCAGCTGTCATTCTGGGAAAGCAGGTTTTGGGGTTTTTTTTAAGATGGGAAAATAGATGAACAGATCCCCACACCCCTCCCTGTACACATGCAATATCTGCGCTTCTGGAAAAAGAGATTAAGCAGAAAATCAGCAGGAATGTCTTGACGGGAGGACAGTACGCAAACATCACTGCAGGAGGCTCCATGCGTGTGGGTGAGTCTTGAGACGCAGACTGGAGGCAATCGTAAGATTTTGAGCGTATCTGGAAATTACCTTACGCCATGTGATAGGTACGGGGGTGATTCAAGCAAGATCAGTGTGGGGCATTTCGCAGCGGCTGCTGGCAGCCTGAGCCCTTTCTCTCATTCAGCCGCGGGTCTGCCGGGCAACCCTGCGCAGAGATTTTCATCTCCCCGCCATTCCCTCATCCCAGCAGACCCCATGAGCCCCTCCCTCTGTGCCGTGCGTACGGCCAGGCTGCTCAGCACGCCGGGCGTGAGAGGACCCTCCAGCACCACATTGATGCTAGAAATGGACGATCATTTTGGCACACGCAAGGTAGGCAACGAGGGGAAATTTTCTCTCTGGCACTTCGCAGGGGTGATGCTGCAGTTTGCAAACCTGGTCATTGCTTCCAGCGGCACAGACGAGGGTTTGCCCAACACAGCTTGTCTGGAGCTCCCAGTGTAGGAGGTTGAATGAGTGATCCTGGAAACTACCTGATACGTAGAATAAAATGATGGCAGAGAGTCCCAAGGGAAAGAAACTAGGTGTGCCAGGATGTGTGAAAGACGAGCGCGTGCATGCAGCTAGGCTGCGAGCAGGGGAAGAGATACCACAGATGGATGGGTCCAGAAAGATTCAAGGTTACACCTTTTCTGGAGAACTGTGGAAAAAATCGGTCTGGAAGGGGCCTGGGGGGGGTATCTCGCCTGTGGCCCGAGACGGGATCAGCTGGAACCGTTACTGAGAGGCGCTCAGGAAAGCCATCTGTGGTGGTGACTCCTGGCCCACGCCAACCTGCTGCCCGGGTTCACAGTCCACCCCCCAGGTTCCTCCCTGCCAGCTCAGCCCACGACGCTTTGCCTGAGCCCCGCAGCCTGGTTACTCCCCTCTCTCTGCAGCATCGCTTCGCTGCAGGACGCTTCCCGCTCCCTGCTGCCTCCGAGGCCATCTCCTGCTTTCGCTCCGCGCTGCGGTGTCTCCGCCGCTCTGAACGCACCACGCCGTGGCTGAGTTTTGGGCTCGGCACGGCCAGCTGTGACGCAGCTCTCGGTTTCCGACGCGAAGACCTTGTTCTCTGGGTAAAGCTGGCTTGCTCTGAAGACTGCAAGAACTCTTCCACTAGATCAAACCAAAGGTCCCTCCATCCTGCCACCCTGCCTTGAAGAGCGGCTAGTAGTGGCCATTTAGGAAGGTAATTTACAGTTTATCCTTCCCTTGGCACATGTCCCAGCACCCAGCAATCAATTTAGAGGCGTTCTGAACGGGAGGCAGCACCTCAGCAATCATGTTTAATAGAAATCAATGAATCTCTCACCCACGGATTTGCCTAACACTTTTTTGAACCCATACATGCTTTGGGCTCCCACAACATCCAGCGGTGAGGAGTTCCGTAATTTTATTATGAGCTCTTTAAAAAGATGCCGTTTTTTATTTGTTTTAAATCTTCTGCCTGATATCGTCAGGGTGTGTTCTCCCCTCCATGTTTCCCTACTGTGAGAAAAGATAATAATCACCTCTTATCTATCTTCTCCTCCCCATTCGTTATCTCATAGACTTGTCTTGTATTGTTTTATTGTCTCTTCTCAAGGCTGAGGAGTCATTTTCTGATAATCTCCACTTCTACAGCAGTTTCCCTGAAGTGGTCAGGCTCTTGGACTAGGTGATCATTGTAGGTCTCTTCCAACTGTCCTGTCTTGTCCTATCCCATCGCATCCTACCCTGCCCTGCCCTCCCCTACCCATTAAGATGAGTGCAACGAAGGCACAGTGAGGCACATAAGCCTGGCTGTGAGGTCTAACAACCAGGTAGGGGCAGGCGCTTGTAAATTAATTGTTCTTTGGCACTGGGGTCACCCAGCACCCGGCAGTCCAGGATCATGCCAATAAACCCTTTAGCCTCTAAAACAAGGTGACCACATCATGCAGACTCCTGAGCCCCTGCCTGGGACTTGCCGAAGCGCCGGCTGGCTCAGGTCAGCAGCATGCCGGGGACTGTGACAACAATTTACTGGTGCCCATCATGGGTAGCGCCCCAGCACAGTCTGGTTTGCAGGAGTACCCCAGGTCCCGTGGCTGTATGTACGGTAGACACCTCACAGGAATGGCCAAGCCCTTCAGCCCTCCTGTGTCTTGGTTTGGCAGCCACAGAAATGGGTGTTACCAGCAATTTCCACCTCTCAGCTGAGGTGGCAAAGATAAACTTATTGCCATGAGACGTCTAGATACAGCAGGCTTCTGGGCCATGTGAGGGGATACCCACTGATGTGTCTGTGTTTGGCTTTGTGATATTTAGTTTGTTTTTATAGTGCAAGATTATGATTTTAATTAAACATTTTGTGTCTCACTGGTCACAGGGGGGATGGCTGGATCTTCACCTCTCTTATTCCCTTGGAGAGATGCTGCAAGCGCTTCTCTTGCAAAACTTAATATTATTTGCACTACAGATCCATTCTCACAATAAAAATTATGCGTATTGCCAGCATGCTGCAGCATTGCCAGCCATAAATCACAGGGAGCTATAAACATGTCGCCCAACAAACTATCAGGAGAAAATCATGCCTGCTGGGAGAGCATCATAAATGGAAAAGATCATTTGCTTCACACACTATTTTCTCTGGTGTGCCTCATGCTGTTTACGCATGGGGAGCTTGGGCTCTGCGCGGCTCCCGGTTGATTGGACAGGGTCAGTCCTCGGGGCGCGTTATAAGCGCTGCCCTCCCGACGCCGGGATGCGGATGTGGGTTCTTCCTCTGCATCGCAACAGGGTTGTGCTGCCTGCGCAGGTCATAAAGCTCCTGGGGCCCCACCACGGCACTCGGTAAGTACCCTGGGCAATTAGCAGCCTCTGCATCATCGCAGTCCTCGTTTACTAGTGTGGTGGCTGTGGTTTATGGGGCTGGACATCAATATGGGTAAGGGAGGCGTGACTCTGAAGTGCTGCTCGGGAGGTCCATGCCACTCCATGGGACCCACTGGGCTGGCTGTGCTGGAGGGACAGGGTGACTAATTTCAGGCAGGGCTGGCACCGTGGTACTGCCGGGGAAGGTCTGACCATCGTGGTGCTGCTTGCCATTGCACTGTGGGCTTTGTGCAAGAATCAGCCTGCTCTTCCACCATCTGGTGGCCCGGGTCAGCTGGTGGGAATGGCACATTCCTGTCCTTGCCAGTAAAGTCAGCAGGAATGCGACTCTGTGGGTGCTGCATCCCCAGAGTCCCTTTCCTCCTCCTCCTCCCTTCACTGGGCGGCTGAGCCCTCGCTTTGGTGCTTGAGTTGGCAGTGATGTGGTTGTGAAAACAGAAAATCCTCCTCTTGGGAAAAAAGCAAATATCCCGGTCTCATCCTTCCCCAGTCCCAGCTCCCAAGGCCCTGCTCTTGCCTACGCTGAGATCTCTTAAAGCACTAGTACGTAAGTTACCGGTGAAAAATCAGAGACAGGCAAGAAATCAGGAGGTGGCTTTTGAGGGCTGGAGAAGGAGGGGTTTCACCGTGTCCTCCACGAGGCATCTGCATTCGTGCCTAACCCCTTCCCCCAGGCAGCCTAGCTCCTGGGGAGCAGGAACGCCTGGGTGCTGAGCGGGGCGGACAGCTTTATCTCTGCAGTAGGATGCCTCTAGCCTAACAGCAAACTCTGCCCGGGGGCTGCCCTTAACCCTCACGTTGATATTTCCTGTAAGTGGAGGTTTGTTTCCTTGTCAGGGCTTGGCTGCCGTGTGAAAGTGAAAGGTGTAATTGGTGTCCCACAGCAGTCAGCTGGGAGGTGTAACATATATATGTGTGCTATATGTCACATATACACGTGGGAATGTACCTAGGCATAAGTAAGTGTGGTGAGTTGACCTTGGCTGGACACCAGGTGCCCACCAAACCGCTCTGTCGCTCCCCTCCTCAGCAGGACAGAGGGGGAGAGAAAGAAGATGAAAAACCTCATGGGCCAGGATAAATGCAGTTTAATAAAGCAAAAGCCACATGCAGAAGCCAAGGGAAGCCAAAAGGTTTATTCTGTCCTTCCCACCAGCAGGCGATGTCCCTCCCCTCCCCGGGAAGGGGGGCTTCAGCATGTGTGGTGCTTGCTCCGGGAGACAAATAACAGATTCCCCCCTTCATCCTCCTTTCTCTCTGCTTTTATTGCTGAGGAGACAAACCTGTCTGAGCAGCAGATACGGAATATCCCTTGGCCAGGAGGGGTCAGCTGTCCTGGCTGCGTCCCCTCCCAAGGCTTTTCCCACCCCCGCCTATCGCTGAGACAGCCTGGATGTGGCCGGCGCCGCTCGCCAGCGGCCAAGACACCGGTGTGTGACCAACACCTTGCTGGGTGCCGGTGCTCAGCGCCGCGGGGGCTGCTGCGGGGAAGCGAACTCCATCTCAGCCAGGCCCAATACAATCAGCACACATGCCTGTTTATATATTTTTTGTGTGTATTTTATATGTTTGTATACGTATTATTTACAGACACACATACACACACACATAAAACATGGAGGGGAAAAAAACCAGCTTGCAAAGGGATCCCTGTCGAACGTGTAGGAGTATACGACAAATCAGAGAGGAGCAGAGCTGATAAAGCCCCTTTCTAAATAACTTCATGTACCGTGGCAGGAGTTGCCGGCGTCTAACAGAGTCAGGTTTGCGTGAAGGCTTTCTTGCAGGAGGAGCATCTCTTACAGACCCCAGTGAGTTCTCACCAATCCGTTCTTTCTCACTGCGCTCTGTCCGTCTCTCCTCTTTATCCATCTCCATATTCCTGGAAATCTCTTGAATATCAGTATCTTTGGGAGTTCTGGATGTCTGTCAGATGCTGCTGCAAGGGAGACAGCTAGACAGACCCGCTTGCATGCATGTACTTGGTTTTTTAGGCTTTTTTAACCCACCCTCCAGATGAGAACGAATTGCACGAGTCTGCAGATTAGTTCTCACCGCTCACATGCTGTTGGACTGGCAGAAGGGGTGGTTCTTACCTCTGGGGAGCTCCAAGCTGCCACTTAGGACAGGAGGTACCTCTGGACAGTTTGTTTTCGCCAACGCAGACCACTGTCGATGACTGGAGGACAGCACTGGCTGCCCTTTGCCAGGCAGCTTTCTCCAGTCCGTGCCGCCTTGCGCGCTGACGAGGGTCTCCTGAGGAGGGGCTGTGACCTGTCCCTCCACGGCCGGGCCGCGTGCCTGCGAGTCCTGATACTAAGGTGTGACTTCGCAGTGAAGATAAAGCGTCCCTGCCTGGAGGAAATGAAACGGCTTTGGGTCTTCCCCAGTTCCCATCAGTTACGTGTTGCTTTTTCCCTGGCGCAGGAAGATGTTTGTCCTCGCTAAGCGCTGGGATTTATTGCCAGATGAGACTCTCAAGCAGGCTGAGAGCCTAATGGCGTAAAATCATGTTAGGAACATAATAAATACATCGTGGAAGATATGTGTGTTTATTCAAAAATTAACCGTGTTAGAGTAAACCCTCCTGCTCGTAATTCAGACACTCTTTGACCTGCTTGTTTGGTCTCCTGCAGAAGGTACATTAAGACTGAAGCAACTTTTTTTTTTTTATTTAAATAGATATTATTTTTCACATTCACTGCTTTCCCCCGTCCACCCAGCCAGCCATTCTGTCACAGGAGGCACAGAGGGGGCTCAGGGACCCCATGAGCCTTTCCAGCCTCTCTGCCAGGGTGCATTTGTTACGTGCAGTATGGGAACCTGGATAGTGGTGAGGTGGTTGAATCCTTCCAGAAGAATGAAACCAACAGTAAGATCGCAGACTCACAGACTCATTGGATAACTCAGGTTGGAGAGACTTCAGAAGATCTCTAGTCCACTGTCCTGCTCAATGCAGGTCAGGCTATGAGATCAGATGAGGCTGCTCGCGGCTTTATCCAGTTGGGTCTTGAAAACTTCCAAAGATGGAGATTGCACAGCCTCTCTGGACAACCTGCTCTGATGCTTGACAGCCCTCATGGGCAAACATTTCTCATTATATCCAGTTGAAACCTCCCTTGTTTCAACTCATACTTGTTGTGTCTTCTCCTCCCCCAACGCATTGCTGTGAAGAGCCTGACTTGGTCTTCTTGATCGACTCCCTGTAGGCAGGGGAAGGCTGCTGTTGGGTCCCTGCAAAGCCTTTGCTTCTCCAGGCTGAACAAGCCTTTTTCCTTGGTCTCATATCCTGGGGCATTGCTCCAAACTTCATCCATCTCAGTGGCCTTCTGCTGAACTCAGTAGAGCAGACATCTGCTAGATTTCTGTAAAAGCCTCACTCATCTCATATTCTTGAACCGTGTGTAAAAACCCCATTGAATGCCCTGTGCCCCACCTCCTCACTCTGATTTGAACCCAGAGACTTTCTGTAGATGCCTTCCCCATGCTTTTGAACCTGCAACTTCTTGTGCTTTGGCTTGTGTTTGCCTGTTATTAACAAAAGTCAAAGGCACACAAATGGGGTTTTGCTCATTTATTTCCCTTCACCTGATTATGAGGTAGACTATGAAATGAGCAACAACTTGGACATGAGAGCCGCTAAAAATCCACCTTACCCTGGTGGCCTTCCTCTGAACTGGGAGCAGTGGCGTCCGAGTGCCTGATTCTCTGTTATATTTTGCCATTTGCTTCCAGTGCTGATTTCTCAGCTGAGAAGCCAGAGCTAAACTTTCACCATTTTCACGTCCTTCAAACTCCAGTTAGCATCTAAATGAAGGCAGCTGCTTAGCAGCTTAGCATGGGTTGGGATGACTGCAGAAAAAACATTTGCTCACTCAATAGAGCATCTCAACCTACGGAATTTGGGGACAACTCTAAAATAGTTGCAGTCACTTTCATTTTGAGAAAAATGTTTTTCTTTTTTTTTTCTTCTTCTAGTTTAAGAAAAGATGCCCATCCTTTTCCTTTATTTTATATTTTCATTGTTTATAGCATAAACAAAAGTGTGGTCTGACACTACAGTATTTACAACAGTGTTCTAAACAGCATGGGGGCATCTGCAGAGGTTGGTGGGGAGGTGGAGGGATGTGGTGCTTGTTATTACCCAGTTCTATGTTCAGCGGAGAGTCCAACTACGTGGGGTTTCTGTTGTTGATTTGTTTTAGGTGTAGGTCATGTGAGAGCTGAGCTGGGATGGAGCATGACTCACGTACCACGTTGGAATTCAATGGCTCCTTCTATCAGCCTTCAGCTTTCCTCATGATGGGCATCCCAGGCCTGGAAGCCCTTCACCACTGGATCTCCATCCCTTTCTGTGCACTGTACCTTACTGCTCTCTTGGGAAACTGCACAATCCTATTCATCATAAAGAAGACCCAAAGTCTTCATGAACCAATGTACTACTTCCTCGTCATGTTGGCAGTCACTGACCTGGGCTTGGTTCTATGTACGCTGCCTACTACTCTGGGCATTTTTTGGTTTAATATGCGAAGGATTGGGTTTGATGCTTGCCTGACTCAGATGTACTTCATCCATGTACTGTCCTTCATTGAATCCTCTGTGCTCCTGGCAATGGCATTTGACCGCTTCATTGCCATCTCCCATCCATTGAGACACCCGTCCATACTGACCAAGACGACTGTCATAAAAATAGGTCTGGCAATTATATTGAGAGGTATGGTCTCCCTCCTTCCCATACCCTTCTTGCTCAAGAGACTAACCTATTGCGGCAAGACGGAGCTTTCTCATTCTTTTTGCTTCCATCCTGATATCATGAACCTAGCATGTGCAGATATCAAAGTCAATGTCTTCTATGGTCTGATTATTCTCTTATCAACAGTGGGGATGGACTTCGTCTTTATTGTGCTGTCCTACATCTTGATCATTAAAACTGTTGTCGGCCTTGCAACCAAGGAGGAGTGTTTCAAGGCTTTGAATACATGTGTCTCCCACATTTGTGCTGTTCTAGTGTTCTTCATCCCCATGATCGGACTGTCCATGATCCACCGCTTTGGAAAGAACATTCCACCTCTGGTTAACACTTTGGTGGCCTACACCTACCTTATTATTCCCCCTGCTCTCAACCCCATTATCTACAGCATAAAATCCAGCCATATCCGTGAGGCTTTGCTCAGGGCACTGAGGAGGAAGGGTGAATCTGAATGATAGTTTCTTCCAACAGTTCTTCCAGAAAGTGCTAGTGGACTGGTTTCTTGGTCAGAGCTAGTGGACTGGTTTCTTGGTGCTCCATCCAGAGGGGTCACTGCCAGGTGAAAAAAATGTAGATCCAGCCAGATGCTGTTCCTCAACCCAGAGCTGTGATCTTCCATGTCTTGTCCTAGCATGATGCTTTCATCCCTTCCAGCAGTCTGCTAACATTAATATACACCGATGGAAACCCCACTTAGAGGGAAAAATTACAGAAAAACTGACCGCATGACTTTCTCTTTCCAAGTCATGCAATGGGGTGGATCAAGGAACCTCTACCACACGTTATGCAAACTCTAGTAGCCAGATAACAGCATGCAAGCTTCTCTCAGACTCTTTTGCAAATGACCTTTGAGGTCATCGCTCTCTCACCGCACGTTACAGCATAGCCCACCCAGGCAGCAAGCTCTATGGGATAGGGCTTTGGCCAAGGGTTTGGATCCACTCTGAATATCCCAGTCATTAGCTGTTCAACTGGAAACATCCCACAAGATGGAGCTCAGCTCCAGAGGCTGAGCACCGAGCATTTTCTGAAGATTAGGTCCTGCTAAGTAGGCCTGCAGCACTCTCAGTCCTTCTAAAAAAAAGTTTGTCTTCGTCTTCATCTGTGTTTCTGAAGTGCCAAAACATCTACAGTGGTGGAAGCAGGGCTGCTTTTGCAACTCTTTTTTGTGCCATTGAACCTTACCGTCTTGCCAAGTCTGATGTTACAGACACTGTTTTGCATTGAATGTAATGCATATGTACCATATCTTCAATAAAAGACATCTATTCATTGTGAAAGGTCAAAAGACTTGATGAAACCACTTTTTTTTTCTGTTTATATGATGCAGAGATATTAGGTTGGAGTCACTAAAACTGTCAGGATTTGCTGTAGGTGAGCACAGGATTGTATGAATTCTGTATGCACCAGGATGGTGCTTGGGGGTCTGCTGTGGCTAGCTCTACTGCTGAAAAAAAGGGATTTCAAAAATATAATAGTAATGGCTAAACACCCTGACACTAGCAGGAGCAGGGCAGTGACCGTCCCCCTGCACGGGGCTCTGGGGAGGCTGCACCTCGAGGGCTGGGGTCAGTTCTGGGCCCCCCAGCACCAGAAGGACATGGAGGGGCTGGAGTGTATCCAGAGAAGGGCAGCAGGTGGGGAAGGGGCTGGAGCACCAGTCTGGGGGGGCGGCTGAGGGAACTGGGGGGTCAGTCTGGAGCAGAGGAGGCTGAGGGCAGACCTGATGGCTCTCTGCAGCTCCCTGACAGGAGGGGTGGGCANCGTGTGGCCGTGGCACTGCGGGACAGGGGGCAGGAGCCGTGGGGGGGTGGGCTGGCGGTTGGACTGATGGGCCCAGAGGCTTTTCCAGCCTCACGGATTCCCTGATTCTGTGATTCTGCATACCATGTACTGCAATCTTCCAGATGAGATCTGGCAGGTACTGCCTGTCTCCCTCAGAGGGGTGAGAGGAGATCTCCAGGGGCAGTTCACAGCTGGGAGGTGGTAATGTCTCCCAACATCTTGCTGCTCTGCCATAGGATGGCAAAGTGACAGGACAAGAGGGAATGGCCTCAAGTTGCGTCAGGGGAGGTTTAGGCTGGATATTAGGAAAAACTTCGTCACGGAAAGAGTAGTGAGGTGTTGGAACAGACTGCCCAGAAAGGTGGTTGAATCGCCGTCCCTGGAGACATTCAAAAAACGTGTAGATGTGGCACTCCAGGACATGGTCTAGCAGGCATGGTGGTGTTAGGTTGAGGGTTGGACTTGATGATCTCAGAGGTCCTTTCCAACCTTAGTGATTCTATGATTCTATGGGTCTCAGCCAGGCATGCAGAAAGGTTTCATGATCTTTCCAGCTTGCTTCCTCCCACAGACTGAATAAAATGGTCCAAAATCTTTCATATCTCCAAATTATGGAGCACTATTTTTGTTGGTCTTAAGCCATATTTTTGCCAGTCTGGACCATGTTGTAAAACAGGAAGAAATGGTCAGTGTTCACCTTGGAAGGGTGAAGTAGCAGAAGGTATCAGGACAGGATTACACACCAGAGCCGGTCTGTTTCTGCCTGCTGCTCAGCACTTCTCAACTCACACTATGTTTTTTTCTATTTTGCTCTACACGTAACTCTGCCTAGAATAAAGAGAGAAAAGACTAATGAGGGACCGTCTCCATACGAAAATGGAAAGGGAGAAGGGAAGATTCCCGAGGGGAGGACTCCCAGGCCACCGTTTGTTTTGTGTTGTGCTGGTTACGCTGCTGAGGATCCCAGTGGGCCCTTGCGCAGGGTGAAATACTGCTCTGCCCTCCAGAACCTCTGCCTGAGCGTTGGCACGGCAGGTCCTGGGGTGGAGGTCCCGTTTGCATCGAGATAGCACCCAATGGGAGAACTCTTCGCTCAAAACATCTAAGGTCTAACCTGGTGCTTGTAGCTGGCTACTATCGGAGGAAAGGTTGACATACGGGAACAAATGGAACTTTCAGCAGAAAAGCCTGGAAAAGAGATTTACTGGAGAGGTGCTTAGCTTGCAGGATCCTTGCACAGCACTGGTCCCATTCTGAAAACTTCCAGTGTTTCTCCCTGGACATCTGTGCTTCCTGGCTACAGCCATTCTCCAAAACAGCAAAAGCCCAAGGAGCCTGTGCCACGGCAAGCAGATGTTTTTGAGGGGCAGCCAGGGAGGAAATGTGTGGGAGATTTATTAGCACATAACATAGCTGGAGACCACGGCTTTGCAAAGCATTTGGTGCATCTCCATCACCTGGTTCAGCAGAGCTTCATATGCCACCCCGTTTGCTTCCCAACCTGTGTAGCCGGAGGGTACCAAGCAGATGCTCAAGATTTGGGAACTTCTATATAAGGTACTGTCTTTTAGGAACATATGTTCAGAAACCTTTGTGGCTGCCTCTGGGAATGGGAAACTTAATTGTGGTTTAACATCTGTGTGAGAGAAAAAAGAGAGAGATGAACCACTTAAAGCTGCAAATCCCTGTTCTGTGATGCCCTGAGCTCTCCACTTGGTACCACGGGATCCCTTGCAGTACTTGCCAGGGGATTTATTTCCAATGAAGCACAGAAAGAGCAGTGTGAGGCACATCAGAGGCATCTCTTCGTGAGAGAAGAGGGGAGGAGAGGAGAAGAGGATAAGGAGAGGAGGGGAAGGGGAGAGGGAGAGGTTGGGAAGAGGAAAGGGAAGGGGAAGAGAAAGGGGAAAGGAAAGAGGGAGAAGGAGGAGACAGGAGAAGGAGACGAAGGAGAAAGGAGAAGGAGAAGGAGGGGAAGGAAGGATAGACGTGGATGTAGCCGAAAAGGACCAGGTGTCTCCAGGACAGAGACACCTCCTTCCTTCCTTCCCTAACCAGGAACAGACCCACCCTTCCTTCCTTCCTTCCTTCCTTCCTTCCTTCCTTCCTTCCTTCCTTCCTTCCTTCCTTCCTTCCTTCCTTCCTTCCTTCCTTCCTTCCTTCC
>VWZZ01003446.1:68522-80220 GCA_013399095.1 Psophia crepitans | reverse complement strand
AAAAAGAAAGGAAGGAAGGAAGGAAGGAAGGAAGGAAGGAAGGAAGGAAGGAAGGAAGGAAGGAAGAAGTCTTGAGACTATTTCCCACCCATTTTTGGGGGCTGAAGCAATTTGGCCTGAGACCCGCCTCGCAAAACACTCGGATTTTTTTCTTCTTTTTCTTTCGAAGCAAATGAAGAAAAGGATCCATTCTTATTCAAAAGCATTGGGGGGGAGGCAGTGCCCCCTCCAGACAGGCAGCCCTTGCTGGACAGGGCAGAACCGCGCTCGGTTGTCTTCACGCAGGTAGCTGCCTATCTAGCTGTAGGACCTAGGATTTCCTTCAGTGCTCCGCTTATCTTCCTTCCACCTCAGACTCCTCAAGCCCATGCTGCACCTCCTCCTGGGTTTGTTTCTTTCATTCCCACCCCCAGCATCTACTTAGGTAACAATCTCCCAACACCTTCTCCTCTCCATTGCTGCGCTGGTGCTAAAAATGTGACTTTTTAGTGTGAAAGCCACCCACACTCTTGCAAACAGTCCTGCACAAGCTGTCACCTCAATTGGGTACTACAAAGTGCCTCCACCAGCCAAAGACAATAATCCTAGGCAGTGTGGTTGGAGGCAATACTCCCAGTTTCAAAGCAAAACCTGACTTTCCCCACACGACGCAGGGGAAGGGACTGGGACTGCATACAACCACGGCTCACCCTGAAGTTCTCAGGGTCCACGTGCAGCTTCTCGCAGTGCAGCTCAGACAGCCTGGAGAAGGTGTTCTTGATGTTGTCCAGGTTCTTGACGGCTTCCCCGAAGGAGGTGAGCACTTTCTTGCCATGGGCACGGACCATGGGGTTGCCAGTGATGGCGGTGGGGCTGGAGAGGTTCCCGAAGGAAGCGAAGAACCTCTGGGTCCAGGGGTAGACAATCAGCAGCCTGGGGAGAGACAGAGGGACACAAGCAGACACAGACACCATTAATGCTCCCAAATGCAATTGCTGCAGTTCCTGTATGTGGGGTGCAGCTCAGGAGGTACGCGGGAGCTGGACCTACCTGGCCAGGGCCTCGGCACCGTATTCCTCCACGTTGACCTTGCTCCAGATGCTGGTGATGAGCTGCTTCTCTTCGGCTGACCAGTGCACCATGGTGGCAGGCGGCTTTGCTCAGAGCTGCAGGAGGACACGGACCCTGTAGCTGAGCTGCAGACCCCACGGAGGCTTTTATCCGCTGCCAGCAGCTCCTCCCCGTCCTGCGCTGCGGGGTCATTGGCTGCGGCCAGTGTGGGGGTCTGCACCATCGGGGGAGCCGAAGGGGATGGCCAGGGTGTGGCACACTGAGATGGGGCCTCCAGTTATCCTGAGTTCAAGTGCTTTATCCCTTTTCTTCTGTGGAGGCAGTTCTCCATTTCACCGACCAGACCTGGGTCCCTTTGCAGAGACAGGGCTCCACAGGCCACTGTGCAATAGTCTGTCCGGGTTTAACCTGTGTGTGTGGGACGCGGCAGGGCGTGAGGTTGTGCCGTGGCTCTCCCAAGTGCTGGACTCTGCCATGCCTTAGCCTCGAGAAATGATGAATTCCCCTGCCGAAGTGCAGAGCAACCCAAAGGGGCTTGCCATCAGCAAACCGTTCAGATATCAGAGTCATGGAACCATTAAGGTTGCAAGAGACCTCCAGGATCATCTAGTCCAACCGTTCCCCCACCACCTATTCCCCACTAACCCATGTCCCTAAGTACCATGTCCAACCTGCGCTGCAGGAGGACTCCAGGCTCCTGGCACCGCTGGGAGCTGTGGGCAATACTGGGGCTGCTCAGAGGATGCTCAGGCTTTGCAGCCGGATTCTGCATTAACCCCATGGTCCTCCTCCTGTAACAGAACTTGACCTGCTTGACTTACTTGTCCCCTTCAGAGCAGGAGGAAATTCACCCCAATGTTCTCCCCTCAGATGTAAAACCAGGTGCAGTTCTGCTGGACAGGGAGCAAGTATCAAACGGGATCGCCCTTTTCATCCCATTTCTGCTTTCATCCACATCCATGAAGGGCAAGTGAAACGGGCTTTGAACACAAGGTTTGCCACTGCAGGACGTGCTGTGGGCTGAAAGAGCCCCAAAACCTCAGCTCAGCGGTGTCCGGCCCGGGGGGAGCCCAGGGCCTTCCCCTTCTGAGCCCGCCCTGACAGGGCTGCCCTATTTCACATTGTGCCCCCAGTTCATCCAGGCTGCGTCCAACCTGGAGGTGTTTGGACTTCATGTCCCCTGGGACACCCCCAAGCACGCTGGGGCAATGCTCCTGCACGGGGGGGTCTCCTGCTCTGTGTTCTGCAGAAAACCCCAGGAAACACAGCCTTGGTGACAGCAGAGGGGCTGTAAGCCTGACCCCAAGGCACCTGGGGCAATCCGCTGTCTTCTCTTCTTGTCCGTAGGATTTGGACTGGGCTGAGGGGCGCTGGGTGCTGTCGCAGCGGGCGGGATGGCTAGTGGCAGGGTAGAGCTGGGCTGTTCGGGTGGCCTGGCTGCAGCAGAGCTCACCAAACTCCTCTCCAGGCACTGGGGCTTGCTTTCCTCCACAGACCACCTCCTGCTCAGCGTCTTCTTGGCCTTTTACTGAAAATACAGGAATGGGAGGAAAATCAATTAAAAGAAAGAAAATACTAAGGGAGATTTTCAGCCTGATAATATCCCTTTCCCCCTGTAACTGTAGACTCTTTTTTCAATGGAATAGGGATTAATAATCTTTGAGTTGCCTACACCTGCCTTTTCTGAAGCAAATGTGGTGCTCACTGGGTGGTGGGCTGGAGCGTGGTGATACATCAAGCCAAGCGCTGCCTGGTGCATGCGTGGGGACAGCACACGCTGGCAAAACGCCGTCGGACTGCCACCAGTGCCCACCCTCCTGCACCACCTTATCGGCCCCTCCAGGACCTGCGGTGCTGCCAGCGCCGTGCCGCACCGGGCATCCCCCGGGGGGGTTGCGGCTCCCCAGCGGCGTGCTGCCATCGCGCAGGAGGCAAAACAGGAGCAGGCAAAGCAGCGTGGGGAGAGGATGCCCTGCAGGATCTGTTTGCTGGGGGCACAGGGAGCGGGGTGTCATCCCCCAGCTGGGGCTGGGGAAGGGCAGTGAAGCCACGGGCAGCACCAGGGGAACCATCCCCATCCTGCCGTGCTGCCGGGTGCAGGGGATGGAAACCCCCGTCCCTGCTGCCGGGAAGGGGAACCCCAGGAGGAACCCCACCAGCGGGAAGAGCCCAGCCCACCCCGACGTAGGGTATAACCTGAGAGGTCTGCTCAGCTCATTTCTACCCCCAAACACCTTGCTTGAAGGAGGAAACGTACTTGTTCAAATAATTCAGTCAATTTGTGTGAAGTCTGTGAACAATCCTGCTCATGCGAACACCCACAAGTATTTATCATGAAACCTAAGAAAAATGACGTAAGAATCTTTTTTTTGGCAATCCTGGACACCTGGCCAAGACACTGCCCTGTGTACCTGCCCAGACTCCCTGCAGGGACAAAAGTTTTTTGGGACTTGCTAGGAATCACCTTCTCACCTTCTCAGTGTCTACCGTGACCCCAGGAGCAAAACACCTCTTCCTCTGCGAACTGTGTGTGAGAAGGGGGATTTGTGGGTCACAGAGGGGTTTTAATACCCTCCAGTGGCTCGGGGCAGGAGAGTGGGATGCCCATGACTGCCGATGAAGCAAGGGTAGGGTGTCAGAGATGCTGGGATACACGGCTATGCCCTCTTTCTTCCCTTTAAAGAGTGAGCACGTCCTTTCAGCCACCCATCGCTTTTCCTGCGTCACGCTCAGATCAGATGTGGCAGACGGTGCTTCCCGTGCCAGGAACAAACTCTACCGAGAGAGTCCTGCTCCGCCGACGAACCCCCAAAGCGCTCTCAGAGCATCCATCAATGCACCCAGAAAATTGTGAATAGTCACCACTATTAGCAGAATTGTGTGTGTGTGTGTGTGTGTGTGCGCGTGTGCCCCGCCCCTGCTGCGGAATGGGCGGCGTAGGGTGGAAAGCAGCGCATCAACAACCTCTGGACAGGTCTTGATAGCAAAATGTTTATCTGAAACCTGCCCCCACCCAGCTGGCTGCTTGGCCAGCGTGAGTCAGCTAATTTCTCGTAGGCTTTATGCCAGGAATGAGCCAGGGGAGATTAAAGTCTTCGCTTTGTTTATCTTTCCTTAAAAAATATGAATCCTCCAAGTTCCCCTTGCCTGCAAGAAAACAGGGAGGTTTCCCAGTAAAGCACGGACCAGCTCCTCAGTGCGAACTGCCCAGCGCGTGGCCGCCGAGGGCTGCAGCTACCCGATGCTCTCCAAGGATGATTTCCAGAAGAAAATCCCCCACAGCCCCCGCAAAAGCATGCGGCACAAGGGGAGGTGGCATTTTGGGGGAGCAGAACGCCCACCCTGCTCTAGCTTACACCCCCAGCCCGCCTGCGAGTGCCCCAGGTTCCCGACCCCCCAACCCCTGCAGCCCCTCAGGGACACACGGACTCAGCGGAGACTTTACAGGATGAGCTTTATTTGACTGTTAGAAGCTGTCAGCTCCAGAGCGGCGTGTCAGGCAGCGCACAACGTGCAGCTGCAGGATGCTGGCAGGGCTTTCCTGCTGACGCTCTAGTGGTACTTGCGGGCCAGAGCATGGGCCACCACGCGGACCAGCTTTTGCCAGGCAGCCTGGCAGTCGGGAGAGAATTCCTTGGCGAAGTGGGCGGCCAGGACGACGATCAGGATGTCACCCAGGAGCTGGGGGGGACAAGAGCACCCTCGGGTTAGCAGTACCCAGGAGCCTGCAGATCCCCACACCAGCACTTGCATCAGACGCAGGGAAACCTCCGGGCGTTTTGTAGGCTTAAAAATCTCCCTGGAGCCCTTTTTAAGAGGCACCTTAAGCTTGTTCTCTGCTCTTACTCCAAAGATTCAGGTTCTGCTACTGCTATGGGAAGGCTAACCAAAAATTCACCAGAAATTTTGTTGATTCAATTTTTCTTTCCCCATTCTGGCTTCATTTGGGAGTTTTTCCTGAGCAGAAGACACAGCCGAGCATCTGCTGCGTGGCAGGGAGCTGACGCTCGGCACTGCACAGCGCCCGGGCATGAGCAGCGAGCTGTGCTGGCACGGGGGGTCTCTGACATCTCCGGTGACAAATGCCGGGGTTACTTCCCCACTAGGAATCTCTCAGCTGCAGAGGTGTGGGAGCCAGCTCTCTCCCCCTCAAGGCCCCATTCCTCTTTTGCTTGTGGCATCTGGCCGCTGCCTCTATCTCCTCACCCATGTCTCCTCTCTCCCCCGTGCCAGGCTTCACTCATGCTCCTTCGCTTTCCCGTGGCTCTAACCTCTTCCTGCCCAACAACTGCTTTCGCTTTACTCTCCCCCTCCCTTTCCACACTGGAACCACCTTCTCACCGCCTTCCCGTCCCCGGTGCATCCTCGCTTCCACCCTCCAGACAGCCTCTCCACAACCGCCACCTCTCACTGAGCTGCAGGGTGGTCCCTTCCCTCTCTGTCCCTCTCCTGCATCTCCCCCTCACCCCAACCACCAACCCCGCTTCCTCCTGCACTGGCATGCTAGGGCAAATCCCTCACATAGGGGGGGCTTGAGGTAAGGGGAGAAACTGCCTGTAGTGACGTGGTGGGGAGGACAAGTCCCCTGGTCAGGAGGACGGCTCACCCTGAAGTTCTCGGGGTCCACGTGCAGCTTCTCGCAGTGCAGCTCGGACAGCTGGGCGAAGGTGTTCTTGATGTTGTCCAGGTTCTTGACGGCTTCCCCGAAGGAGGTGAGCACTTTCTTGCCATGGGCACGGACCATGGGGTTGCCGATGATGGCGGTGGGGCTGGAGAGGTTTCCGAAGGAAGCGAAGAACCTCTGGGTCCAGGGGTAGACAATCAGCAGCCTGGGGAGAGACGGAGGGACACAAGCAGACACAGACATGTTAATGCTCCTGTGGCTGGAGTGGTTTCTTTATCCAAGGTGCAGCTCAGCAGGTGCGCGGGAGCTGGACCTACCTGGCCAGGGCCTCAGCACCACATTCGGCCACATTGACCTTGCCCCAGAGGCTGGTGATGAGCTGCTTCTCTTCGGCTGACCAGTGCACCATGGTGTCGGGTGGAGGGTAGCGTGTGGCTGCCGGCAGGTACGGAAGAAGTCTTGGCTCTTGCTCCCAAGGGGATCGCACGCTGGTGAGCAGCTCTCCCCGTCCCCACTTTTATACTCTACCCTGCGCCCCTCCTCTTCCCCATGCACCCCTCCATTGGCTGGGCCCCCGGGGGGGCCCCGCAGCCCTGGCACCCCGAGGGAGGGGACACGGTGTCAGGGTGGGGCTCTGGGGCAAGATGCCCAGATCCAGGGCTGGGATGGGCTGGTGGGCCGCCCTTCCGCGGTATTTGATTTCTGCAGCTCCCTGCTGAAGGGTGGCATTTATCTCCTCACAGAGTCAAGCATGGCACCGCACGAGTCCACATAAGGTCTCAGAGGAAGGTGCGTGCAAGGCTCGGTGCCCCTCGGAGGGTGCAAGCCACAGCGGGCTGCATGGCTGCGAAGCAGGACTCAGACCTGGGGCTGTTGGGTCCTCCCTCTGAATGCACCAGCGGTGTGCAAGCAGTTTGTCATTGCCCTCTTCTCGCAGGACCTGTCAGGCTTTAGGTTCTCCTTGTTCTTTCCTATCAGCTATTTAACAGTTTGCTGACTTTAGGGTAACACTGAGAAAACCACGGACGGTGGCTTCAAGTCAGAGACAGCTCCTGCCTCAAAGACCCGGCTAGCAAAGGTCAAGCAAGGCTGGAAGGGAAAGGCTGCAACCCAGGGCACACCAATTGCCTGTCGGGTGTTAGCTCAGAGGGACCCCAGGAGCAGTGGGGAAGACTGGGTATACTGGGGTCTGTGCAGATGCGCAGCAGGAGACAGCGCCTGCCCTGGCGATTTGGCAGCCAGAGGAGCAGTGGTCCTCCTGAGCGGTGGGAGAGGCAGCCAGGTCTCCTGGGGCTGCACGTCTGCTCCTGCACCCAGCAGAGCAGGCTGGAGGAGGTGAGGTGGGGTGCAGGAGCTGGGGCCAGGGATGGAGCTTGTGGGACCGGACCCGACTGGTCCCGCGGGGGCTGGGTGACCATGGAGCAATGTGTTTGCCTTGGCTGTGGGCTGCCACCATTCCTGGTGGCTGCACCAGGTCTCCTCTGCCTGGGCACAGGACCCTGGGTCAGGCCTGGGGGTGACGCTGTTCCGCAGCCCCCCACGCTGAGCTGTGCAGAGTTTATTGCGATCCTGCTCTGGAGACATTCACTCTGCCTTCTCCCTGATAAGGAGGTGGGAGGAATTTTCCGCCCAGAAACCCCAGACATGTCCCCGAGCTGCTCCTGGTGCTGTGGGGATGCTGCGAGCCTGAAGGGGGGATCGGAGGCTGGTGAGGGCTGTGACCCTCTGCCTGGCGCGGGCACTGTTCGGGGAATTTCATTGTGCTTGTGGAAAGTTAGACGCCGTGAAACCAGGCGCTCTGTCCTTCCTGCACGTGACATTACCATTTTGGCATGGTTTTTTGCCATAATAGGTAGTTCTGTCTATTACATTCTGTCTTTAGCAATCTGAGCGTGATAATGATTTAGACAAAAAACAACAAAAAAAGCATTTTTTCTTCCATGAAGGAAGTTACAAACGATGGACCTAATCTCAGTGCCACTTCTCCCACTACACATTTTTTCACAAAGATTTGTTGCACTTAATCTGTGAAAGACCTAAAACATTAAACCCAGCGACGCTACCTGATGTCTCAAAAAAGCTCCGGAGTATTTCTGTTTGTATTTTGTACTCTGTTGGTCTGGTTTTGTCTGCAGTGTTCCCCTGGATTCTCCAGCTTAGACAAGCCTCTCTTGGATGAATTCATAGACAAGACCGTGTCTCCCGTCCACCCGCGCGTATGAGCACCTCATTCCCAGTCCCCAGCGCCCCGGGGGGCCCCCGCCCCGCTCCCACAGAGAGGCAGACACCCCTTCGTGGCTGAAGCAGTTGGTGTTTATTTGGCAATTAGAGACCGGCAGAACCAGAGGATGTTTTCTGGGGAGCCGGGAGCATCTCGGGGCATGAATGCTCGTGGGAGGCTCAGTGGTACTCATGGGCCAGCGCGTGGGCCACCACACGGACCATCTTCTGCCAGGCGGACTGGCAGGCGGGGGTGAAGTCCTTGGCGAAGTGGGCAGCCAGGATGACGATGAGGATGTCACCCAGAAGCTGGTGATGGAGAGAGGAGAAGTTGTCAGCCCGGCGCTGCCCCCTGCCTCCTTCCCACCATCGCACCACCCAGGTGCTCCTGTGTGGACACGGGTTATTGGGGAACCCACCGCAAAGCTAGGGGCGGATTTATCACAGCCCCATGCAGAGCACCAGGCTCCTTGCACAGCTTGCATCTCTTGCACTCACCAGGACACCTGGATGTGTTGGACCCTCCTTCCCAAGCACCTTCCTTTGCCTGCTGTGCCACTATGCTGCCCCTGCTTCGGCTGGGTTTGTCCTTCCCTTTCATTTCCCTACCCACCCTTGCATTCCCTTTGCTCGGATCCCCTCCTGCTGCTGAAGTGGCTGTATTTATTTTCTCTCCTGGTTTACCCACCCCATTGTAGCCAAGCCCAGCTCTTCCCTCCAAACTCTGTCTCAGTTTCTTGCCTTCTGGTTGCTGCCTGTTCCAACCCAACTTTACCTCCTACTGGCACGTATTCCACACTGTGTTTCATCCCCATCCACTTAGGCTGCCCATGTCCCTCCTCTCACAGATCCCAGCCCCATAACTCCTGTCTGTTCTCCCCAAATATGCCTACTCACACCCGCCTCCCCTCCTCTGCCCCCGCTCTCAGCAGGTTCCCAGCCTCAGGCAGCCTCAGGGTTTCTCTCCCGGGTCTCACTGACTGTCAGACAACTCAGAGGCCCCCAGAGCCCTCTCCAGGGAGCAGAAACATCTGCCCAGCTGAGCCTGGAGTCTGAGCACGGCTCACCCTGAAGTTCTCGGGGTCCACGTGCAGCTTCTCGCAGTGGAGTTTGCTCAGCTGAGCAAAACATTTCTTGATGTTGTCCAGGTTCTTGACGGCTTCCCCGAAGGAGGTGAGCACTTTTTTGCCATGGGCACGGACCATGGGGTTGCCAATGATGGCGGTGGGGCTGGAGAGGTTTCCGAAGGAAGCGAAGAACCTCTGGGTCCAGGGGTAGACAATCAGCAGCCTGGGGAGAGACGGAGGGACACAAGCAGACACAGACATGTTAATGCTCCTGTGGCTGGAGTGGTTTCTTTATCAAAGGTGCAGCTCAGCAGGTGCGCGGGAGCTGGGCCTACCTGGCCAGGGCCTCAGCACCGCATTCGGCCACATTGACCTTGCCCCAGAGGCTGGTGATGAGCTGCTTCTCTTCGGCTGACCAGTGCACCATGGTGTCGGGTGGAGGGTTTGCCTGGGGCTTCCCTGAGCAATGACAAGGAAGTGGAGCTGAAGTCCTGCCCCAGGGATTTTTTATACACTAGTAACGGCTCGTCCTAATCTCAGTTCACGTGTCTATTGGTTGGGGCTGGGGGGGGAGCTGGGCTGCGCAAGGAAAGATAGCGGTGTTGGATGCTGTCCAAGGGGAAAAGAGGCCCTTTCCCCCCGCAGCCTTTCAGTGGACAAGCATCATCCCACACCCACGCACTCGGATCCGCAGCCCCGAGCGCAGGGGGAGCCGCCTGCACCGCTGGGGGCTCCAGCCCCGCAGAGGCTGGGGGCTGAGCAGCCGGGCAGACACAGCGGCACGGGCAGCGAGAGCGGTCTGAAGGCTCGCAGCCGTCGCCTGGACCATCTCTTCAGACTCAATGGTGCATTGCTGCCAGGCACTCCTGGGATTTGGGGAGACCTGATTGTGGCCTTCCACTACCTAAAAGGGCTGCAGGAAAGCTGGAGAGGGGCTGGTTGCAGGGCAGGGGGGGCCAGGCCAAGGGGAAGGGCCTGAAGCTGCAGGAGGGGAGCTGGAGCTGAGCTGGGAGGCAGCAATCCTTCCCTGGGAGGGTGCTGAGGCCCTGGCACAGGGTGCCCCGAGAAGATGTGGCTGCCCCTGGCTCCCTGGCAGTGCCCAAGGCCAGGTTGGATGGGGCTTTGGGCAGCCTGGGCTGGTGGGGGGTGTCCCTGCCCATGGCGGGGGGTGGCGCTGGGGGGGCTGGGAGCTTCCTGCCCACCCAAACCAGTTTGGGGTTCTGTGGTTCTATGGGATCTCCCTTTGACTCTGAACTCCAGAAAAGCTACAGAAATTGTGATGACCTCTTCCCCTCTCACTCTGTGACACCAAACAGCCCCCTCACCAGAGAACCCCTGTGCTGGGAGCTCCGAGCATCCAAAAATCACCCGCCAAGTCTCTGCGCTTCAGCTGTAAAGCAGGTGATTTTAACATGTATTTAAAACACCTTGGATCAAGATGTTCTGTCAAGTAGGAAGGTGGAGAAATGTCAGAACTTCCGAAGATAGAGTAACTACAACGAGCAATGGCATTCTGCAGGGAGTAACAGCACTGACCAGATGTAAGGCTGGAAGAACTTATTGACAGTTTTATTTGGAGCAGGCAGATAAGAGACCAGATAGTGCCCTTCAGATTTGTACAGATGGCTGCCAAGAGGAAGGCAGGAGGATGGACTTCATCCTGCATGTAGCGAGAGATGATCCCTGCAAGGTGGTCTCTTAGGGCTGATTTGTTCTATGTGACCAGGCAATCTGATGGAGAGAGCTCTACTGGTCACAGCAACACTGCTTTGCCAGGAGAGCTTATTTTTGGGCTATATATTAAAAGAATGGTTTCTTCTGCTGCGAGCAGTGTCTGCACTCAGGAGTTTGTCAGTGCTAGAGACTGATAGAGCAAAACCACTCAACTTCTGCCATGCAAAGAAGGTTTTGTTGCATATTTCTGCCAGCAGTCTGAAGAAGTAGGTATGGTTCCCTATTGAGTTCTGCTTTTTATCTGGTGTACAGCCCGTTTCTGATTTGGTCAGGCTCAGAACTGTGCCACAAAGCCACCCAATTATTAGACAAAGGGACAGTCATCAGCCCCATACATTAACGGTGCATTCAAACATCTAAAATAAAATGAACGCTGTGTTGTTCTCTTCCTGGAGGGTCAGCAGAAAAAATTAACACTGGACTGGCTTTGCAGAGTATCGCCTGGTGCTAGACTCCCGCTGGCATCAGGTGGGACTGACTGTCCACATGGGTGACATGTCTGGACTGTACTCCTCACAGGACTGAGGCCAGGGGTAACACCACGCTCTTGAGACTCGTAACTTGTGCCTTCGAGAGGGTTCCATGTTCTCTGATGGCAGGGAGTTGCACTAGGGATGAGCGGTAGGAGAGCTTAGGTTCAGAACTGCATGGACAACAGTGGAGAATGACGATGGACAGCAGCTCTGAAGCTCTTTGCTAGGACAGGCAAGAAAGGAGGCTCTTGCATTTAAAGAATGGTGCCTAGATTTGAGAGTGATCATTCAGTTCTTGTTTCCCAGCAAACCTCTGATCCTTTAAGGCTGGGCTAGATGATGCCTACAGTTGTTCAGGATGAATCATCACAAAATCATCATCATCATAGAACGGTTGGGGTTGGAAGGGAGCGCCCAGCCCACCCAGCGCCACCCCCTGCCATGGGCAGGGACACCCCCCACCAGCCCAGGCTGCCCAAAGCCCCATCCAACCTGGCCTTGGGCACTGCCAGGGAGCCAGGGGCAGCCAC
>VWZZ01003446.1:33665-58870 GCA_013399095.1 Psophia crepitans | reverse complement strand
AACCAAGACCCCCAGATCCATTTCAGTGTGGCTGCTCTCCAGCGTCTCCCCCCCCAGGCTGTCTGTACAGCCAGGGCTGTCCCTGCCCAGGGGCAGGATCCAGCACTTGCTCTCATTAAACTTCCTGCGGCTGGTGATTGCCCTGTAATGACTTATCATGCAAGCATGGGCCTCGGTGGTTTAGTTGGCTTATAGCCCTTTTTTTTTCCTGCTTTAATTCTGTAGAAAATCTGGGTTTGGAATTTGGGTCTCAGATGACCCTGTATGGAGGCTGGAGGTTGGCTGCAACAGAAACGCAGAGAGGACCACCAGGGCACAGCAGAAGATGTGACCTGACCCTGGCCATGCACCCCTCTCCCTATATCCCTGTAAGCCATTTGCCAGGACATACCCAGGCCTGAAGCCAGTCTGGTGTCACAGGTTACAGGGGTTCAGAGCTGAGTGGGGTGGGGGACACGTGGTCGGGCATAGGAGCCAGGATATTCAGAGAAAAGTGAAATCTTTAATTAAACAGCTTCTGAGTTATCACTCAACACAAGAATGTGGGCAAGAGCCATCCAGAAATAGGCAAAAGCAGCTTTTTTATTCATGACAAGCTGTCTCCAAGACAATCTCATTTAAGGCAGTGTTTTTCCTGCCTGTACCCGAGCCGGTTTGCGCTCACCCCTCACCCTCGCTGGGGTTTTCATCTGCCCAGCACAAGGACACAGGCTCCTGCCAAGAGGGTCCAGCCTGTGGCTTCCAACCAGAACCTCTGCCCTGGGCTGCAAAATGAGCCCACGTGAGCTCTGGGCTGGAGGGACGCCCGAGTGGGACAGATGTGTGAGGGACATGGGGGTGCAGCAGGAAAGAGCAGGAGGGCAGGGGCTGAGGGACCCGGGTGGGGGTTTCTGCCTGTGACCAGGCGTGTGACAAGTCTCCCTCGCAGCACACTGCAGACTTTGCTGCTGGACCGTGCTGCACCACTGCAGCCCCACTTCTCCCAGATCAGGGCTCTGCCTCGCTTTGCCGTGCTCGGGTCGGTATAGCATCCCCGGCCGCAGCAATGTAGCATGACACCCAGCTATCGGCCTGACAGGCTGGTTCAGACCCCGCCACCCTGGCCGTGCCCAGCTCCCCCTCTATCACCTGCGGGCAGCCCATCGCCGCCCACGCCCTGCGAGCCCCACGCCAGATAGCTCCTCGCCACCCTCACTGCAACCTGAGATAAAAGCCAGCTCCTGGCCGCCCTCAAGATGTGACAGCCTGTTTTCTGACCCTGGGTTGAGCAGAAACGGGCTGCATTGTTAGTGGGGCCGGGGTCTGGCTCCGCTGCCTGCTGGCACACGGGCAGCAGTACCGGCTCCAGCCACGGTCAGCTGCTGCCGTTGGCGAGTCACACCAGTGTGCACCCCTGGGACCCGTGGGGTACACCGAGTTTTCCTGCCATTTTTTATCTTCGGGCAGGTGAGAGGTGTTGCAGGATTTCAGGATCTCCTTCATCACTGCCTAGTGCCCAAAGGCAGCACACTCACACCAGAGCGAAGTGTGAACCCATGCAGCTGATCAGGGGGGTGGGAGATGATTCTCGGTCACTGAGCCCTCCCCTCTGCTCCTCTGGTGATGTGGGGATCCCTAAATGTGTGTCCCCCAGGGCCCAAGCCAGAGCAGGAGGTGAGCAGAGGAGAGAGAAAGGGATGGAAAGTCAGGCCCAGACAAAACATCCCTCCTGGGGTCTTCTGCCCATGCAGATGAAAGAAGTGATTATAGTGCCCCAGGATAACACAATGCCCTGGGTAGGAAACCTGCAAAGCAAGAAGTCCTCAGGCAGTGACACAACCCTGCGTGTGACACGGCATCCCTGGGCTCACGCTGAAACCCTGCAGTGCAGCCGTGCTCCTGTCTCTCGCTGGCGATTCAGCTGAGCTGTGGCTAACCTGAAGGTGCTGATCCTCAGCGGACTGCAGCATGCCTGCGGTTCTGCAGGCACAGACGGTGTCTGGAGCTGGGGCTGTCCTGGTGCCCTTGTCCTCCCGTGTCTCTGGCAGGTCAGTGGGAATTCCCCTGGACTTGGCTTTTTTTGCAAATGCAGCTCTGCTGATGCAGGGCTCAAACTCACAGTCATCAGTTCAGGAGAGCAGAAAGTGGCCAGAAAGACCCATTGCCCAAGGCTGGACCCTGGGTGCTTTACGGGCCCAGGAGGGGAAGAGGTGCAGACCTAAATAGGTGCTGGCACAGACCATCAGGGTCAGCCCGGCCTGCTGCGGGACGGGCTGGGCAGGAAAACCCCCTGGGAGGGACCCCAGCCATGCTGGGAAGGTTGGAGACCGTCCTCAGGACCTTAGACAAGAGGCATGAAACCTCTGCCTCTGAAAATCCTGGGGCTTTTGCAGTGCTCTCAAGGCACGTGCAGCTCCGAATCTCACCAGTGAGCATCAGCAGCCTCCTTTGCTCTGCTGCTAATGGTGTCCAACACTGCCTGCCTCCATCCCTTCCCCCAACCCTGCCCCGTGCTCCCTCACACCCGAAAGGTCAGGCTGCTCCCCCTCCTCCCACATCTTTCCTCACCCATGGTCGCTGAGGGAGCCCAGGGCTCCTCGGGCCAACCGAGCAGTCTTGCTGCAGGAAGAGCAGAGGAACCCGCTGCTCAGGGAAGGTGCTTGGTTGTACTCATGCTGGGCAGAAGTGCAGTGTGGAGAACAGGTAACCCTCTGCACATTTAAACCCCAGAGACTTCAGAGTAATGGCAAATGGCTTATCTTTCCCTCTTACAAGGTTCCAGCATCCTTTGTTCTAAGGAGCACGTTAGCTCGGAGGGACCCAGCCAGTCCTCCCAGCACTACGGCTGCTGCAGGTCTGGCTGGCTCTGCCTGTCACTGCTTTGCAGAGGGCTCCCTTAACCACAGACCCTCCCAAAAAAGCCCCCAGCACTGAATGGGAGCCACGAGAGCTGCATCTCAGACCTTACAGTCCGGGGACTTTTGCTAACGAAAGATGCCCCTGTGAGCAAGGAGGGTCCCTCTGGGACCAAGAAGTGCATCGCTGAACTCTGGCAAGGACTTTCCTCCTCCTGTCTGTAGCATAGGGCCAGCTGGGTCAGGCACACATTTTCTGTTTGCGTTATAGAATCATAGAATCGTTAGGGTTGGAAGGGACCTTAAAGATCATCTGGTTCCAAGCCCCCTGCCATGGGCAGGGACACCCCCCAGCAGCCCAGGCTGCCCAAAGCCCCATCCAACCTGGCCTTGGGCACTGCCAGGGAGCCAGGGGCAGCCACAGCTTCTCGGGGCACCCTGTGCCAGGGCCTCAGCACCCTCCCAGGGAAGGATTGCTGCCTCCCAGCTCAGCTCCAGCTCCCCTCCTGCAGCTTCAGGCCCTTCCCCTTGGCCTGGCCCCCCCTGCCCTGCAACCAGCCCCTCTCCAGCTTTCCTGCAGCCCCTGCAGGCACTCGGAGGGGCTCTAAGGACTCCTTGCAGCCTTCTCTGCTCCAGGCTGGGCATCCCCAGCTCTCTGGGTTGTGTATTCCCCTGCTGCCTTTCAAGCAGCTAATGCTGGCAATGGACAGAGCCAGACCTGCCGCTCTCCAGCGGTCCCACCGGAGGCCCTGGTGTTCGGCAGCTCACCCCAGCACCTCTGTGGTCCCAGGACTCGTGGGTGAACCAGGGACTGGCCTGAAAGTTGTTACTGGTTTTGCTCAGCTCTCCACCGTGCCAAGCCATCATGCCAGCATCATGCACTAGGCAGAGCCCTGTTCTCCCAGGGAGCCTCAGATAACAGCGCCTCTGCGGGGCTGAGCGGGCACGGAGGTCAGGGAACATCCCACGGACCCTGTTTCATCCCAGCCCAGAGGGACCCTTTGTTTTGAGGCTCCTCTTGAGACATCCAGGGGCAGAAAGGCAGCTCTGGCAGCAGCCCTGCCTGCCTGGCAGAGCTAGACGGGGCTCTCAGGCCCGTGCCCAGGGCTCCAGCCCGTTTGCTGCAGGGGGGTGTTTTAGCTATTTCTGCCGTGTTGCTGTGGCAGGCTCTCCCACCACAAACCGAGTGAGTTTGCGCTGGCACCGAGCACCCGCGGCAGGGTGCTGAGTCACGGCAGCCTCTCCCAGCCCGGCTGCAGCGCGGCGCTGCGGCGGGCGATAACCGGGGCGGCACAAACAGGAGCCCAGCTGCGCGGAGATAAGGCCCCCCCGGCCGAGGGGCAGCGATCCCCTTTATGCTGCGTCAGACTTCTGACGCTGCAGAAAATATTTCTGCTGAGGCAGCCTGGCAACCAGCTGAAAAATATTTAGCACTTTTTTTAAATTATTTTTCTTAGCAGAACCAGGAGAGAGAGGGCGGCCCTGGGTCACCCAGGCAAGCACGGGCTGCTCGCCCCCTGTCATCTCTAGGGCAGAGCCCGTGGCAGGCTCGGGTGGCTCGTACTCCCAAAAGGGGCGGTAGGACGGGTCCCAATAGCCAGACCCTCTTCTTCATCCTCCCCTCTTGCCCTGGTGCAAGTCTGGGGGGGGTGAGGTGTGGGGGTGTGAAACGTGCCGGCTGCTTTTGAACCTTCCCTGTTTCCATAAGAGAGGGAAGCAGACCACCTTACTCCCTGTCCCAGACGAATGCTCTCAGGGGATCAGGGTGCCCCCAGCGTCCCCCTGTGCTGGCTGGCAGGCAGAGATCCTTGTGGGGAAACTGAGGCACCGAGCAGGGCAGCAGCACCCAAGAGTGTCACGAAATGCTCATGGCAGGACAGGATCCCCCTCAAAACAGAGGGACGTTTGCTGTCCCGTGCCCTGCTCCCACACCAGCGATGCCACGAGATGTAGCCCTCCTTAGCCAGGCCTGCGGCAGCATTCCGGCTGGAGACGCGTGCCAGGCCAGCCCGGTGTCTGCGCAACTCTGAGCACGGCTCCGTGCAGGTGGGCGCTGCGGCTGCTGCGCTCGGGGCGCTCCGGTGCTCCTGCAGGCGCCTTAACGCCGACCTCCTTCGCTGGGCTTGAGGAACTGCGGGTGGCTCGTACTCCCAGGTGCCTCGCAGCACACAAAGCGTTCGTGCTCGGCAGCATTAGGCTGTCCAGGCTGAGCCCCTGCGGATCGTAAGGCAGAGCATCCCCTGGGGTGACCCGTCATCCCGGGGCCCCTGGCCTTGTACACGGGCCCGCGGGGTTTGAAGGCACCGCTGCTGCCCTGGGAAGAGCATTTTTCTTCAGGTTTAACATGCGGCACTCTCTGGGGCAGCGCCTGTGCCGGTCACTCGGCGTCGTGGAGTCTCCTGGAGTCGTGGAACAGAATCACGGCATGGTGGGGTTGGAAGGGGCCAGGCGGATTTAAGGAAGGGGAAAGGAAAGCGAGGCTGGCCAACTGCCCTGCCAGAGCCACTGGGGCAGACCCAGCTTGTTCCCCCCAGGACCCTCCCGCCTCCCCGTGAGCCCCCGCGGCACCGTGCGAGGTGTGAGCGTGGCTTTGCCAGGGAGAGGTGCATGCGGCCGTGGGACCCGCAGACCCCTGTCCTGGGGGGGCCCACAGCCAGGTGCGAGTTCAGAGCGGGGCAAACCCTCTGTCGGGGCCCGGGCGGGCACCGCGCTGCCATGGGACGCATCCTGCTCCCTCTAGTGACGGTGAAACCCCATGGCGTGCCAGTGCCACATCGGGCAGCGTGGGGTGAGAGGGGAAACTGAGGCACGGCCCTGGACACCCACTGTGCTGCAGGACGGCAAGCGTTGGGCAGGGCTCCCTCCGGACCATGCTCTCATCATGGGAGCAACTGGGATTTCCAGAGACGGTGCTGGGATCTGGATGCCCCAAGCCCTTCCCCAGTTTGGGTGCTGATTTTCCGGCTGGGCTGTGTTTGGTGCTGATCCGGGCCTTGCTCCGAAGCTGCTCTCGGCAGCATCACCCAGGGTTGGTGTCCCACGTGATGAAGGGCAGAGGAGCGCAGAGCAGAGCTGGGGGGAAAGCAGCTGCCCCCCAGCTCCCCCAAGGCTTGACCTACCCCACACCTTTCCAGAGGTGCTACCAACATGAAGCCAGAGCAGCGGCACAGCTGCACCCCGGTGCTTTGCACGCACATTTGCACACCAGCAAGGCATGTGAAAACATCTTACACCCACCACCTCAGGTCCCCTGCTGCAGGTCTCCAGCCCATGGGGTCAATCCTTGCGTGACAAAGCAGCATCAGAACCCCCCCGCGGAGGCTGACGAGGGGACGGAGAGCCTTGCGAGGGGCTCGCTGCTCCCTGTGCACACAGCGGACCGTCCAACTGGGGGGGCACGGACACTTTGCTCCTGAGCTGACCTTGGTGATAAAAGATGGACCTTGGGCACCAGCGTGAGGTGGGTGTGCATGGCCACAGCATGAGGCTGTGCTGCCCCGGTGAAGCCCCCTCACCAATTCAGTAAATCTCTCTGCGAGCAAAACCCAGCTCTGCCTTCTCAGCAGCTGATTCCCGGGGGCAGGGCCTCATCCTGCCTACATCAAGAGCAAGGCATCCTGCTGCGGCATCTTCTGGCTTTTCTGGGCTGGGACTGCTCCCTTCCCACACCTTCTGGGTCTGCAGAGATACACAAGGACAGACTTGGTGGGTGAATTTCCTACTTTCACCTTTTTCCTCCTCCTGTACCCGTTCCATGCTTTGTTCTGCCCGTACAGCAGCACTCGGGGACTCGCACGTACTCCTCTTGCAATGGGAATTACCCACGGGCACAAGCATTTGATAGGGTACTTTCTCACTGCCTTTGTGGGCACAGAGGCAGCAGATGTGCCCAAGGCCACTTTTGGGGACAGGACACAAGGCCACATAGCTCTGGTCTGCTCCAGAGACCGTGGGCCTGTCCCCTTGCACATCCACAGAACCGAAGTGCGGCTGGGAACATCCCTGAGGACTCATCTATCCGTCACCCTGCCACAGAGCAGGATCTCCTCCACCCAAAGCACGCCTGGCCTGGCTCTCTGGGGAGGGGGAGGCTGGGAGGAGGAGAAGGGTGTCTCTGGAAGGTGTCTGCAGGGTGCATCCCCTGCTGCCATCAGCAGGGACCGATGGCTTGGTGCAGAGCTGCATTGCATGCCAGGGTGGGCCTGCTGCTGTGGGGCTTAATGCATCTTCTCTGAGCCCTGAGAAACAGAGAGCCCTCCTGCTCCTGGCCAGCCCTCTCCCAAGGGCCATGGCTCATGGTCTTCCATAAATCCTCTGCGTCTGCGAGCCCTGATGCTCAGGAACAGGCTGTTTCCTTGCACCGGAGCTGGTGGGAAGCTCAGGGCAGTCGTGAGGGAGGCAGGTGAGTGGGCTCTTCGCTCTGTCCTTGCAGATTGCACTGTGCCACTGACGAGGGCTCAGCTGGGTCCTCAGGGCTCCCAGATGTGGGCAGTGTCCCTGATACTTGCACCTCCAAACATCCCTGTCACCCTCCTATGCACCAACTCACTTCAGCTACGCGAGGTCGGTGTTGCTCCAAGAAGCTCTGTGCCCTTTCCAGAGGGTGGCACAGAGA
The DNA here is from genome assembly GCA_013399095.1 of Psophia crepitans. Classification (NCBI taxonomy): domain Eukaryota; kingdom Metazoa; phylum Chordata; class Aves; order Gruiformes; family Psophiidae; genus Psophia; species Psophia crepitans. The sequence continues at coordinate 51,421 of VWZZ01003446.1, read as the reverse complement.
CGGGAGGCCTCTCAGAGACCCCAGACTCTCACGGTTCCCTGCTTGCGGAGGGGAACAGGCAGTCCTGCACCCATTCAGAGAGCCACTCTTCGCACTAGGGCAGGGGGCAGCCCCTCTTCCACTCACAGCTTCGCCAGGACGCTCGGTCTCAGTGAAATCCTGGGGTGCATCTGTGGAATTTGTCATTTTCGGGAGTATGTCACACCGTGAGTTAAAAATGAGTCATCACTTCGAAAAGCAACCCAAAGGATTCATCCTCCTGTTGTGCTCTTCCTGACAGGCCGTGGCATGCGAGGGCTTAGTACGGACCTGAGCTCAAATCTGGGAGGGTCTTGCGCTCCGCCAGCCCCGTCCCAGCTCCCGCTCTGCGTGCTTGAAACAGCGACGTGCCTTGCTCCAGCGCACGCCGCGCTGGGAGCGTGCCGGTCCGCTGCAGGAACGGTGGGTGAGGCAAGGGAGGTCCCCAGTGCTTTATGCACACAACTGGTGCAGCACCCGGCCAGCAGTGCGTGTGTAAAGCAGTCACTGCTCTGGAGAAAGAGATGGCACGTACCAGAAATTTAGGGCAATTAAAACCAACCTCCGACCGTTCCTGTACCCTCAGGGTGGAGACCGAACTGGGAATGATGGCTGCTTTAGCTGATCCTGTCAGATGGTGTTGTCTGAAGGTAACTTTCTCCCTTAACTCCTCCTTCTTCCCCGCCACACAATGCAGGGGAAGACCTTTGGTGAGCTTCTCTTGAGGACTGGAGAAAGCTCCCACACAACCCACGGGGCTTGCTCTGTCCTTGCAGTTATCCAGGGGTGCTGCACTGGTCCTTAAACCTGTGTGCTGAGACAGGGAAGGGCAAAGAGAGATGCTGTGGGTTAGGAGCCTTATGAATTTGAGGAAAGAATGGCAATATTTCTGCAGTTTTCTAAGCAGATAGATTAGAGATTTTTAAATGTAATGGTTTTACAGTCATTTAAATTGTTTCAAAAACTGTTCTACACCTACAGGTGGATATTGCACATAAGGTGGCATAAACCTCCATGGGAGATCTCACTTAGCTGTCAAAACCATCATTTCCAGAGCAGTTCCTTAAACCCCCCCTTATGCTCTTCCATTCCCACCACCTTCCTCCTTATTGTTTTCCATGGGATGGGGGGTGGGGGGGGAGGAGGACCTCTCTAGAAGATTTTAGAAAGCCAATGTGGACCACACTGAGCCACCCTGGGGCTGTGGAGACCTCAGTGACCCCCCCTGATACACACTGGGGGTGCACTGGCTTTGCTGCCTGCAGCTCCTGAACAAGCACCCAAGGGAGCATGGGAACCCCGTGGTAGATGGTCCTTCAAAGACACACACGAGGACCCAAGTTAGGCATGTCGAGAAGCCTGCAGGTACCCAGGGGAGAGGATTCTGGAGGTTACAGTCCTTCAGTCCTGCCCCCATCCTTCCTGGCAGCATGAGGCACCATGAGTTTACAGAGAGAAAACTTTCAGTAAAAGCAGTTCCATCTCTCCTGCCTGTGTTTCTATGGGAGGATGTCCAGAGACATCCTGCTTTTATACGATGTCCTTGTAATTTCCAAATTACGTTTATCCATGTACAATTTACAGATGTTGCTTTGTGAGTAATTACTATCCTTCAGCTTAAGTAAATCTTTTTCCCTCCACATGTTTGTAGATGGCCTGTGTTTTGTTGGTCTGACAGGACCAGGCTCTACTGGTCTCCACTCCCACGGAAGCTGCTGTATCTCCACAGGCAGAGCAGTATCTGATCCGTTGTCACCTCTGCTTTCACTCGAGATCCCCAGCAAAAGCACAGTATTCAACATCAGAGCTCACCACAGCCCTCTCTAATCGCAGCGTCACTTCTCTCTCTCAGTTTGCGTTTACACAAGCACTCACGGCCGTTTTCGTTTTCAAATCGTTCATTGCCCTGCTGTGAGCAGAAGGCAGCCAGAACTAGGACCTGCCTACGCTGGCCGTGCAACGCGTACACGTGCTTTCTGCCTGTGCAGTTTCTGTGTCAGAGCGTGCCCGCCGGCGGAGGTGAGTACCCGCAGACCGTTTCGGTACAGCTCCTGGCAAGCTCCGCTGTAGTGCAGCTTTGCTGGTCGGGGTGATCCAAGGCTCCAGACCGAAGGGCTCCCTAGTGCCACACTGCCTGTGTGGGGTTTGTGACCCTCATGGCTTTCGTTACAGGGCAGCGGTACAGGGATGAGATGGAGCATCCTTGTTTCATCCTGACCAGGACCAACAGCAGCCAGACCAGGACCCTATCATTCTTTCTGGGTGGCTTTCCAGCATGGGAAACCACTCGGATGTGGTCTGCTGTTCCCCTCTGCTCTACGCACCTCCTGGCACTGCTGGGGAACTTGACTGTCCTTTCCATCATCGAGGCAGTGCGGAGCCTCCACGCACCCATGTACCTACTCCTTGCTATGCTAGCTGTGGCTGACCTGGGCTTGTCCACGTCCATGTTCCCAACCATGCTGAGGATGCTGTGGCTGGAGGCCAGGGAGATCAGCTTTGGCACCTGCCTTGCCCAAATGTTTTTCATTCACACCTTCACGGATATTGAATCTGCTGTCATCCTGGCAATGGCCTTCGATCGTTACGTGGCCATCCGCCACCCCCGACGCTATTCCTCCATCCTCACTAACTCCGTGACCACCAAGATATGTGTGGCAATCGTCAAGAGGACTGCCCTTGTCCAGCTGCCACTCCCAGTCCTGCTGACTCGGCTGTGTTTCGCCAGGGTCAGCAAGCTCTCCCATCCTTACTGTTTGCATCCAGACATCATCAAACACGCAGGCTCGGATACGAGGGTTAACAGTATCTCTGGTCTTTTTGTGCTGCTCTCCACACTAGGGTTGGACTTGCTCTTTGTCTTCCTATCATATCTTCTCATCCTTAAGACCATCCTGAACATTGCAACTTGGAGGGAGCGTCTCAAAGCCCTCAACACCTGCATCTCACACATCTGTGCTGTCCTGCTCTTCTTTATCCCCATGATCTGCCTGTCCATGATGCACCGATTTGGCAAACACGTGTCCCCCCAGGCTTATGTTTTCACGGGCAACATCCATTTCCTTGCCCCACCCATCCCGAATCCTGTCATTTACAGCATGAAAACCAAACAGATCCTGAGGATGCTCTGCCAAAGAGGGGCCCACAAGTCCAGGGTTGCCCTTTCCCAGTAAAGCCAACACGATGGTCACTGCCAACTGCCTTATACAGGGTTCAACCCCCAAGGAGACCAACCAGGAGACGGGAACATGCCAAATTTCTGCCAATGTAAGGATATTGGCATATAAGGATATAAGGAAGCTAAAAGGTGTAAGGATGGTAAAAGACATGTAGATATCTGAAATGTAAGAACCGTGGTTTGTAAGAATACCTGGTTAATGGCTCTTCAACCTATAACCGGAGGCAAAATACGAGAAAAATAACAAACACACCAACCTACACAAACCCAAGACCCCAGGAGATAACAGAGACAATAACACAGACCACGATGTTTAGGTCAGTGACTGAGGGGTGCTGGAGGAGCCAGGAGTGAAGAGCTTCAAGCCGAACTGCTGAGAAGGGAGAAAGAGAGTTATCATGGGTCCCCTGGGAAAGGGCAGACTTAGTGCTGGATATTCAAAGGGGTTTGTGGGAAAGTTTATATGGGATGATTTAAGGGGCTTGTAGAAATGTGCAAAATATATTATGGGATGTTTCCAAGAAGGACCAAAGGCAAGGGAAAGGAAGGATCTAGGTGTTTTGGGAAGGAACCAGCATGGGAAAATGGAGGGGGGCTGATAAAGGAGCAGATCAAGTGCAGACAAATTGCTGGTCGATGCAGTCTCCAGGCCACGCACCTGATCACTGCAGCCTGTCCTGTCTGCTCATTAAACTCACTTCTGGCACTTTTCTGAGTGACCTTGCTGTCTGTGTACAGGAGTACGTGTGTGGGATCTGGTGACAAACACAATGCTGGACTAACTGATGAATGGGAGGAGACCAGAACCTGGAAAGACCCAAGACTGGAGCTGGAGAGTGGACAAACAGGGACTAGGGTCTGGGCATGAATCTGGATAGGTTTCTGGTCTGCTCCAGGGTTCAAGGAACCCATGGACACAAGAGTGACTGTGAAACAAGCAAGGTCGTGTCCTGTCCTGACCATCCATCCAGAAGGAATGGGGCTGCATGGTGCTGGTCATGTCTACGTGAGCACTGCTGGTGTCAGTGTGGGTGCCAGGGCAGGCACTGCTCTCTCTGATGGCCCTTTTGGCTACCTAGGACCATGTACGGCCCCAGGGAGACCTGGTTGGTCACTGGCCATTCCGACTTGATCCATTATACATGAGGTAGAGGATGAGGGTGATCAGGAGCATGGGGGGCTGGGTCTGGCAAGGTTCACCCTCCACAGGCGCAGCTGGACTGGCATCCCAGACAGGGGCTGATAACAGCAGCACCCCCACCCCACCGCCAGGTCTGCAAGGGCAACGCTTTATGTCAGGCAATGGCTTTTGGACTGCCAGGTAGTAACCAAAAGTACCGTCTTCTCTTTACAACACAAGTGCTTTCCTCTAGGTTTCTCTTTGCTTCACCTGGAGCGTTTTGCCTGGGTTACAGCACTAGATTTCCCGAAGTGACTGCCATTCCTGAATTAGCATGCACTAATTAGTGTGCGAGCGTTTCCATAGGACACTGCAGCGCAACGCCTCCGGCTCATTTAGACTTGGAAGGTTATTTCCTCCCGCTTGGGCTGACGGGGTAGAGCTGTTCCGAAAGGAGCTGGTCTCTTCCAGCTGACCCGGAGGTGCGGGCGCTGTATAAACAGACAACCCTTGGACGGACGTTTTGAAGCAGTTTAAACATTTAAGAGCTGCTTTCATGTTTCCTGCCAGTGTTTGTTGCGGAGCGTGCCCCGGGCTCAGGAGCGGGTCGGTACGCCCTCGGGAGGCACTGTTACTGGGAGCTGTAGGTATTTAAGAAAGTGGCCCAGTGGATTCCCCCAGCCTTTCCAGGCTCAGACCCCTTGGCACACATCCATATCACCATGAAGACACAGATATGCGTCCTCCTATCTATAGCGAACAGGTAAACCCCAGCTGAAGACCCTGGAGACCAGGACAAGGGGGAATGGCTGCAAGTTGCGCCAGGGAAGGTTCAGGTTGGAGATGAGGAGAAAATTCTTCTCAGAAAGGGTGGTCGGGCACTGGAATGGGTTGCCCAGGGAGGTGGTGGAGTCACCATCCCTGAGGGTGTTTAAGGAAAGGTTAGATGTGGTACTTAGGGATGTGGTTTAGTGGGTAATAGGTGGTGGGGGGACGGTTGGACTAGATGATCCTTGAGGTCTCTTCCAACCTTAATGATTCTATTCTATTCTATTCTTCCACACTGAAGTTTGAGGTTGTTGTGGTGAGAGCAGACAACCCTCGCCCCAGAGCTGCTCAGCATCTTGGGGGTGGCAAAGGCTTCTACAGTCTCAAAAAGCAGCAAGAAAAATGCACAGGAGAGCAATCCTCTGATACCAAAATAGCCTCTCTGGCTGAGGAGCACTGCTGCATGGGGGGTGGGGGGAGCCCCTCTCGGAGAGCCCACTCCACATATCTTTGTGAAAAAGGCACTTACAGATGAAAACAGATGACACTAATCAGGGAAAATCATCATTTTATCCACTAGACCAGGTTGGATGGGGCTTTGGGCACCCTGGGCTGGTGGGGGGTGTCCCTGCCCATGGCATGGGGTTGGAACCAGATGGATTTTGAGGTCCATTCCCACCCAAACCAGTCCGTGATTCTGTGTTTGCCTTGTGTTTAAATTCTCCTGCAGGCACCTGCGGGTAGCCAGGCTGTCGGGATAGGCAGCGCTTGGACTAGCTCCTTCAGCACTCCCGTGTTGGTGCCAGCTGAGCTGAGCTCCGCTGCCCCGGAGCGAGTCCTTCTATCACACCTTGGGAACCCAGAGGGATCGAGGCCCGGCCGGACGGGGCTCTGAGCAACCTGGTCTAGTTGATGTCCCTGCTCACGGCAGGAGGGTTGGACTAGGTGGCCTTTAAAGGTCCCTTCCAACCCAAACCATTCCATGATTCTGTGATCCCGTGACCAGTGGGGTTGGAGCCGGGCGCCGTCCCGCCAGCCAAGAGCACTGGCTGCAGCACCGGGGGTGTGAAGCCAGGGTGCTGCAGACCCCCGCTCCTTCCCCGGGGGTCTGCCACAGCTCAGGCCGAGCACCCCGGGGAGGCTGCGGGCGGGCGCAGCGCAGCTCGTTGCTTCCCTCTGCTGGGTGCTGCAGGGCGGGATGCGGGGCTGGATGTGGGGTGCAGGGTGCAGGGTGCTCCTGGCCCCTGCAGCTCCCATGCCTCCATGGCCTCAGCCCACGGTGAGGAGCTCGTGGTGGTAACAAGGGGGGACGTTGGGGGCATTGGCGTATCTCCACTTTGGAGACCACAAACGAGAAAGTAAATCCATGGGGTCCATAGGTTGCCCCATGCCAGACTTGTCCCACGGGTTCTGTGTCCCATGTCAGGACCTTCACAGAAACTGTTTTTCTCCTTTTTTTTTTTCTTCCCTTTCTCACTTTCCTCCTCCATCTGAAGCAGGGAAATAGTCTAGAAGTAAACCACAGCCCCCCAAACACAATTGCTGCATGCAAAAGGTGGCTGCGCATTGGTTTTGAGGCTTTTAGGTTGAAAAACCCAAAAGCTGAGGAGCCTTAATACCCATGCCGGCTTTTCAGACCTGAGCCGCAGCTTCCCACCAGCGTGGGACAGGAGAGATGAACCCGAGAGCTGTTGGGCAGTGACGGAACCTGCCATCCTTGGGTCTGCTCTTGGTCCTGGTCCCAGTGTGCAGGGCGTGAGACAGAAATGAGGTGACACCAGCCGTCCCACCCTGAGACCCCATGAGACCTATGAGCCACTGACTAACCCAGCGGGGAGGATACCCAGGTTAGGTGTGGGACATAGATAATTCCAACTTTACCTATACAGAAATGATTTTCAGGCATTAGACAGCAAGTCAGTCTGCCTACGACAGACATGCCAAGTGGGTCCCTGCGGGGTCGGGACGGCATTTAGTTAAAACCACGAGTACTCACACGGGAGTCAACGTGAGCCAGGGGTTATGTGCTGCAAGGGCTGTGCTGGGGCTGGACAGCCCCGCGGCATGCACAGGCCAGCGCTGGTGACAATGACCTTTTGCAAATATCCCAGTTTTGAGGACTTGAAAATCTAATCTGGAAATGTTGATTCCCAAAATGTCAGGTCACAATTTTCCTGAGAAAGGAAAGGAAAAAGAAAGAAAAGAAGAAGAACGGGAAAAGAAAATATCTGGCTGAAAAATAAAATATCTGCCTAAAGTCAGTGTGTCTGGTTTTATTTCAGCAACTAAATCTAGATTTAGTGCCTAATTTAAGGTAGCCAAGTTTGACTTTCTTCATACTTTTATTAGTCTCCTTTCCCCTCCAACCTCTTTCCGCTCGCCCACTGGCTGACCATTCCCACTCTTTCTTAATACCGGATTTTTCTTTTTATGCCCCCGAAGAGAACCCTCACAGAGTACGAGCCAGCGCTGGGCATTCAGACCAGGAATGGCAACGACAGCCTGCCGCAGAGAGCAGACACGTTCCCTGCGTTAATCGCCCTGGTGCCTGCAGCCGCAGGCGGGCACCCCGCAGAGGCAGGGCAAGGCTAGAGGCAGCGACCGCAGCAGATCCTGTGTCGTCTCGGTAGGGCTGGCTGGAGGAGGTCAGCGTTACTCACCCATGTGCCTGCAGCCATCCCACCTCATCCCGATCCCGCTGTGAGGGAGATGATGCAGCTCTCCGATGGCTTTGTGCGCTCCATCCCACGCCATAATCTGCGGAGGCAGTGGGAGGTAATCTCCCCCCAGGCAGCTCGCGTTAAAGGACTTCCACTCAAAACCTCGTTAATTTTGTACACTTTCCATCAGCTTTGCCCAAGCAGCGCAGACCAGAGCCCTGCCGCTCTGGTGGGGACTCGGGGGCGCGCGAGCCCCGTGGGGACGCGGGGGCAGTGCAGAAATACTGCCACCTCCCTGCCTCTCTCTCCAGGTGTCCCCTCGGGTTCAGAGGCAGATGTCCTCATTCCTGGCTGTCACAGGAGCTGGTGAGTTGTTTGCAGCTGTCATCTGACCGGTTTCTGTGCCCGAGGTGCCTCATTTGAACAGGAGGTAAGATTGTGCAGTTGACAGAAACTCTCCCGGACCACTCCAATCCGCAGCTTTAGGCTCTGAGATGAGAAACACCATTTTCCAGGAAGGATTTGTCATGTAAATGCTGCTGCTTGGGCTCCAGGGTCCTCCTCTGACCTGAAGGGTGTGCTACCGGCAGGAGAGGTCCCCCGGCTCCACCTGAATGAACATCTCATGCAGGAGATCACAGCCTGGCTCTAAAAAGCTGATGGCCTGCCTGGCAGCCTCGTGCTGCCTTTCATGTATAATTCCCAATAAGGGGACCAGGATGGGGGTTCAAAGAAGAAAAAGCCTACCAGCAAAGCCTTCTGCTATCATCTGCAGGTCATTGCTCGTCAGAGCAGCTGGAGACCTAGCCCTGACCACCCATGGTCTGTGAAGGGTTCATGGCCCTTCACGTTTCGACTAGCTTGGCTGATGCTGCCCGCCCGGATGGCTTTGTTATTTCTCTGGAAACACTGCAAATCCGGTTCTCGGTAGGGAAGCACAGACAAAAGTGCCGAGGTAGCACCAAGGAGAAAAGCTGCAGCAGTCCCTGGTGTGCACAGAAGGGCACAAACCCTGTGCGTGTTGGGTCACGGGAGGATATGGGCTTGTTCGGGGCACGTCTGGTGGCAGATGTGGCCAGGTGAGGCCGGAATAGGAAGATGTGACACAGTGTGGGGCAGAACACACGAGGGCAGCGCTGCTGGGTCGTGTCTCACCCGTCTGTGGTGCAAATGCCCCCTCACCCCCCGCCCCGCTAAGCAGTGGGGCAATCCTTGGGCTCTGGCATGAGCAAACACTGAGGGTGCTGAGCTCCTCGGTGCAAACTGTGCCAGGATCGCACAGCTTTCCTACCAACAGCCTTGCTCTGCCTTAGACCTTTGCTTCTGGATTTGCTTTAAAATTCAGCGGCCGCTCTGCCTCCCCGGCACGCTGTCGTTCCCTGAGATCAGGAACTCTGCAGGGTGCTGACCTTCCACTCTGCTTTGCTCTGCACAGGTTCACGGATCAGCCTTTCACATCGGTGCGGCGCGGCCATCACTAAGCAGCCTTGTTGCCCTGGGTGCTGGGCAAGACGTCCCCGCCTCGCAGGGACAGCCTGCCGTCACCCTGAGCGAGTGAGAGGCGAGGCGGCTACGGGCACAAACAGCGTGATGAATAAAATCGGTGCCGGTCGGTGCCCACACGCCGCCTGCCGCCGGTACCTTTGGGTGCGACAGACAAAAGCACGGTACCAGCAGCGGGGGCTGGGGGCTGGAGCCCCGGGTCCCTTGCCACGCGCGGGCACCAGCTCGTGAACTCTGGCAAATCCCTTTGCTGGATTTCAATATCCGAGTCTGCGAAATGCACTTTTTAATTTAATTTATTACTTGATTTGGAGTCAGTATCTCAAGCACGCTTCCCCGACGTGTGGGGGAGTGATTTTTTTAAAACACTTTGGGATCCAGAGAAATAAAGTGCTCCGGGGAAGCTCCGGTGGGTTTTTCCGTACTATGAACTGTGGTCCCCACCTCTTCCCTGTTTTCACATACAGGGGAAGGAGCCCAAACTAATTCAGCTTTCACGCCACCATGGCAGCTGTCAATCAAACCAGCTCGCAGCCTGCCTCCTTCCTTCTGCTGGGCATGGCAGGCCTGGAGCCCCTGCACCCCGGCTGTCCATCCCCTTCTGCCTGATGTACATCGCGGCGCTCCTCGGCAACTTCATCCTCTTGTTCATCATCGTGACGGAGCGAAGCCTCCACGAGCCGATGTCCCTCTTCCTGGCCATGTTAGCGGTGGCTGATCTCGTGTTATCCTCCTCCACAGTGCCCAAAGCCCTGAGCATATTCTGGTCCCTGTCCAAGGAGATGTCTCTCCACACCTGCCGGGAGTGATTGTTCTTCATACACATGAGCTTCATTGCAGAGTCGACCATTCTGCTGGCCATGGCATTTGACCGGTACATGGCCATCTGCAGTCCTCTGCGATACACCACAGTGTTGACGCACTCGGTGGTAGCCAAGATAGGGCTGGCTGCAATAGCCAGGAGCTTTTGTGTGATGTTCCCAACAATCTTCCTCCTTCAGAGGCTGCTGTACTGCGGACACAGCGTCATGCCACACACCTACTGCGAGCACATGGGTCTTGCCCGGCTGGCCTGCGCCAACATCTCCGTTAACATCTGGTATGGCTTTGCCACCACCCTCCTGTCCCCAGGCGTGGACATTGTGCTCATCGGGGTATCGTATGTCCTCATTCTTCGGGCTGTCTTCAGGTTCTCGTCCAAGGATGCCCAGCTCAAGGCCGTTGGCACCTGCAGCTCTCATGCCTGCATTATATTGATGTTCTACACACCAGTATTTTTGTCATTTTTCACTCATCGGTTTGGCCACAACGTCCCCCACGGTGTTCACATCCTGTTGGCCAACCTCTATGTGGTCCTGCCTCCCGTGCTAAACCCCATCGTCTACACTATGAAAAACAAAGTAATTCGGGAAAAGGTGTCCCAAGCACTCCTCGGGGCTGGGCAAGTGCACTGACGGGGATGCCATTCCTTGGAAAGGCAAGCACGAGGAACGATCTGGGCCAAAGAAGCAGAGTGTATGCATGTGAAGAAACAACCCGGTTTCCTACCTTTTTTAGACTCAGCCCAACATCCCCTGATTTCCTGCTAGATGCTTCCTCAGACTGAATTCCAACGCGAATGGAAACGGAGAAATTAGTGGGGAACCAGAGACCAGAATTCAGGCTGATGCAACCTGCTGTTACACCACTCCATCAGAGCTCTGTCGATGGGTTTGGTCGGACCCACATGGTGATGAGGCGCGTTACACGCTGGGACTCTGCCGTGTTCAGTTCCCCACTGAGTGCACGTTTCTGTATCTTCTATCTCAGACTTTTGAGAAAATATCAAACATTTTCCTAGGTATAAGCTGAGAAAAACATACTGTGTTGGACTAAAGGCAGGATTTACTGTTCACGTTTCTCTGACCTCTTCAGTGCAAGATAAATGTGATCAATCCTTTCCTACTGCCAGGAGTCAGCAGTGCTCCCTTTGCACCACCGAATTTTTGCTAATCTGTAATAATAGGAGATCTGGCCCAAAATGAGATTTTTTTTTCAGGAAAACAAAACCAACCCCAGAAGTTTTAATAAATGGGTTGAATTATTATAAAATGGTTGGTGGCTCAAGGCTCTGCATCTTCCCAGAGCCACATTCAAGACCACGCATGTAGCACGCCAGTCCTGCGCGATGGAGGCGTCGATGTCTGTCCTGCCCTGCTCCGCAGCCCGCGTGGCTCCCGATGCCGAGCAGTGGGTTGAGCTGCCCCTCCAACCCTTCCTCCCGCCTGTCCCTTCTCCAGACTCTCCTCATTGAACCTGGAGGCTCCTGACATCCCCATGGTTGTTCCATCTCTGTCTGACTGGGTAGGAGATAATCAGAAAACTGGGAGCTCACGTGGGAACTGACACAGACGCAGACACAGACGCTGACGCAGACACAGACACAGACACCTTCCTTTCTTTGATTTACACAGGAAGGTGAATCAGCTGTAAAAAATATGAAAAATGGAAGAAAGAGGAAGCTCATAAGGATTAGTACAAATACTAATGTAGGAAGTATGGGAAATTCATATGGGGGAGTGAGGGAGGGCGTGTTTTCACACAGAAAAATCCATCACCAGGAGATAGAAGGACTTTAAGAGAAGGTTTTCTAAGCAATAACTAAGAAATTACTCGGTCGCTACATTGACAGGAGCTGTCAGCAGGGTAGAAATGCTCAGGAAATGTTTGCCTTGAGGAAAAAGCCCAATGCTCAAGGTTTACAGTAGGCAAACGGTAAAATATTTTCCCTCCAGGAGTCTCAAAAGAAGGCGTTAAAACAATGAGCACAGGAACTTCCAGAGACCTGCAGCTCCAGACCGCTGGCGTTTAGGAGCTTCAGAAGGTCTTGGAGCTTTCGCTGCTGTAACACGAAAGGCTGCCAGGCGACGTGCGCGTTTCCCCTCGCGCTGACCCACGTGGACAGCGCGCTGCTGCGCTGCTGCGGGGACCCAGCCAGGGGCCCTGCAGCCGGGACGTGCTCCTCACGTGCCCCAAACCCCAGCCCCAGCGCCGCCCGGGGACAAGGCTCGCTCACGCACCCCGGAGTGCGCGCTCGGGCCAGAAAGAACGCTTGCTTTCCTGCTCGGCAGGTCCGCTCGGTCCCTGCGGGTTTCTGGTTTGATCGCAATACTGCTGAGCAGAGACATTGCCCAGCAGGCAGAAAAGGCAAAAACCCAGTATAAATTCCTCCCATTCATGGGGCAGGAGCTGACGCAGAGAATTGCACCGTGTCTGCAGGTGGTGGAGAGCTTCCGAGGAAAGAGGGCAGCTCTGGCAATTTTCTGAGGTGCCGCAGCCTGGTGCTGGGTGGGTGGACAGGAGGAGGTGGAGCAGTGGGTCGCAGGGCCAGGAAAAGCATCTGGAGCAGAGTGTGTTGGGAGGGGTGGGTGGGAAGCCCACACTTGGGTCTACCAAGTATCCAAGGGCAGCCCCGATTTCCCAGAGATATTTTTGAAGCTCTGCTGGAATGGGGAACAGATGGGGCCAGGCCCCACTTCGGTCTGGAAGCGCCTTCCACTTATGGAGCAGAAAATCCTTGGTTTCACCATCCCCAGCGGAAGCAGGTACAAGGAACTCCTTGGTTCTAGGTCCAGGAGGACTGCTCAGGTAAGGCAGGGCTGTGTGATGAGCAGGGCAAGATCGCAGCAGGGAAGTTAGAGTGACAAAGCAATGCCCTGAAATTCATAGATCTGTGAGGATCAGCCGGAGACCTCTGTGTGCTAACCCACCCCTGTCTTCTGCGGCCGTCGTGAAATGGGTGGAAGTGCCCTTGAGCAACCAGAGCCCGAAGAATTCCCCTTTCCCTTGGAGGCATGCAATTAGTAGACCACTAATGCTCTTCAAGGATGGGTCGTGACCATGTATGCCTTGTTCTTACTGCTACCTCTGTCCCAGAGAGCTGTGCGTCAGCTCATCCTTTCAGGGTTTTGAGGAAAAAAACAGTGTGAAGCATGGTTCAGCCTTCCCACGGCACATGACAGGAGATGGCAGGCGCAGAGCCTTTGCTCGAAAGGGTGTCCGGAGGCAATACATGGTGAGCTCGGACCATAGGTAATGGGTATAAAATGCTGGTGGAATAGGACATTTGAGTGCCAGGTAGCAAAATTAACTCTTCCCTGCTCCAAACCCTGTTGGTTTACATGGAAATAGAAATACATGACAAAGTCATGGATTAATCATGCATGTGTTATTAAGGAAGGAAGATTCCCACTTCTCTGTTCGTGGTCTGACTGTCCGTCCTGTGCGTGGGCAGCAGGGTCTGGCATGCCCTGGAAACACCAGGCTTATGGTGCAGATAGAATCATAGCATCACAGAATCATTAAGGTTGGAAGAGACCTCCAAGATCATCTAGTCCAACCGTCCCCCCACCATCTATTCCCCACTAATAGATAACTAGCAACAGGACAAGAGGGAATGGCCACAAGTTGCGCCAGGGGAGGTTCAGGTTGGAGATGAGGAGGAATTTCTTCTGGGAAAGGGTGGTCGGGCATTGGAACGGGTTGCCCAGGGAGGTGGTGGAGTCCCCGTCCCTGGGGGTGTTTAAGGACAGGCTGGATGTGGTACTGAGGGACATGGGTTAGTGGAGAATAGGTGGGGGAGGGACGGGACAGTGGGACTAGATGGTTCTGGAGGTCTCTGCCAACCCTAATGATTCCATGATTCTATGCAGTAAGATTATCAACCCACGGCCAATTCTGCTGGTGATCCTGCTACCTCCGCTGTCCCAAATAGCTTTGGTGCCCACTTGCAGCCTCCTCTCCAGGAGCTGTGATCAGCGTAAGTCCCAACCAACAGCTCTCTCATGGAAATACCTCCTCCACTTCAGCTGGAAGTCCCTCTGTTACGTACAGTTAAGTTATGTTTTTCTTTCTTTTCTGGAATTTCCTACAGAACAAAAAGAAAAGTCTCCTGCCAGACTTGATTGTACATCAATTTTGAAAGCCTTTTTGTTAGCAGCATGATATCCATGCTTCCCAGAGAGCCGCTCATAAAACACCCAGCGCTTCTAGCAGCACTCACAAAATTAATACAGCCAGAAGCTTCACTCCCCCGCCCTGCCACCAAATCACACAGTTTACACCTAAAGTGGAGCTGAAATCTAAGTACTCAGAGTTCAGTTTGTCTTATAATCCATGAGAAAGTGAAAATGGAAAAGCTCAGGAGGCCGAACCGGTCAGCGATCAGACACATCCCTTCACACGTGTCTCGCGGACGAAGCTGCTCCGGATGCGTCCCCGCGCGACGTCCCTCCCTCGGCATCGCGGTCCCGGTGACTGCTGCTCGGTTTATAAGCACCGCTACCGCCTCTCCGGTCTCTCCTGCTATCGACCCACCTTTTCCCCATCCTGAATGTGAATTTTATTCTATTTGTGGGCTGTGGTTTTTTTCAGACCCTTCATTCGGTTTTTCGAAATTACCCTGGGAATTAATCTTTCTTCTTTCTCTGTGCGTTTGGAGGAGCCGGGGATTGGATTGGTATTTCCGTTACTCTGCTGCCCAGGCTAACACAAGGTCCAGGATGCTCACTCGGGTTCTCACTTCACCTGCCTTTCCAGCAGCACAAGAAATGGGATTTGAAACTTCCCTATAACAGTTCAAGCTCAGCAATATTCTCTGGGTCATTTATGAAAATATTACATAATATGTATGCTAATTAATCTCAAAAATTAAGATTTTTTTCCCCATGTACAAACTTTGGTACGTTTCCAAACAAAGGAAATGATCTGGCTGATACGATCCGTAATTGCCAAATCGTAAAAGTTTCTGCTTCTCCCATTATTTGCCCAGACCCATTATTTGATCATTCACTTCTGTATAAATTTTCTAGGGATTGTGACTAAACTTTACCCTAAACGCAGGGGTACGAACACCTCAGGGAGTCCCTAACCGGTGACCTGGCAGCGGGAGGGGTTGTGGGGAGCATCATGAGGGGCGGTGGCACGGACGAGGCCCCGCGCCCTGTCCCCGGGGCGAGCGGCGCAGCCCAGACGTCTCCAGGCTGTTAAGCTGTGCACAGCTCCGAAGAAGGTGACCACGACCAGCCCCTCTGGCCAGCGCCGCGCCGGGTCGGTCCCCGCAGCTTGCTCGTACAGACGGTGCCTGCGCCAGCCCCCTCCCCACAGTGCCCTGCCAGCTGCTACTGGAGCGTTCAGACCTTCTTTTTTCCCAATTTTAATAGACCTTTCTTTTTTTCTCTGCCTTTTTCCAGGCTTCTGCTCTTTCCTCCCTCCCCACGGCATCTGAAGAGCAGCAGAGAGGTAAAAGTGCTTTCTTTAGTGATGCTGGAGGCTGAGATGAGCTCGGTATGTCACTGTGGAATACAGGCAGGGCTGTTGCCTTTAATGGAGTTTCTCCAGATTCACTGTAGCCTCACAGAACCATGCCAGGGTCTAAACGCGAATAAGGGAGGACAGGCTGTGTATGTCACTGCAGGTCCCACCACGGTCAAAGGACAGCGCACGCTCCCAACTCCTGAAGTAACCGGAAAAATGTCAAGAACAAGGTATCAGTTTTCTGTTGATGACTCAGAGCAAAGTGAAGAATCTGAGAGGTAAGACCCATCAGCAGAGTGGTTTTTAAACAAAGGTCTGCATAGATGGATGCTTAGACAGATGTTTTCTTACAGAAGTAATAGTGCATCTGCTGTGGCCGGTGCAGCAGGATGGAAGCCTGCTGTTTGTCATGGCCTACAGGAGAGCCAGAGAGGGGCTGGTTGCAGGGCAGGGGGGGCCAGGCCAAGGGGAAGGGCCTGAAGCTGCAGGAGGGGAGCTGGAGCTGAGCTGGGAGGCAGCAATCCTTCCCTGGGAGGGTGCTGAGGCCCTGGCACAGGGTGCCCCGAGAAGCTGTGGCTGCCCCTGGCTCCCTGGCAGTGCCCAAGGCCAGGCTGGATAGAATAGAATAGAATAGAATAGAATAGAATAGAATAGAATAGAATAGAATAGAATAGAATAGAATCATTAAGGTTGGAAGAGACCTCAAGGATCACCTAGTCCAACCGACCCCGCCCCACACTTATTAACCACTAACCCATGTCCCTCAGTACCACATCCAACCTGTCCTTAAACACCCCCAGGGACAGGGACTCCCCCACCTCCCTGGGCAGCCCGTTCCAAGGCCCGACCACCCTTTCCCAGAAGAAATTTCTCCTCATCTCCAACCTGAACCTCCCCTGGCCCAACTTGCAGCCATTTCCCCTTGTCCTTTGGGCAGCCTGGGCTGGTGGGGTTGTCCCCACCTGTGGTGGGGAGGTTGGAACTAGATGATCCTTGTGCTCCCTTCCAACTCAAACCATTCTGTGATCCTGTGATTAAAGACACTGCATGCCGCCTGCACTGGCAATGCACATCCATCCCTGAGGCTATGATCCCAGTGCTGGTCTCCATCAACAGTCCCTCATACCACTAAGGATGAACTGGAAAAAGCTTTACTGGTTTAGAGCTGGGACCACTGGGAGGACAGTGTGGCACCCCGGGAGGCTACTCAGCCGGCTCCTGGGACCTGGCTGTGACCACAGGGCAGCTGTGTCCTCCTGAGCCTCTCACACGTGTGCACCAGGCTCTGGAGGATGGAGAGCCCGGATGCTGCCAGCGCTCCCCGGGAGCGGTGGTGGGCACACGTCTGCCTGCTGTCCTGAACAAACATGGAAAAATGTAGGAAACCTCACCTTATGTCAGAGCTGGATCTGGCAACCAGCAAATCACCACAAAAATACTAACTCCTGATTCCACTGAACGCTAAAAATGGGCATTAAGCAGAAATGTGAGATATGTTCCATAAATCTCAGAGTTGTTCTTCTCAAGCTATATTTAGCTGTGAAGATTGCTGCCTTTCAGACTGGAGGAGCAACTTGTGAGTTTGAAAGGTTTTTATAGTTTTTCTGACTGTAAGTTCATCTAATAAAAGGCAGCACGTCTCACCACAAACTATATTTGTCTGACGTATTTGCAGCTACATACTTACAGGAGCCACGTATTTCTAATGATATATTTATAGCTATGCCAAACACAACCTCCGCTATCTCTGCCCTCAGAGTTTCTGCAGTCTGGCTGGTGCAGCCACCAGCCGTCCTGCCCACAGTGTCACGGATTCACAGAGTGGCAGGGGATGGAAGGGACCTCTAAAGATCACCTAGTCCAACCCCCTCGTCAGAGCAGGATCATCTAGAGTAGGTCACACAGGAACAAGTTCGGGCGGCTTCTGAATGTCTCCAGAGAAGGAGACACCACCACCTCTCTGGGCAGCAGTCCCAGGGCTCTGTTACCCTCACAGTGAAGAAGTATTTCCTCACATTCAAGTTGAACCTTCTGTTTTCCAGTTTATGGCCATTGCCCCCCGTCCTGTCACTGGACATCACTGGTCACCACTGAGAAGAGCTTGGCCCCATCTTCCTGACACGCACCCTTTAGATATTTATAGGCATTGGTAAGATCCTCCCCCAGCCTCCTCTTCTCCAAGCTAAACAGCCCAAGCTCTCGCAGCCTTTCCTCA
>VWZZ01003446.1:0-33645 GCA_013399095.1 Psophia crepitans | reverse complement strand
CAGCCTTTCCTCATATGAGAGGTGCTCCAGACCCTTAATCATCTTAGTGGCCCTGCGCTGAACCCTCACTAGTAGTTCCTTGTCCTTCGTGAACTGAGGAGCCCAGAACTGGACTCAGTACTCCAGGAGAGGCCTCACCAGTGCAGAGTAGAGGGGGAGGAGAACTTCCCTCAACCTGCTGGCCACGCTCTTCTTGATGCATCCCAGGATGCCATTGGCCTTCTTGGCCACAAGGGCACACTGCTGGCTCACGGTCATCCTGTTGCCCACTAGGACTCCGAGGTCCTTTTCCCCAGAGCTGCCCTCCGACAGATCAGGCCCCAACCTGTACTGGTACCTGGGGTTGTTCTTATGGCCCCGGCTTCTTTCTCGGGGACTTATGTCCGACAGTTGCCGGTGCAAGATGCCTTGGTTGGCATCAAGGATAAAGCGTGTTGACCGACGCTCAGGAAGGAGCTAGGTGTCCTTCACACTCATCTCAGTTTAGGACTGTTGCGGGGATAAGGGCTGTGTGTCTTTTGATGCCCAGATTCCTCCTACCATGGGATGTGTGGCCTTCTTGTGAGACAGGACTGCGAATCCGACCTGGAGGAGATGAGGTTTAAAATCTTATTCTCCATTCTGCCCTGAGATGCAGGGAGTTCATTTTGCTTTAAAACGCTGTGCTGAAAAATGCTATTAATCAGCATACAGGCTTTCCTTGGGCATATGTTTTCTAAAATGGCTAAAAATATCTAATATAATGAGTTAGAATTATTTTAAAAAAAAATGTATTGGCAGAAAAAAGCAGTATGGCTGATGGATAAGATCCAGGAGTTGTAATCAGGGCACACGTGGTGGTGAATGCATTTCCAGCAGGCAGCAATGCTTTTTCCCCTAGTGATTTTACCTGGCTGAATAATTTTTCAATAAAGCGTAATGAAAAATGCATGTATTATTCAAAATGTAGCACTGCCATTTCAGTGCGGTTTTAATAAGTGGAAAAAAGAATAGCGATCAGGCATTTCTCCTGCTCGAATGTGAGCTATGGGGCTCGGCACCATGCAGCAGCCGTGCACTGACCTTCTCCTCCACGCTCTTGGCCCTCCCAAGGACAACGGTTTCTGTCCATGGTCTGTACCAAAGAACACAAGAAAATCAAGGCAGCCTTAAATCTGAAATTCTCTCCAGAATGAGCTGAAAGATGCAGGGGTGACACAGCCAGTGCTTTGCACAGCCCTGCATCACCATCACCGTGGGACAGGTGGAATGGAGAATGAGAGCAAGCCACTCAGGAGCATCCCGAGGGAACGGCACCCGAGGGAACGGCCTGGAGCTGCCCCAGGGGAGGGTTAGGGTGGGGATCAGGAGAAGGTTCTTCCCCCAGAGGGTGGTGGGGCCCTGGCACAGGCTCCCCAGGGCAGTGGTCACCGCCCCGAGCTGGGCTGAGTTCAGGCAGCGTCTGGCCAACGCTCTCAGCCATCTGCTGTGATGGGGCTGGGCCTGTGTGGGGCCAGGGGTTGGGCTGGGGGGCCTGGGGGGGCCCTGCCAGATCAGGGGGGTTCTCTGGTTCTGTGATTCTATGATCCTATGAAATCAAGATGCAGACATACCATCAAAGTGGCCCACAAACACAGCACTGATATTTATTTATCTGAAAATCTGCAATTGAAAGTGTAATTTTTCTGTCGTTGTTATTTACTATTTTTGTTGTTATTTCGCATCTCAGTCATGTAGCCCAGGAAGAGAAGTGGTTGGTAGCAGTGGGACTTAGTATCTGTACCTTTGCTGTACATTGAAGCACAGATCAGATACTGGAATATAGCATTAGAGGTGTAGAATGAAGAGACAGTGCCTGCGTTCAAGACCTTCAAATCTGAGGACAGGAGAACAGAAAGAAATGAGGGGAGAAAAAGAACAATAAGCAGCACGGTTCGTCACGAGGGTGGCAGGAGCTGCGTGTGTCACTGTACGGTACCAGGCAAACAAGAGGCTCTGTTGCAAATCATGGATTTCATGAACTGAATCAGCTGGAAAACAGAGGGGGCTGAGATTATTTAAATTTCCATTTTCATGTTGCTCCTCTTATCAAAATCATCTCGAACAGATGAAACTTCATCTGCAGCAAAAGAGCAAGACAAATACCAAATAATCATCCATGACTATTGTAGTGTCACTGAAATTGGCTGGTGACGGACTGTGCAGCCTTTAGATGGAACAGAGCATCATTCAGGTACTCGGGGTGAAAAACATACGAAGGAGTCAGAGGGCAGGGGTAACTGCAGGAAACTGTGGGCTATCAAATGCTCTAATGGTCAGCTAGAATCTGTGGACCAGAGAAATCTCCTGGCCGCCCCTCAGCGGGACAGACCCGAGCGGCAGCTGCGGCCCACTGCACACGCTGGGATTTCTGATGAGTCGGGTTTAATGTACGGGAACCCGTAATGAGTGCTAATACGTTGAGTAGGTGCCCCACACGATGCAAAGCAAATGCACTTTCCAAACAAGGGATGACACCCGGATCATTACGGTAAGTGGGTGTTGCCCAGAGCAGCGATCTCTGCCGGGAACAACTCCTGTCCCACCAGAGGAGCTCCTCCTTGCCGTGAGGACCCTGAGGACACATCAGAAAAAGAATGGCGACAGCAAGATCATACCCGTTATTGAATGTGGTGTCTGCACATCTGCTCGATCATTCAGCAGGCGATGGCAGCCCTCCTAAGAGGTCTCTGTGCAGAGCAGCCAGCCCGATCCTGCCTCTCCTGGCACTGGTGAGGATGGAGGAGCATCTCAGCAGGTAGCAGATGGTCACATAATGATGAAAGGCCAGAAGCACTGAGGACTACATGAATGAAGAGAGTAGAGCTGAGCAAAGTATTCTCTGAAACTCATTTCCTTGTAGTTGACTCAGAAAAAACCTCATCACTGTTGGCATTTTAGGCAGAAAGGAACCCAAGTCAGTGATGGCCAGCACGGACAGGGAATGGTGCACAAGCTTGTGGGGGCTCAGTTCAATCTCGATGACAAAGAGGATTGTGCAGTTCCCCACAAGTGGTGCAATGTAAATGCAAGTGAGAGGGATGGAGACCCAGACGTGGAAAACCTCCATGCCCGGGGTGCCCGTTGGGGTGAACAGGAATGAGAGGAATGAGAGGAACGGTTCTGCTGTACGCGACGTGATGAGCTGAAGCACAAAAAGGCAAGGTAATCCTCTCATCAGTGAAACGAAGAAAAAAGCACAAATTAAAAATGACCCAATGTCGTAAATCTGCCAGATCTAAGCAAATGGATTTATGCTACAGGCTCCGGCTGGCCCCGAGTGCCGCAGTACAAGCTCTCATTTAAATGAGAGTCTGATGGTGCACAAACATACCATTAAAGGTGTAAACACCGCATTTTGCTGTGGCAGGTATAAATACCGCAGACCTACGAGCCCGATAACTTCTTCATTTACCTGTTACTGCGATCAGTGTCAATGTGCAGTGTTACTGTTCCGATAAACATCATTAATCTGCGGAAAGGGGAGGAAAGCTTGAGGTGGGTCCCCAGACGAATAATGACTCATCAAATGAACGGGGCGAAGCGAAGGCGTTTGTGCCCATTCCACGTGCTCCTGTGGCGTTTCAGGGCTTCTGCTTTTTGCAGTTGAGAGACTCTTGCGTCACTGACACGTTTCCTTACTCCAGAAATAGGTAGGAGCCTCTCTCCGTGATGAGTTTGGCAGCGTTGCCGAGTTGTCTGGACTCTGCCCTGCCTGCTCCCAGCCCCGCTGCTGGCAGCGATGCCGTTTTGTGCCTGCTGTGGCTCCACTCCCCTCCCTCTGCCCACACAATGCACGCTCCGATGCCTTGGTTTGGAGCAGCTGAGGAGCCACATCTGCAGGTGCCACTATATCACACCCCCCCTCACCTGCCTGAACACGGCCAGGGAATATCCTCCCAGTCTTCACAGCGACTGCCCATGCGTGACAACAGACTCTTGGAGAAACAGCCGTCAGGAGAGCTGTATTGCTTTTAAAAATATATAGTGCAGCCACACTGAGACACCACAGAAATTCTGCGCGTTCATTTCATCCGTGGAGAATTGCCTGAGTCCCTGGCAGGTGCGCAGGACTTCTAGCCGAGTATCTTTTAAAAAGCAGTAAAGCATAACGAGACGTAGCGATACAGGTCTGGATAATTCATCCTAGACACCAGGCTGTGATTTTATGCTGAGCAGGTAAAACTGACTCAAGAGAGGATTTGCCATTGTGGTTGGGAAGCAGGTTTCTGAAAACTGAGCACACTTTGTGGTAGCAGGGAAATTTCTTCTGGGAAAGGGTGGTCGGGCCTTGGAACGGGCTGCCCAGGGAGGTGGGGGAGTCACCGTCCCTGGGGGTGTTTAAGGAAAGGTTGGGTGTGGTACTTAGAGACATGGTCCTAAGGGACATGGTCCCTTGGACATCAGGAATAAATTCTTCCCTGTGAGGGTGGTGGGGCACTGGAATGGGTTGCCCAGAGAAGTTGTGGAGGCCCCATCCCCAGCAGTATTCAAGGCCAGGTTGGATGGGGCTTTGGGCACCCTGGGCGGGTGGGGGGTGTCCCTGCCCATGGCAGGGGGTGGCACTGGATGATCCTTGTGGTCCCTGCCAACCCAAACCATTCTATGATTCTATGATTCTATGGTTTAGTGGGGAATAGGTGGTGGGGGAACGGTTGGACTAGATGATCCTGGAGGTCTTTTCCAACCTTAATGATTCTATGTGAGAAGTTTATTTACTGAAGGCAGAAGGTCTTTATTAGCTCGATTAAAACCAGGAGCACATTTTTAGTCGTGATTTTGCATTATTGGGTACCTGTTACCAATGTCCTGACAGAAGACTCCAGCCCTGGGTCTCTTACCTGAGTTACAGTCTGAGCTCTGTCTCTTGGTGCCCATGAAACGCTGCGGAGCACAACAGGAGATGGCAAAGCAGGGCCAGGGTTTGCAAGCCGAACCTTTTGTTCGCTCCCTGCTCAGCAGCTCCATGGTTAGCACTCAGAAGGGTTTAAAATAAAAGCCCCAAACTGAAGGCTGATAGTGTTTAGGACTGGAATCAACAGCAGGGAGCAGTCCTTATTCTGCTGCATGAACCTGACATCCACCCAGATCTCGTGCACTTCTGGTTCCTTCTTCTCAAAAGGGGCACAGGTAACTGGGACGTCCTGTGCTCCAGCTCATTTAACCAGGGATCCAGGGCACGTGGTGTGGCAGGGGTGGTTCTGGCTTCGGCTGGTGGCTTCCTTCCCCATTCCCTCAGTTATTTACTTCCAAATGGAAAAAGACCATAACAGCAGGTGAAAATCACATACTAGCTCTTGCACCCAGTCAGAGCAGAGAGAGTATCAGGAGAACCCTTCAAGCACTTTGGCCAACTGCAGGTGTATTTTTCCTGTGGCTGGACACTAGCACCAGCTTCTTTCTGACCATATGCTTCCCTTTGCTGATTAAAACCACCCATTTTTCCACTAGCTGTTCAAGGCAACAATGACTCCATCAGCCAAGACCGGAGGGACCATCAACAGCAAGAACGCCCAGGACAGCACCGGTGTTGGTGGAGATGACATAAACACACATTGCTGCTCCCGTGTAAGGGTGTCCAAGGAGTTTTGGTCTGTCTCCATGCTCACCTAATATAATAATTGCAATATTATGTAATTATGCGTTAAGTAGCTTTGCACTGGTATTACCTCAGCAGTTTCGCAAAGGTCACTCTGTCTGCAGACGTGGCAGTGGAAGGCTGCTGCCAGTCTGGCCCTGGTAGAAGACGTATGAGACTGTTGGGCTGAAAGCACAGCAGTCACTCACCATTACTAAAACTACTTGAAACTAGTAGTCCCATGGCAGGGGGTGGAACTACATGATCTTTGAGGTCCCTTCCAACCCAAACCATTCTATGGTTCTAGTAGGAAA
The DNA here is from genome assembly GCA_013399095.1 of Psophia crepitans. Taxonomy (NCBI): domain Eukaryota; kingdom Metazoa; phylum Chordata; class Aves; order Gruiformes; family Psophiidae; genus Psophia; species Psophia crepitans. The sequence continues at coordinate 27,735 of VWZZ01003446.1, read as the reverse complement.
AGAGTTTGACACAGAGAAAAGTACAACGAAGTTTTCTGGAACTTGTTTCACAATCAGTTATGAAGGAGCACAGCGTCAGGGAGTTTAAAATGTGACTATACAAATTAAGTGATGGGACCATAAACATGCATTCTAGAGAGCAGTCAAGGACGTGACCTCTATTATCACCAGTAAAACGAGAGTGGAAGTTGGGACGCTGTGAGGGGCATGGACTGCAAAAATCGGCCAAAGCCACGTACCCTCCCAATTCAGATCCTAGCAACTGTCCCTGGGGAGATTTGCAAAGCAATAGCTCCTCTGCAAGGAGGACGCAGAACCGTCAATGGGATATCGCAGACAACTCTCTCAGTGAGGACACAAAGCAAGGAGCAACGGCCTTGGTCTGGCACCCATGTGTGCCCTTGGGGGACGTGCTGGCCAGCCACAGCCCAAAGACCGATGGAACACGAGCCTTTGGGCGCGAAACCTGCCTCTGTGCAGAGGAAATGCAGCGGAGCAGAGAGCAGCGTAAGAGCAGAGACACACAGACACAAAATGGGGAGTTGTATACTTCACCGCTGGTGGTCAGGGATGATCTTGTGGGGCTAAAATCTCACTTGTCCGATTTAATCTCACTTCAGCGTGTCAATCCCGTGCGGCGAGGAGCTTGCTCCAGGGTTGGTTTGCGTGATGCGCTGAGCAAGCCCTGGGCCAGGATAGAGGAACGAATCCCTGTCGTTAGTGCGCGTCCAGATAACATCATCAAGAGAAGAGTCAAAACACAGAATTTAGCACTTAGCTGAACTTAGCAGTTTTCTTCAGATTTTCTTCTGAGCTACCTTCCCCCTGCTTTTCCCCAGCACTCCCATGTACGCGTGGGTTCATTTTCCCAGCCCGTGTGTTCAGAGGCCAGTTTCAATCCTGTTTGGTGGGTCCGAAAGAGATTCTGCCCTTACCCTGGGTCTGAGACAACATGTCTGTAACCTCCGTGGGAGGTCCCTGAGGTTTTGAGCCATTTCACTGTGGGAACTTTAATTTTTAAGAAAGATCACCCTGTGGTTCTGTCTTCATTCATGTATCTCCCACTGTTCCCAGTTTTCCCTTCTCTCTTGGCTCACATGTAACTTCCTTCTATATGTACAGCCTCTACATTCAGAGATATTAAAGTACTTTATCAAAACCAGGCAGTTTCTCCTCCTAACCTTCCAGCAAGCAGAACACGTGAGTGCATTACCTAGTGAAATAAATAATTGGATTTTTTGTTGCAGAGCAGCAGCAGAACAAATCAGGTTTTGCAGTCTCTCTACCTGTATCTGCTGCGTCTGCACCATCACCTCCTCACCCCGAGGTACCCGAGTGCCCGGCATCCCTCTGAACAGCAAAGATAACTCCTTTTCTCATCTGAGCTATTCACTAGACAGACCAGTTGACCATGAGCCAGCAGTGTGCCCAGGCTGCCAGGAAGGGCAACCGTGTCCTGGGGGGCACCAAGCCCGGCATGGCCAGCCGGGCCAGGGACGGGATGGTCCCACCCTGCCCTGCGCTGGGGCGGCCTCACCTCCAGTGCTGGGGGCAGGTTTGGGCACCACAGCACAAAAAGGGCATAAAACTGTTGGGGAGTGTCCAGAGGAGGGAACAAAGGGGGGGAAGGGTCTGGAGGGGCAGGCGTGTGAGGAGAGGCTGAAGGCCCTGGGCTGGTTCAGCCTGGAGAAGAGGAGGCTGAGGGCAGAGCTCATGGGGCCTCCAGCTTCCTCCCGAGGGGGAGCCAAGGGGCAGGCGCTGATCTCCTCCCTCTGGGGCCCAGCGACAGAACCCCAGGGAACGGCCTGGAGCTGCCCCAGGGGAGGGTTAGGGTGGGGATCAGGAGCAGGTTCTTCCCCCAGAGGGTGGTGGGGCCCTGGCACAGGCTCCCCAGGGCAGTGGTCACCGCCCCGAGCTGGGCTGAGTTCAGGCAGCGTCTGGCCAACGCTCTCAGCCATCTGCTGTGATGGGGCTGGGCCTGTGTGGGGCCAGGGGTTGGGCTGGTGGGCCTGGGGGGGCCCTGCCAGCTCGGGAGGTTCTGTGGCTCTGTGATTCTACGGCCTGCATTGCTGATGCTCCACAAGCAATGCTGGAACACCCACTGACCTGAGCACTTCACCAACCTGCCCTAGTGTGCAGGAGCCCAGAAAAATCCTTATTCCTTGTTACAAGACCACAGTGATCCAAGAGTTGTGTCATGTAATCTCTGTTTTCAGTTTTAACAACCACCTTCAATATCCCACGTTTTTTAGACAACAAAAATTTTGATGGATGGAACAATCAAGTGTTCGAAATGAAAAGTCTGAAGCAACAATATTTGTCCAATGTAAAAGATATCACTTTTTTTATCCCTTTCCTTTTATGTGCATCAAAAACTCCTCTGCATTGTAACCAATGTTTTCAGGGAGAAGAAGAGAACGTTAGATGTTCTCTCAGGGGGCCTGGGTTTTTCACCGCTCTTCTTGTAGCCAAACGCTGATTCACTCCTGAAGGACTCCAGGACTGAGACCCAACTCCAGCGCGAGATGGTTAAACACGGGTGCCTCTGTGCGGCATCTCCTTGTGCTGGTGGTAGGTGTCCCTCTGCAAGGGTCCCCATCCGCCTGGGCCTGCCGGCCCCCAGCAGTCAGTCAGTGGCGATCCAGGGCTCAGCTTGGTTGCCCCCCAACTTGGCGCTGAGTCCTGTTTGAGACGTCCTCGGCATCCACTTGGCCGGGCAGCTGAGACACTGGTCCTGTACGCTGACTCCATAGCCCAGCACCACGGCACGGCCACTGCTGGTTACAGGCCACGGGCTTAGGAATTAGTTTGCAAGGTCTCAGGACTGAGCTGTGCCAGGTTTGCTCTCTCTGAACTCTCCTGACCTGCATGGAGCTCTGTTTTTACTAGATTTAACCGTCATGGCAGTTGTTATTCTGACTACAGCTTTGGCCTTTTAGCTTACAGTTGTATGGTTCAGTTTTATGCAGATTGCAGCAAAAAGCAGCTACTCTGTGCTGACTGAGATATTTATGACTTCAACAGAATTGTGTAGTGCTGAGAAATATGGGTCGGGCAGGATGCCAGGGGCCTTGAGACGTGGGGACAGAGGATGCGGTGTAGAGGAGTGCAGGCACGAGGTGATAAGAGGTGGGACACAGGCTGGTACTGGAGAGCTCATGGCTATAAACATCTCAGGAACAGTCAGTTAAAGGAATGCAAGCTCAGAGCAGGACAAAAATGGGTTTGTGGTGACAAAGAGAGCAAAAACGAGTATCTAACATGCATAAAATGCACCACATTTAGGAAATCTGCATGTATCATGGACTTGCAGGCCAATGAAGAGAAAGCAAGGTGTAAAAACACGTTATCAAACATAAAAAAGACACCAAGTGGACTCTAGAGTGAGGTAGAAGAAGCCATGAACATTGATATCCTACTCCCCATGAAGGACTCCAGATTTTGATGACTTGATGTAACATCCACCACCAAACTGAAGTCACCAGCCTTAGGACCCAGAGGAGCGGTGAAAGGGTGAGCACGACCCCAGGGAACAGGCAGAACTCGGGAAGTGTGTGTATAACAATCTTTATTATCATTATTATTGTTGTTGTTACTACAACTACTACTACTACTAATTTTTCTGTAGAGAAATATTAACTTCTTTCTTTTCTCTGTAATAACTGGATCTGGACTAACAACGGCTCTTTCTATTAGCTTGTTTTCAATTACACTAGCAATTAATTCATGGCTTTATACATAAAGTGTGTTTGCTTTCTGCCCATAAATGAGATTCTGATCATCACAACACACTTTGCAGCAGTAGCAGTGGGAAGCCACGTGGGACACCATCAGGCATCTCCAGTGAGATCTGTCATCTCCAGTGGCAATGAAGATGCATAAGCAAGGGCATTGAGCCCCTGGCTGATGCAGGCCCTGGGGTGCCCAGAGGCACTCAGCACACCCCAAAGCAGTTACCCAGCAGCTGCTCACCCAAGTCTCACCCCAGGGAAGACACATCCAAAGCAACTCCATCCCAGACCCTGGAGATAGGTGGCACAAGGCAAACCAGCTGGATTGAGCAAATACGGACGCACTCAGCCACTCACTCATCCCGTTAAGTACGAGGGTACGGGCAGGGCTACAGCAAGAGGAGAGAGTTTCCCCATTTTCTGCACTGTCACATGTACAAGTACCCCCTGCAAGGGCAGGGTCCACGTGTTCCCATGGGACACATGAAAAGGTTTTCTGGAGAGATCAAGGGGTCTGCGCAGCCATGAACGTGCTACTTGTGTGGGAAAATTTACCTGTGTGGCAGAAAATTTAATAAAGCATTGAATCCAGTGGCACATGGCTAAGTACGGCGTATGGGCAGCGTGAGCATGGCTCTTGGTCGTGGTTCGGACAGTTGTTTTACTTCCCGATGCTCCCCCCCCCCGAGGACAGGAAATTGGAAAGGAAAAGGAAACATGTGGGTTGAAATAGAAACAAATTTAATAAAAGAGTAAAAGCCTTAACATCAGCCCCAATGCAGTATGAAATACAGCAGGTGACCCCCAGCCGACACCGGGCTGGCGAGCTGCCCCCCCCCAGCAGTGGGTGCCGGTGCCACCCAGCGAGCAGCGCAGCCCCAGCNCTGCCCTGGCTGTCGCCCCTCCCAGGTTCTGCCCCCGGCTGCCTCAGACTGCTCCAGCCCTTGGTCCCTGTGGAACCTCCATCCCATGGCTGGCCAGGAACTGCATCAGAGTGTCTGATCGACTGTGTTCTCGCAGAATTGAGTGCTGCAGTCTGCCCTAAAATGCAGCTTTGCTGTGCAGAGTTCTGTGGTCCTACCCCAGCAAAACCAGGTCACTCTTCTAACATGCAGACAAGACTCCCTGCCATACTGCAAGTCCTCCAAGGGCTGGAGAGGGTTCTGGCTGGGGCAGATCCAGGCAATGGAGTCTACCTGGACTCCCAATGGCTCTGACCAAGGTCATCAAATAAGCAGCCATGAAATGAGAGGAAGGTCCCAAACACCGGTGAATAACTGAATCATGAAAAAAGAGGTTCATGGCTATCCTTTAGAGTGAACCTCCACAGGAATCTGTAGAGAGACTTCTGCTTTTCGACAAATTTTGTCTTACAAAGGGTGGGGAAAACTGCAAGGCAACCAAGGTTAAAAATTACTCGAGGAACAGGAGGACCAGCTGCGAAAATCTGCAGAAGACCTTGGTAAAACTGAGTCAGTGAACAATAAAATAACAGATTAAAAAAAAAGAAGTTGAGATAAACACACAGTGATGCACTTGGGAAAAACAGAACACTTCAGATAGAAAATGACAGGCTGGTGGTTAGCAATTATCTCTCAGGAACAAGCTGTCACAGATATGATAGTGTTACGACAACATGGTTCAGTGATCAGCAGTTCCAAAAACAAAGCAGATATCAGAAATTGGTAGGCAAAGACCAGAAAACAAGGGCAGGACAGCGCTGTGCATCTGAAACTGCTGCAGCCCGAGTGCCTCGGGGAGCAGAGCACTTGTCGTGGGAGATGAGCGAGCAGACGTGGCTTTGGGTGGAAAGAGGCAATGGGGCGGAGATATGACAGAGGTGGGAAAGGCTGAAGGGTGAGCAGGGGAAGATCTGCTCATTGTCACCTCCAGCAGGAGCTGGAAGCACGAGAAATTCCGGCGGCACGTGCCTGGCTCAGAGCAGACGTGCAGAGGTCGTTCCTCATGCAGCACGTCACTAGGCAGCGGAAATCACTGAAGGGTCTCCTCCAGCCTGAAGTCTTCACACTTTAAATTTAGGAAGATGAGCTCCTTGGGCAAGTGGGCTCATCACCAACGCATCAGGGATGTGATTGAAGAAAAGAGCAGAACAGCCCCCAAACCTGTGGTGTTCCACAGGAAGGTTCTGCCCTTTTGCCAGCGGGGTGGGATTTCCAAGGGGTCTTGTGAGCAAACCCGAGCTTTTAGCTTCAGCTACGGTTCCCAGCTTTTGCGGGAGGTGCACTGCTTCCCCTCACAGCTAGCGTTTGTTTGTTGTGTTGGGAGTTATTAGTCCTCCCCAGACAGCAGCACTCACTCCTGCCTGTCACTGTTGTGCAGTGAACGTGAGCCCCTTCGCCTTTGTTCGCGGCGCACGGCAGGATCCTGGATCCGTCCCTCCGCGGCTTTTTTGTCTCACACAATGGTGCCAATGAAAACTGTCCGGTCTGAGGCGAGTAGAGGGAAAAGGGCTTGTTGTGAAGGACCAAGGCTGATAAGTGACCTCCCTTACGAACAGTCCCACCAGCTTGTTTCCCAGGCAGGAGGGGGGTGCGTGTGAAAGAGGCTGGACAAGCTGCTTGTCGCCAAAACAACTGCTTCTAAGGCAACGAATGCTGGCAGAAGTGAAACCTCGTTAAATGTGTTGGGAAGGTACGTTCGAGTGCCAGCACCTGTGTTAGGGGCTTTCCTATTAAAGCTGACCCCAGGAAGCTGCTGTGGTGAGAGTTTTTAAGGTGTTACAGCAGGTTTGGGGGCTCTCTGCAGTGGTAAGGTTGGTTTGGGGGTTGGTTTTGGTGTTGTTTTTGGTTTTTTTAATTGGTTATATAGAGTTTTGATATGAATTAGCTAGTTCCTAGCCCTCGGGTTTATGTGTCTGCTTTGTTAGCTCTGTATTTGCTGCCTCGTGTTGTTTTAAGCTATTTTAATGCTGTAAATGGCTTGTCTTGCTCTTGTGTTTTGCAAAATGTTTCTTAAAAAGTGATTATTTTAGACTCTTGCTCTGTTGACAAGGAATGTGAGGAGTGCTGCGGTGTGTGTGGCTGTTTGGGGGGGGTGGGTTCTTGAGGCTTTTGTTTGAGGTTTGGGGGTGTTTTGTGGGGGGGTTGTTGGGTTTTTCATTTTATTTTAGTAAGCTATTATAAAAGTCCTATTGGCCTCCAGGCGGGCAGAGGAGGTAAAGGCATGATTATGTGAAGTGTCTCTAATTGCTCAAGCCTCCTTTGGAGACCTTGGCGTGGGTGTCCCAAGGCCTGGGTGCAGGTAAAGCAAAGAAAATGCCTTCCTCCAGTGATGTACTTCTGAAAATGAAGTGGGCCTCCTGCAGCTTGTGCTCCACACAAGATGTCAGTGTGCTGGTGCATTTAACTACCCGCTCTGGACTGCTAGCTAAAGGGACACCTCAGCCAGCAGCACGTAATTGCAGGAGGTTTGGTATCCGAAAGCTCCGCACTGAAACAGCGGGGTGGATTAATGCAGAAGGACCCTGACTTGAATGGGCCTCACGCAGCCCCCCCTTGCTGATAAGGGGTGTTTGAGGTTCACTGTTGAAGAGCCCAAGCACTAAAAGGGCTGTTTGTCTGGAGGGTAACGTAGAGTTGACCTTGTAGCTGTGCTTGGGGGCTGCACTCGTGTCCTTGGTGCTGTGAGCTGCTGGTGTGTCCTCAGGACCCCACAGCACCTCATTTACTGCTGCTCGTGGCAAAGCCCCTCCCATGCTGCCCCCTCTCTGTGCAGCACTGTCAGCCCCCAGCCCCCTGATCTGACTGGGCTGGCTGCAGGGATGGGCATGGGGCGGGTGCTGCTTGTGCTGTCGGCCGCCTGCGCGGTGATGCCTGCGAAGGACCCGTTGCTGAACGTCTGCATGGATGCCAAACACCACAAAACCAAGCCTGGCCCGGAGGGGATGCTGTATGACCAGGTATGACTTTGCTGATGTGTCAGGTGGGATTGTTGGGGTCCCCTGTACCCACCTCCCCAGATGATATGTGCTGGTTTGGGCTTTGCAACCACTTGCCTGAGGAAGAAAGCCTGTGCTGGGCCAGTTTGTTTTCCCGTTTTCTTCTAGCAAACGGCTAGGGCAGGGGCAGTGGTGTGAGGGTTTGTCTGCTCAGTGGCACCCCTCTCTGACCAGGAGGCCCCCCCTCCCCAAAGCTTAGGTACCCCAGATCAGCACAAGGTAAAGGATGGCAAGGAAAGACATTCTTGTCTGCTCGCTCTCTGTGCTGGAGATTTTTGGCTAATTGAGGAGCTCTGCCCCCAGGCCCTTGGTGGAGATGGGGCTAAGAGCAAGCCAGAGTGCGAGAGGAGGAGTTTCAGTCTGTTCCTCAGACTGACACTGATCTAACCACCTCTTCCTCCTACTCTTCCTGCTCCACCTTGCTGCAGCCCTGAACTCTTCAGTCCAAAGAGCCCAAAGCTTTTCTGGAGGAGAGAAAAATCCTCTTGCTGCTGAAGGTTTTTGCTGTGGGCTCTGCAGGGAGCTGGCACCTGCAGCATCCTCTGACTCCCCCAAGCTGCTGCCTGCCGTCTGTGACCAGCCTGTCCCTTGCTCTGTTGTAGTGTGCTCCCTGGAAGGACAATGCCTGCTGCACAGCCAACACCAGTTCAGAAGCCCACAAGGACCAATCCAACCTGTACAACTTCAACTGGAACCACTGTGGGCTGATGCCAGCCAAGTGCAAGCGTCACTTCATCCAGGACACGTGCTTGTATGAGTGCTCACCCAACTTGGGGCCCTGGATTGACCAGGTAGGATCAGATCTGCTGTGATTTAGGCCAGAAGGCTTGTGCTGGCCACATGGTACGTTAAGTGCTGGTCCCTCGCACAGTATACCCCTGGCATGTATGGGAGTGTGCTTTCCAGGGACGCTGCAAACTTCCCACCTGGCTGGAAAGATTCAAAGAACTCTGGCAGCTTCTGCTTAGGTAGAGAGGGTGGTGGTGGAAGAATTGCTTGTTGTCAAGGCATGTCTCTGCTGGGGCTGAATCGCTTCTGAGATCAGCTCTGGAGCCCAGTGGAAGGGGCTGGGGAGGCAATCTGTGATGTGGCAGATCCTGCCCTTTAACTTTCCAGGGCCACCAGCAGCGTGCATGGTCCTGTTCCCTTGCAGGCTGACAGCAGCTGGCGGCGGGAGAGGATTCTTCATGTGCCACTCTGCAAAGAGGACTGCGAAGAGTGGTGGGAGGATTGCAAGGACTATGTCACGTGCAAAGAGAACTGGCACAAGGGCTGGAACTGGGCAACAGGTTGGTGGGCTGTGTGGAGCAAGCCTCTCCTCGCCCCTGCAGGCAAGGTCCTGGCAGTGTCACTGCTCCAGCCTGCTGCCTGGAGACAGGGCCCATAACTGCTCTTGTCTGTCTGGGGGTTGCTAACTAGAAGGTGGCCAAGCAAGCATCCATCAGCAGGATGCGTCACCATCCATGGTGAGGCCCTGGCACAGGGTGCCCCAAGAAGCTGTGGCTGTCCCTGGCTCCCCGGCAGTGCCCAAGGCCAGGTTGGATGGGGCTTTGGGCAGCCTGGGCTGGTGGGGGGTGTCCCTGCCTATGGCAGGGGGTTGGAGCTAGATGGGCTTTGAGGTCCTTTCCAACCCAAGCCATTCTATGATCTGTGATGCAGCGGTGGGCTGCGGGTAGGTGTCCTGCTCTCCCAGGGGAAAGCACGCTTCACTTGTGTCCTAGCTCATATTTTGTTTTCTTCTGTGGTGTTGTCTGCCTTCAGGAACGAACCGCTGTCCTTGGGGCTCCATGTGCAGACCCTTCAGTCATGTCTTCCCCCGACCAAAAGACCTGTGTGAGAAAATCTGGTCCAACTCCTACAAATACACCACAGAGCACCGGGGCAGTGGACGCTGCATCCAGATGTGGTTTGACCCTGCCCAAGGAAACCCCAATGTGGTTGTGGCAAAGTATTATGCTTGGAAAAAGAGATCCTCCCCTGCCTGGATGGAGAACGTCACTCCTGGGACTGACAAAGCCAAGTGTGCTCTGCCATGGCCTGTCCTTGTCCTGCTTTCTCTGGTGTTTGTGGTGCTCCATGATGGAGCTGGAGGCTGTGGATCCCATGGATGGGGGTCCCTGTGACTGCTCCCTGAAAGGACATGGCTTGGACTGCTCCAGCTGCCCTATGAGGGGAGCTGGCACAGGTAACCTAGGTCTGTCCAAGCTGGTCACACACCCCAGTTAGCACTCTGCATGAGTTTGGTTGTTGGACCTTGATACCTGCCGCCTCTTTCAGCTGCTGACAAAGGCAGTTGTCTCCTTGTCATCCTAGGAAGGGCACTACCGTGTGTCTTTGCTCTCATGCAGGAGCTCCTTCACATCTGTTCCCTCTCCATGGCTGTGTGTGGGGTTGGCAGTGCCTGTTCAAAGTCCTCTGCTGAACTCTGGTGTCTGGTCTTTCAGACTGCTCTGACCCCCTCAGGGTGGGGATGATAATAAAATTCTCCTGAGCTGGCCTTGCTGTGCTGAAGTACTATTGAGGCAGAAGTGTACTGGGGTGGAACAAGGCTGCTGGTCTAGACTGGGGAGTGGTGGGTCTGGGTCCTGTAACTGTAGGAGTCTGCCTGGGGGGTAGAAAAGATGCAGCCTCCTGGGTAGATGTAGATCTCCTGGGTGCTGGTAGCTCCTTAGCTGCTGTGCTCTGCCCTGTGCTGCTGGAGGAGATGCAGAGTTCCCTGCATGTCTGCACTGGGGCTCCTGCAGCAGACCACAGCCAGCCATGAGAAGCACCTGTAACATCTCCTTCCCTAGTCACAGCCACCTTCCATGCTGCTTCTGCTTCCCTCTGAGCCAGGCCTCCGAGCTGTGCAGGAGCCATCTGACCACCAGTGCATGGATCCATGGAGCTGAAAGCAAATTGCTGCTGCACGCTGGTGCAAGCAGCACGTGGTGTTCCACCTTGTGCTGCAGCTGCCCAGAGGCTGTACGTGGAGAGTTACCTCCTCTCCTTGGCTGCAGCGGTGCAGTCCAGGCTCACCGGTACAGCTCTCCTCCTCCTGCCTGTGACCTGGTTCTGGCTGTGTATCTGTGTTTCTTCAAGACTTTCTCTTCCCCTGGGGGCAACGGTTCACGTCTTCCCACGTGGGTCTTGCAGATGTCACAAGTAGCTGTGCAAAGGCTCACTGCTGAGAGCTCCCCCCCTCCTATCTTGGAAGTGGAAACAAGCCTCTAGCAAGACTTTAGCAACTTCTGAAGGGAATGGCGAAGGGGAGAGCAACGGGGCAATGCGCAGGGCTGCTCGGGTTAGGCAGCACCCACAGCTGTCCGCTCTGCAGAGCTCTGTAGTGCTTCCAGTACTGCCAGGAGCCTCTGGATCAAAGCAGCTAGGCGGGGAGGGGGGGGGGTTGGGGTTGGTTTATTGGATTTTTAAAATGCTCCGAATGGTACAGCCTCTATTGTAGCTGGTTCCTTATCCGCTGCCTTTTCTGTGAAACACAGGAGCACTGTTTTCTTTCAAAGTGCAAAGCTGAAGCTGTTCTAGGACTGAGCCCAGCTCAAAGCCAAAAGAGGCTTCTCGCCCGAGCGTGGGGCTGGGTTTGCCCTGCCTGACCCAGCTGGGGAGGGGAAGAGGAAGCACACGGAGCAGATTCCTGTGACAGCATCTCCACAAAGGACAAAAACAAAACCACTCCACAGGCGAAACTACTTGAGTTTAAGGCAAATCCCCTTGGGGCAGCTCTCGCTGTCCGCAGGCTTGTTGTCTGGGCAGGTTCTGCTCGGCTCTGCCACTGCATCTGAATAATGCCCAGGTCTTAGGAGCACAGTGGGATCTCCAGGGCTGGTGTGAAGCCTCCTGCCCTACAGCAGGGCGCAAACCCTTCCTGCAGGCCTGGCCGTGGAGGGAGATCTGACCTCGCTGTGTCCAAGCACTTGGTTTTATCCTTTGAAGTTTGCTTTGGGATCGGCTGCAAGTGATGCTGCAGTTGGCATCTCTTGTCTGCAAAACTTCCAGTGGTAGGTGCCGTTCCCCGGCCACCTCCCGCTTCCCTTGTATTGGGCCTGGCTGAGATGGAGTTCGCTTCCCCGCAGCAGCCCCCGCGGCGCTGTGCACCGGCACCCAGCAAGGTGTTGGTCACACACCGGTGTCTTGGCCGCTGCCGAGCGGCGCCGGCCACATCCAGGCTGTCTCAGCGATAGGTGGGGGTGGGCAAAGCCTTGGGAGGGGACGCAGCCAGGACAGCTGACCCCTCCTGGCCAAGGGATATTCCGTATCTGCCGCTCAGACAGGTTTGTCTCCTCAGCAATAAAAGCAGAGAGAAAGGAGGATGAAGGGGGGAATCTGTTATTTGTCTCCCGGAGCAAGCACCACACATGCTGAAGCCCCGCTTCCCGGGAAGGGGAGGGACATCGCCTGCTGGTGGGAAGGAGAGAATAAACCTTTTGGCTTCCCTTTGCTTCTGCATGTGGCTTTTGCTTTATTAAACTGCATTTATCCTGGCCCATGAGGTTTTTCATCTTCTTTTTCTCCCCCTCTGTCCTGCTGAGGAGGGGAGCGACAGAGCGGTTTGGTGGGCACCTGGTGTCCAGCCAAGGTCAACCCACCACAACTGTTCCTGTGCAAGGGTAAGATGATTTTGCCTATTTCTGTGAGGCAGAGAGGGAGGATCTTCACTTAAAACATCCCGTAGTGATGTACATGTAACATCATGAGCATCCATGTCACAGTATGATGCTATGGAACAGCAGTGGCTAGCAAGCCCTTGGTGTTAATTCTGGCTGGCATTGCTGGGGCGGAAGTTGGTTGCAGCTTGCGCTCTGTTTCATATTCTTCTGCTTCTGTCACTTGTGGGGACCTGCACAACCCCATCTGTCACCAGGACTGACTTAACCCTCAGTAACCCCCAATTCTTCTCTGTGTAGTCATCACCAGTTTGGGTTTATCTCTAAAATACCAACAGCAATGAGTGTTTTGTGGCTTGATGCCAGGCAGATTAGTCTTGATGGGCGGTTTGCTCAATCTTTTTAACTTCATTCCTCTGTGGTCCCAGCCACGGCCTTTGATCACTACGTGAACATCTACAGCCTGCTGAGCTACTCCTCCATGCTCACCAAGGCCAGCACAGGGAGGATCCATCTGGTGTCCTGGGCTGGTCCAGGTGTCTCATCAAGCATTCCTCCACTTCTGGAGATAAGGTTACCTACCGTTCCTGTCTGCATCAAGACCTGATCAAACTGGTGTGTTTGGACATCCCATTCAATAACTGGTACAGCTTTGCTGTAGCCGTTCTCTTTCTGGCTTTTGACCTCATCCTCATCTTCATACCATATATTGGTAGGGCCGTTCTAAGCATCACGTCCCAGAGGGAGTGTCTCCAAGCTTTGAATAACTGCCTGTCCTGTATCCTGACAGATCCTGGTTGTCTTGTCCATGGTTCGCTGGTATGGCAAGCATGCTTCCCCCCTCATTCATGGATGATGTCTCCGTGCTAGTCCCCCCCAAGTTGAACCCCATCATCTACAGCACAAAAACTAACCTGATCTACAGGATCTGCCTCACAGAGGTGGATTTGTCCAGGAGAGAATGCAACATCTGACTGAGAGAGGAGTTGAGGGGATGGGGTGACTGCAGGCTGGAGGCAGATCGTCTGTGTCACTGCTTTAGCGTTTCCTCGCGTTGGGGATATTTTGGGTGGGAACTTCTTCAGTTACTGTGTAGTATCCACTGGGCTGTAGTGATTTGTTGTGTCTGCTGAGCAGAGTTGGCAACTCAGTGTTATTACTTGAGCTGGGATCATTCGTTGTGTGCTGTAGAAAGGCTTTGCTTCACGAAGCTATTCTAGGAAAAGGCATCCTTGAAGTGAAGAGGCTGATCAGATCATCTGTCCATCTCCTATCACAGTCTGAGTTCATCTGCTCAGCACTGAGTTGAGCTAAAAGGTCAAATGTTCCACCTGCGCTATTCTGTATTTGACTGTCTCTTGTGATAGACTTTATGACTCTGCAATCACTTGTGCATGTGAAACATTGCTGTCCACTCATTATTTCAATTATACTGTTTCCAAAGAAGTCTCTTGAAGTCTGGAAATGGAGAGAACTGAAGAGAATTTTACAAGTAGCAAAACCACCCATCTTACAAGGGTTCAGCTCCTTACCCACCATCACCACCTCCACCTGCAAGTTGAGATACACGCCTTTCATCTACAAAGCAAGCACTGGCTGCTGAGTCTGCAGTGGGGAAGCGCTGGCCTTACCTTGCTCGTGATATCTTGACATCAGACTGGCCCAACATTGCCTTGCTGTCTTTGTCCACCCCCTTCTGCTGTTTACTGTCCCACTGGGGCAAACCAGGCTGAGGAGCTCCCCACATGTCTCTGCTGGGGCAGCTGCAGGTATCGCTGAGGAACGACTGTTAGGAGCTGTGTTGCAGGAGGGCTGAGGCTCTACTTCAGTGAAGAGCTCCTGTAATCTCTGCTGCAGATCACCAGCTAATTGGTCTCACCCCTTCTGGGGCCTGGGTACATCACTTCACTTCGTGTTCTCCTCACACGAGTCATTGTTTCGCTGGAGCTAGCATTTACTCCTCTCCCCCTGACCAACGCACTTGCATTTGTCTGACAGCTTTTGGAGCATGCAGGAGCCAAGGGGTTCTGCTGTCCCTGCACCCGTTTCATCATCTTTCAGCTGAGATGGTGCGTGGAATAGTTTGGCTGGTTTAGCTTCACAGCCACCAGCCTTCCCCTGGCTCTGCCCCAGGCTGCGTGCTTGGTGGGTGCCCTTCCGGTGGGGACACACCTTGCGGGGTGCCCCGCCATGCAATGAATAACACCCACTTTCTGTCTGTACCTTCAAGGACCAAGATGAATGAGGGGAAGATCTGGGTGATGTTTCCTTTGCTGCCACACATGAATTTGGATCACCCCGGATCCCGTGGGCATGCTGGGCTGGCAACTCCAAAGCCCTCTGAAAGCATCCTGGGCAATGTCACTATGTGGGTTGGGGCTCACTGGGGTCAGGAAGGGGTTCAGCTGTGGTGTGGGTCTCCTTAATCACACGGCAGAGAGGACTGGGACTTGCATCTCCTTCCTACTCCGCAGCCCTTCAGGAACTCCTTGGAAGAGCCTGTAGATACCTCCAGGTCTGCGCAGGCAGCAGATCCTCCACCAGCAGCTCCCTGCCGGACCCTGCCTCCTCACAGGAGCAGGGCAACAGGATCAGAAAGCCAAAGAACCGCACTGGTGGGAAGGGAGGTCTGGGTACCTGCCTGCTCTGCGTGACTATTGCCAGGGCTGCGGAGCGCTGGCAACTACAGCTCGCAATGTGCCCCTTTGTTTTCTGGGGGGGGAACTGATCTTGGAGACAGATTTATGGTCCTGACCAAAATGTCTACACTCACAGAGAAGTCACCCTCTGTTCAGACAGGGACCTGGAACAGCTCCTGGAACAGCTAAAACTCAGCTCTGCAATTCAAGGCTCAATCTGCCAAATTTCATGCTCCAGTTTGAGCCTTCACTGCTGCTGCCTCTTCAGGCTGGGAAACTTCTCTTTTCTGAACAGCTCTTCCGAACCACGATTTCTGATGCTGAGTAATGTAAATTTCCTGTGCTGTCCAGGGCATGAGGAGCCCAGACTCCCCTCAGTCTGAGAGCACAGCAGCATCACCCCGCTTTCCCATCTGCTGTGTCACAGGGTGCTTCCAGGCAGGCTGTGGATTTGTTTCTTCTCGTTTTTATGAGTTTTGGATGCACGTATGTAACTGATTGCTGCTGCCTGAGAAGTTCTCCCGTGACAACATACAAGCCAAGATCACCCGGAAGGAGGGCTCTGCCTCGGATGTGGTTCCTGGGTCTCAGGAACTAACTGCAAGGGATGAAAAGCAAAGTGGGGAATATCAGTGAGTGGGGGATGTTTGACTCCTTTTGCTTTCCAGCCAACAAAGAAGGTAACCAGTAGAGTTGACAAAATACTGGCTGTAGCTCTAACTATGATGGTCTGCTACAAGTTCATATCATTTCTTCTTGTTTTCCTGGAATAGAACAGAACATTTCAGTTGGAAGGACCTACAATGATCATCTAGTCCAACTCGTATTCACAGGAGAAAGCCATGCTTTGGAGCACACAAAGCTCTCTGCGTGTCTCTCAGAGAAGCCAGGTGCTCGAGCTGGGGAATAGAGGCAGAAGAAGGGTTGGAGGAGCCCAGTGCACAGCAAGACCCCCACAGAGCTGTAAATGAGGAGCCCCAACACAGCAGAGGCTTCCAGTCCTGAGCATCAACTCCCAGGTAAGCACTTCCATGCTGGGTGGCTGACAGTGCCCTTTCCACCACAAGGATGGCTTGCAGACCAGGAATCCCACCAGCTTTACAGGTGGAACTTTGTCTGGACGGGCTGGACTCTGACCAAAGGAGCTTTCTTCTCACAGCCTACCTGCAAGGCACAGGGGGAAAATAACTGTCCTGTGAGCCCTCTGCCAGAGGACCTTACCCAGCAGCCTGGGCAGTCGGCACAGAGATGCCTGTTGCTCTGCTGGCTCTGCAGCAAGTGCTGGCTAAAGCGGAGGGGACGAAGGAAGGGTGGGCTGTGCTGGTAGGAAGCTCTGCGGGTGCTGCCGGTGCTCCCCAGGGACTCCCAGGGCTGCTCCGTGCCACTGGACTGATGGGTGAAAGGGAACTTTCCTTAGGCAGTTACAGACCTACTGCCAAGACCAAAGTCTTTGCCCAAATGCTTAGAGCAAGAAAACTGCAAGTCCTTTGGTGCCGGCTGTTCAGCGCCGTCACCGAACTGAGGCTTTTGTGAAAGGTACATTTCTCAAATCTTCCATAATTAGTATGTGCGGAACTGCTTTTATGAGCAGCACACTCTTTCTGGAAACTACATTATGATGCTGCAGCTCATGTGAGGTAGAGAACAACCACCCCAAAATGAGCTGCTTTATAGATGTCTTCTGACTATGACCTTACCTCAAGATACCTGAACACCCATCTGCTGGGGCCTCTGGGACCTGACGTTTGTGGTGTGTGGTCCATGTCCCTACTTGACATCTGTGTTCCTTCGGCTCTGGCTTCACATCTGTCACATCTACATGTGTTTGCTTAAATTTGCTGCTTTGATCTCTTTGATATTTCTTTTTCACTGCAGGCCATCTCCAGCACATCACATCTCTCAAGAGGTCCACATTTATCCTTTCGGGCATCCCAGGGCTGGAAACTGACAGCATCTCGCTCTCTTCCCTTCACCTTCACTTGTGTTGTGTCACTTCTGGGGAACATCACAGCCCTGTTTGTTACCAGGACTGATCTGAGCCTCCTGATTTGAATTAATTCCTCTCCGTGCTGGCCACCACCAGTTTGGGTTTGTCTCTGTCTGCAGTGCCAACTGCGATGAGTGTATTCTGGTCTGACGCCAGGCAGTTTAGTCTTTGCATTTGTTTTGCGCAATCTTTAACTCATTCATCCTCGTCCTTGGAGTCCTCAGTGCCTCTGGCCATGGCCTCTGATCGTTATGTGCCCGTCCTATTCCTGTGAAAATACTCCCCCTTGCTCAGCAGTGCCAGGATAGGCAGGATGGGGCTGGCTGCCCTGCGCGGATGGGCCCCTATTCGTGGCATTGAAAGGATTGCCCTCTGCCAGACCCATGTGCCCTCCCACGACTACTGTCCGCATCAGGAGCTGGTCAAGCTGGTGTGTGCAGACATCGCATTCAATAACTGGTACTGGTTTTGTTCTAGCCACTGTCTTTCTGGCGTTAGCCCTCATCCTCATGTCATATGTACTGATTGCTAAGGTCGTTCTGAGCATCGCGTCCCAGAGGGAGCATCTCACGGCTTTGAACAACTGCCTGTCCTGTATCCTGGCAGTCCTGATCCTGTACATCCCCATGGGTGGCTTGTCCACGCTTCACTGGTATGGCCAGCATGCTTCCCCTCTCATTCACGTCTTCACGGCCAGTGTCTACCTGCCACTCCTTCCCACCTCATCATCTACAGCATAAAACTAACCAGATCTGTGGGGACATCCTTGGGGTCCTCCTGCCTGGGTATCCCTGCATGAGGCAGGGACAGGTCACTGTTGTGGGACAAGACCTGGGGTGAAGTTCCTGTGTGTCGTGGGCCAAGTCAATATCTCAAGTGCATGTGTCTTCGCACTGGCCATCCTCTGGGCGAAAATGCTTCCCATGTCAATGATACCTTGTGATTCATTAGGGGCTCTGCTGACCACGTCTGCTCAAGTGAACGCAACGGGCAGACCGAGATCAGAGGGGCAGTGGCAAGGTGGGGAAAACCAGCCAGGCTCATTCCTCTACTTCTGCTGCTCCTGTGACCATCAGAGGTGAACGGTTCAGCCATTGTCCCTGTTTTAAAATCAGAGCAATTCATCAGAAGAAACTCTTCAGAACACTACACAGAATCCTGGATTATTGCCTAAGCGGGTACAGGATTTTTGTGAGGTGCCAGCAGGAGAATTTGAGGATTGAGCAAGAGAATTATGGGACTGTACAGAAGTTATCACAGGATGTTTAGGGGAAAGGCTGACAGCAAGAATTATTGGGAATCATTAAAGGAATGTGTGCGTTTGTAGGTGTGTGCAGTTCGCCAGCAAACTTCTGGCCAAAGCAGAGAGCAAGGAAGGCGAGGGGTCTGAGGTCTGGATCGGAGGCACTGGAGGTCTGGGAGACTGGTATAGGAGAGACCAAGGGTTGGGAGCAGCTTCCAGAGACACCCACTGTAGCAGGGTCCCTGAGTTGCTGTCCACAGAAACAGGCCTGAGCAATTCGTGCTGTCAGTGTGGGTCCACCCCAGCCCACTGCCCCGGGGCACCCTGGACACAACCACTGAGCAGGATGAAAACCCCAACCTGGAAAATCCCCAAGCCAGCATCAGGCCTGAGCCAGGCAGTGTTTTGACAGTGAGCTCAGGTTGAAAAAAAAAAATAATAAAAAAAAAAATAGCCCCATTTGAGGCAATAAGGTTGTGTCTCAGTAGGGCACAGAACCATTAAGATTGGCAGAGACCTCCAGGACCACCTAGTCCAACCGTCCCCCCCCACCTATTCCCCACTAACCCATGTCCCTCAGTACCACATCCAACCTGTCCTTAAACACCCCCAGGGACGGGGACTCCCCCACCTCCCTGGGCAACCCGTTCCAAGGCCCAACCACCCTTTCCGAGAAGAAATTTCTCCTCATCTCCAACCTGACTCAGGGCAGCAAGCTGGGGTCAGGAGGAGGCGGATGGAGGGGGGGTGGTGTGTCAGGAAAACGGGGGCTGCCTGGGCACGCTGACACCTTTGCAAATGTCAACACATTCAGGGAAATGCCAGTGCGGTGGAGATGTCAAAAAAAGGTTTGCCAAGGGCGAGGGGAAGACGGAAGGGCAGCGGGCACGCCTGCGGCAGCCTGAGCGGTGTGGGTGGGTGTCCCGGGGCAGGGGGTGGCGCTGCTGGTGTCCCCTGGGCTTTCTCCTGCAGCGGTGCTGTGCGGTGGGGGCACAGTGCGGCAGGCGACGTCCTTCTTGCTGCCAACTGCAGGTGAGCTGCTGCTTCCCCATCCGCCTGGGAGAGCCGAAGTGCCCCAGGCTGGGGTGCTGGAGGTTGTGCTTCGGTTTGTGCAGCTTTCTGAAAGGATGGGATGATCACCAGAGGCCTTGTAGGACCAAAAATTCTAAGGGTGGAGTATTTTCAGCAATTTCTCCCAGATCCGATCAGTTTTCATCCCAGAAGCAGTGGGGTTCAGCGCAGGCAGAAGCTGCCGCACCAGTGACTGCGAACACGAGTAGGCTGAGGAGCATCGTGCCCAAACCGATGGGTTGGGAAGGAGAAGGCGGCTGGTCTGCACAAGGCTGCTGTGACCCAGGTCTTCGGATGGGCGATGTTTTGGGGATGGTGTTGGAGCTGAGGACGAGGCCGGCAGCATGGAGGGGATGGTGTGCACGGTCTCAGGCAGGCTGGGTCCCACAAGGGTCGCCAGGAGCAGAGCCGTGGTGGCAGCCAGGGCTGCGGCGTGCCGGAGCAGGAGGGGAGGGAAGGTCGGAGGTGGGCAGCTGCAAGCAGAGAGGGCAGAATTTGGTAGCAAGAGAAACTGCTGGGTCTCAGCCCTGCCCCAAAATACCTCCCTCTCCCCTGCGACATTTGGCTTTTGCCCAGGGCTTATGGCTTTGCCCAAAGAGGAGCTCAACAGGCGTGTACAGGAATATTGCATTTCCCATGCTGGCGATGGTAATTATTTCAAGGAAAGCAATGCCGCCGAACAGCACACCACCTTTTTAAAGGTCTTTATTCTGTAGGATTTTTATTTGCTTTTTTGTTTGCTTGTTTGGGTTTTTTCAGTTGAAAGCACTGGACTTCAGCAAAGGGGACTGGGTAAAACTGAGACAGTGATATTTTGTGAGGAAAATGTCTCGGAGAATATTTTTTGGGAAGCTCTGCAGTTCATTAAAGATGCAACACAAAGAGCATTTTTTTCAAAGCTCACCACTAGAATAAATAAGCCAGAAGGGCACTAGAAATAATCTTGCATAAATCACCACCTTTGCAGTGATCCTTGGCATGAGAAAAAAGTGTGAGCTTTTGAGCTTGGTCGAACTGGTAATGATTTACAGAAAGAAAGAGCAGGAGCAGATAAAGCAAAAACAGAAAGGAAGGGGAAGGCAAAAAAGCAATTTGCATTTGGTTAGACTCATAGATTAATGTAAGAATTGCTTTGTTATTCATACTCTAGAGAAGCACATTGAATGATGAATGATGTGAACAAGCATGACATTTATTATTTTTTAAATTATAAATTATTTTTCCCTAAAATAGTCTAACATCATCAGTGAAGTAAAAAATCAGAGGAAACAGGAGAAAAAACATTAAAAATTTAAGAAAACAGATGGCTTTAAATGACAAGGGCAGCGTAAGGGCAGGGTGACGTTCCCCTCAGAGCACTCAGAGAGTGGGCAGGGGCAGTCCAAAGGTGCTTGGCAGATATCGTTGAGAATGAACAGATGATAAATAAGAATGAAAACTAGACTGGAAGAAGGTAACTGACTTCAGGGAGGTGGAAAAGGGTAAAGAAGCGAAGGGAATTAGAAACCAGTTGGAATAACATTTATTTAAAACAAAACAAACAAAAAAAACCCTCAAATATTTATGGCGCACGCATGGCGTATCAAGGAAATAAGCAGCGGTGACCATGAATTTCATAGGAAGAAATTGTGCCAAAGCAATCCAATTCTTCCTTCAGACAGGGTAACACGCCTTGCTGACAGGGAAGAAACAGAAATTAAATCTGCCTTGCCTGCAATTATGCTTCTCACACATTTCCCATAACATATTCAGAAACAAGAAAGGGGAGAATGATTTAACTGAAACTACCACAAAGTGAAGACAAAACTCACTGGAAAAAAGGCTTTGTCAAAGAAATGTCTTCAACTATTTGTTGTCAAAGGTGAAGCAAACAGTGATTTGAAGGAAGCTATCTTATTCACCATTTTCATTAATGCACTTTTAAGAAAACAGAGGTTTCTCTGGGTCTGAGTGTAGTCGTCGTGCCATAGATTTGATCTTGCTTTAAAAATCTGGCCTTTAATCGTCGTATTCCACATGAAGCTACGAGACGGGTGTCGTCTTAATTATTCTGCCTGACTACTGAAAATTTTTGGTGTAACTCCAGCATCCTTCTGGCGGTTGGATGATTAATAAGCAGCGAGCCTGCGTACTAATTCATCAGTGAGAACAAGGTGGAAGGGCTGAAAGTCCAACAGGGAGAAGACTGACATTCAGAACTGTCCTGACACGCTGGATGTGAAACTAGAAATACAATTCACACCAGTGGGCTGGTGGGAACAGGAGGATTCACGTCCGTAAACACGAACATCAAGCTGGTTAGTCTGGCAGTAATATTAATCTACAGATTTTATTATTATTACTACTTTTTTTCAAAGTAGAAATAGAGCAGGCAGCATCTCCGCAGCAAAGCTTCGGGAAGTACCAGAGATGACAAGGCAAACATTAGTCAACTATGTCATGGCTTGCTAAAATAAAGAAAATAAAACCCAAAGTGAAGACTGTGTCAGAAAGCATGAGGAGTGTTGTACCAGGCGCAGGGAGTAACCTTCCCCTTCTTCTCCGTACCAAAACCACAGTTTGAGGGCACCTTCTGTGAAGAAGCACAAAGACCTGCTAGCAAAAGGAGAGCAATAAAACAATTAAAAGTCCACAGAATAGGAAACGTGAGGAGTCCTTCCAGGCACGACAATTTTCTGGAGCGGTTATGGACCTGCCATCCAGGGATGTTAGAACAGATTTACTAAATACACCATCTGGGTGGTTCGGGTAAGCTGTTGTCTTTCAGGGTGGCAGATGGACTACAAGATCTCTTGCCGTTCCTTCTATTCCTACTTTTCATGTTTCTGTCTAAACTTTCACGTTAACTGTGTATTTTCTACCACCATCCTTATTTGTTCTATGTGTATTTTGATATTCCTTTTCCACACGTACGATAGCATCTTCTGCCTAGTGAGATGCTGATCTTCACTAAGCAGTGACATGGGGGTTTGAACTCCTTGGTACGATTTCAGTAATACTAATTACTTGGGTCTTGGTAGAGATCCACCATCACTCTTGGCCTCCCTGTGTTTTGTCAGCACATTGCCCAGGCAGACTGGGTGTCTCAGCTATTAAACATAAAGGTGTTTTGTCTGCTTTTCCTGAACATCCTGGGTTTAGGGCAGACTTTGTGCCCCATGGGTCTCTGACTCAGGCTCACCTCTGAGGACTGACTTTGAGCAGAAACGCTATTACAGTAACGGTGTGTGTTATCGCTGGATGCACACAGAGTCTCTCATCAGAGCCCCCCGCGCAGACGAGGTTCCCCCTTCTCAGCCCTCTCTGTGTGAAGCCACGAGGACCCCTAAAAGCACAAGCGATAAAGCAGGGAGGGGTGGTGGCTAGGCGTGATCAGAGGCTGTTATTCACACCAGCACGTTTTAGAGAAGGAAGGCTCTTCTGCGAGCTTCATCTTCCAACCGCATCCTTTGGGCTAATAAAAGAAATTATCTCTCTTCTGAAACAAAAGGCAGGGCCAGCCAGCTAACATCCGATAAAACCACATTTTTCAGAAAAATGTCATTAATGGTTGTGGTTTGCTGGAGGTAAAAATGGCCCAGCATTAAAGCGATTAGCTTTTCAAAAAATTGTACTGAGTGTTTTCTAATACTGAATCCAGTGCTCCCAGTAGGAAACCTGTGTCCTCCTGATGAATGAAGATGGGATAATTACTGATGCAGGAGCAGCCCTTTTCTAATGGGTGAGTCACCTTGATCTGGTGACTGTCACTGTCAGGTGCACTGCGGAGGTCGGTGATAAATGTCACTGGGGCCCCACAAGGGTTTATTTCCCAGAATTTGGGGTTGTTGTGAGATAAGCTGGATAATAAAATCCCACACGATACTGACCACTTGGACACAGATCATCCTTCACCCGGATGCGTCACTGCACCGGGGAGGAGGGGCAGGGATCGCAGTTCAGCACTGGGTTTGAAAGTGGTCAGAAGCAGGTTTTCCATGCCCAAGGAAGTGCCTCGGAAAACTCACCCCCCCACCTCAGGCATGAGCTCACTCTCCGATATCTCTTCTCTTTTCTCACCAGATGAGTTTGCTCCAGCACTGCCCGTTTCTTGACAGACACAACACGTAGCAGGGAATCTCCTCCCTTGATGCTGCCAGCTAACGCTAGCGGCCCCCGGTCTGGCTGTCAGAGCAAATTACGCCAAGCACTCAGCTTACCGAGCACGGCCCAGATCTTGGTGCCCCATGCGCGAAACAGCGGGCATTCGCTGCTGCAGGAGGAGCAATACGCCCTGTGGCTGTCCAGTTCACTTGGGGCACAGAACAGCCTTGAAGGGAACGAGTTCCAGCCCGGCAAAAGTGAAGGGTTGGATTTCCAAACTAGGAACGTGGTTAAAAACAAAAGCCTGGGGAGGACGCAGAAGTTCCTTGCTTTTGAGGTTCTTCCCTTGCGCCAGGTGCCACCCGGGATTTCGCTGGGGGTTTCCCGAGTCCTGGATGCTGAGCGTCCAACTCCGCTGTGCTCCGCTTCCCTGCTGCTGCCCCTGGGAGCGGCTCTCCTCCTGGGCTGCTCCGGGGAGTGAGTTACCCGGGCGCAGCTGAACGCGCCTTGCGCAGATTGTAAGAGTCACTGATTTGAGCAAACAGGCTGAAAACAGGAACAAAAACACGTTCATGGTGCACAAATCCACCAGCGCCTGTTAACTGTGCTTGGGATGAAAGAGCCAGCCTGTAAGGTTTCTACATCGTACTGTGGCAGGTGCTGTACTCTCGTTTTCCTGTCAACAAATTATACTAGAAATAAAAATTAGATAAGAAAATGGGAAAAAAATAAACGTTTGGGGAAAAACTCACTTGTTCAAGGCCAAATGAAATAGGCCTCTAAAGGTGTCCACCCTAGTCACCTTCCTTGTCCAGGGGAGAGTCAGACACTGCCAGGAGCTTGCCTGGTCCATGCTATGCATCTTAGGATGGCACAAACCATCCCTCAGCCATGCTTATTCCCCGCCTCCCCGTCATCCCCCCCAACTATAAAGGAGCCAGTTAGCCCCATGTCAAGACTGATGTGGTCAATGCTGTGTTTTTCATAGAACCCCAGGCTGGTTTGGGTGGGCAGGGAGCCCCCAGCCCCCCCAGCGCCCCCCCCTGCCATGGGCAGGGACACCCCCACCAGCCCAGGCTGCCCAAAGCCCCATCCAGCCTGGCCTTGGGCACTGCCAGGGAGCCAGGGGCAGCCACAGCTTCTCGGGGCACCCTGGGCCAGGGCCTCAGCACCCTCCCAGGGAAGGATTGCTGCCTCCCAGCTCAGCTCCAGCTCCCCTCCTGCAGCTTCAGGCCCTTCCCCTTGGCCTGGCCCCCCCTGCCCTGCAACCAGCCCCTCTCCAGCTTTCCTGCAGCCCCTGCAGGCACTGCCAGGGGCTCCAAGGGCTCCCCGCAGCCTTCTCTGCTCCAGGCTGGACAAGCCCAGCTCCCTCAGCCTGGCTCCAGAGCAGAGGGGCTCCAGCCCTCGCAGCATCTCCGCGGCCTCCTCTGGACTCGCTTCATCCCCGATGCGGTGGGGTTCAATGCAGGTGGAAGCTGCACACACAGCTCATCCAGGAAAATGTCAGCAGGCTGAGGAACATCACGCCCAAGTCACCAGGAGAAGGTGGCTGGTCTTCCAAAGGCTGTCATGACCCAGGTCTTCAGATGGGCGATGTTTTGGGGATGTTGCTGGATCTGAGGATGAGACTGGCAGCACGGAGAGGACCACGTACATGCTCTCTATATACTCGAACAGAAAACAGCGAGCTCGCGGGACTCTTGCTCTGACCCATCACTCACTTTCTGTGGTCTGATGCAGTCTTCAATAGACTCTGTTGCCGCAGCAGAGTCACTGCTGGTGACCAGGGGTGCCGGTCACCTGCTGAACAGGTCTCAGGTGCCACTGAGCTGCGATCACTGCCATCGGGCTGCTGCTGCACGCCTTCTGGTGCACCACCAAAACACAGGGCAGGCTGGATCCTGCAGCCTGTGCTGGTGTTTGGCCTCTGTGCAGCTGCAGTCAGCACTTTTGGTACCACATCCCTCTGATTCCCACCCAGCCCTGCCCTCCCCAACGCCCCTTTCCCTCCTTTGGTCCTTCCCTGAGGGTTGCTTATCAGTTTTGCACAGTCCTGCAGGACCCTCAGGTATCCCAAATCCTCAGAGCCATCATTTCCCACTCCTCACCAGCTACAAAGGCCAGGAGAGTTTCTCAGTGGCCTGTCAATTAGTGGCCGAAGAGTTTTAGCCTTTGTTATTGTCTCCGTTATCTATCAGGTTTGTTCCTCCCTGTGTTTTGTGTCTTTCCCTGTTACTTTCTCTTCCCACTGAGCTGCAGAGGTCTTGCTCTGACAGCCTCAATGAAGCAGATGCTCTCACCTTCCAAATACCCTCACCGGGACTAGGAGGATTTTGGGAAGAGGCAACAAAAACAACCAAAAGCCTAAAATAATTTCCCTGCAGGGAACATCTGGGTGAACCAGGACTCTCCAGTCTGGAAGAGGGATGACTGAAAGGGTGGGGAGTGCTCTGTAAAATCTTGAGTGACTTGAAGAGGACATTCAGGTGTCATTGCTTCCTGTCTCTTTTAATACAAGAACTGAGACACATTAAATAAAATAGCAGGTGGCAAATTTAAAACCAATTACAGAAGGTGTTTGTCACTCAACGGGATTAAGCTTTGGAACATTTTGTCAGAGCGAACTGCAAACGCCAAAAGTCTGCAGGGGCGCAACCGAGCAGTAAGACAAATCCACAGGAAAAACATCCATTAAAGAATATTCCACACAAGGCACTGCTTTTGGTTCAGAAAGTGCCGGAGCCTCAGATCGATCGATGTTGGCAGAGAAATGATCCCCCTGTGCTTGTCAGGCACTTATTTCTTTCCTGAGCACTGCCTGTGTCACAGCATCGGCCAGCCGGACCTTTGAGCAGCCCCCAACGAGCACAGAGCTTCCTGGGGGGCTGTTCACCTCCCCGAGGAGCAGCAGGCCGTTCTGCAGCCACACCACCCCCATCCCCAACAGAGGACACTGAGAGAGGCTGCCTGGAGCCTGGGGTGGGGTCCAGCCCCATGGAGCATCACTGAGCGTGTGGCAAGGAGACAGGACATCAGGCAGGGAGGGCCCATGGAGTTTGAAAGGTGGGAGTCCTTTGTTGTCTTCTCACCCTGGACAGCCACAGCGAAACAACCTTCTTGCTGCTGCGTCCTCTCACCTTACGGGGAGGAGTTTTGCACCAGGAGCTGCTCAGCTGTGATGATCCCAGTGCCGGGAAGGCACTCGGACCCTGAAAAGTATCATTTACAATGCGGTTTATTAGAGCTAACGCTGTAAAGAGAGGGAGTACAGCACAGATAATCTCATGTCATTTTGGGTGCGGGGAACCCCGAGTTGTGCGGGGGGGAATGAGCCTCCGGCCAGCATGCAGCACGCCACGCAGACCTCATCCACGGAAGGGTTACCCCATTTTGGTCATTCTAACTATTATAAGTAAAATCTCTTCTCATAACCAGAGCTTCAGCAAAGAGACCTTGGTGCAGCAGGAAGACAGGGCAAGCAAGGTGGTGGGGGCTGTGGGGCCACAGAAGACAATGCTGCATTTCCTATCCATCCCTTGGGAAACCCCACAAATTCTTCTCCTCCTTGGAGGAAGAACCTTTGTAATAAGAACCAAAAAAAAAAGCAGGACCCACGTGCAAGTTTGTGACAGGCTGTGAGGGGACCAGCCGGGATCTGGATGACATTTTACGGCGCATTTGCAGACACTTCACCCAGAGCATTTCGTCCAGCGGAGCTGGGACCAGGCACTAGGTCACTGCACACACGAACCCGTGACGACTGCTGTCCTTGGAGGGCCCAGCTACCTCCACGTACAGCCAGAGCAGGGGTGGGCTTCCTTCAGATGAGCAACGGGCACGTGCTGCAGAGTGGGTAAGACACAAAACAGGGGAAACAGATTAAGGGTGGCGGCAGTACCACCCCCCAGACCACAGCACAGCTCGGCTTCGCAGCAAAGAGGGGGCAGGTGACACGTCTGTGTGCGACGACACCTCTGATGCAGCTGGCCTGCAGGCGGTCGGAGCAGTTAACTGCACCAGTCCCGTCTGGCCACGGCACCAGATGAACTTACGCTACACAGACCCAAGAGCTGGCGGGGCTAGTCACAGCTCTGCCCGCTCCAGGCTCCGGCCCCCGCCCTGGCATCACCCAGCCGACTGCAGCAGGGCTTTCACGCATGCGCAGGCAAGGCAGGGGCTCAGGAGATTTGTTCAGACCCAATGCTGCCTTGCGTTGCGTGAGGACAATGCAGAGCAGGAGGTTTCTCTGGTGAGTGTCTGTACAGCCCTTTGCACAGTGGGGACTTGATCTCCAGTGCTTGGGAGCTGAAGGCAGACCTGGCGCTCCTTCCCTATTGTTTCTGCCTGTTCCCCTGAGTCCCATTTTCCAGAGGGACCTGGGCAGGCTGAAGAGCTGGGTCCGTACAAACTGCATGGAGTTCA
>VWZZ01003445.1:78404-122079 GCA_013399095.1 Psophia crepitans | reverse complement strand
GGCTGCACATGCACCAGTGACATTGAGCTTACCCAGCTCTGGAGCTGGAAAACGCAAACGGTTGTTCTGCCACTAGAGTGGAGCGGCTCTGCCTCTGCGCTCGGGGCCTCGGCGTGCCGCACCGCAAGAGCACCGAGCAGCTGACTGTTCCTCAAGGCACGCAACAGCAAGGCTCCACAGCTTGCTGCAGGACACAAAGGATGAGAAGAACAAGGCTAGGGAAATGACGCAGCCCCTGTGTGCTTGTCCGCTGCCTCCTACCAGCTTAACACCTCCTGACACACCAGGCCATGCAACAGGTCATCTGGGTAACAGAGAAAGCGCACCTTTGGGGGATGTCACCGTGCCCCGGAGACAAAACCGTCTGCGACAGCTGCAGCAGCTGTTCTGCAGTCTCCTTGTGGACGTGTGATGCTTAGCAGAATTGACTTTGGTCTCCCACTATTTTCCCTATTTCTCCTCCCAGCCATCCTTCGTAAACGTGAGTCGCTGTAACCGCGTGGACATTTTTGCTGGCCGCATTTGCTTCCGAACGGCTCTGAGCAGACACGCAGCTACGGTGTGCCGCTGCCTGATACCATTGTAAGCGGCTGAAGTTTTATCAAGGAAAAATACAACTGAAAAAATTCACATTTTTTTTTTACTGAGATGTTTAAATAGACTTCTGTATGCCTGTCCTCTACATTTCCTCTCCAGAGGAAAATACCATCCGCGGCATTCAGTTACACTGTCAAGGGAAAACAGTGGGGATAAGTGTGAAAAAACTTGGATCCTAGACCTGAGTTTGCTCGTCTGCAGATGCTTGCTTTTATCCCTGCACACAAAGCATCTGCCAGCCCGTCAGGCAGGCAGCTCAATAACCCCGCCAGCAAGAGCAAATAGCTGTCCGTGCCTGGAAACAGGACTTCTCAGGCCTTCGCGTGACATCGGAGATGGACCTTGTGGGGAGCAGGGAAAGGAGTATAGCAGTGTCAGGGCATCTTCCTGGCTCCCAGGTAATGTCTAGTGAAAGGCTGTGATTAGCAACAGAGGAACCACTTGTGCCAGTATTGCCTCCCCCAGGCTCTTCTTCCTCCCCACAACAAAGAACAGTGTCCCAGGAGAAGCCTTGGCCGCGACATGTGACTTTATTATAAAGGCTCCGCTTCTGGTCAGGTCACTCAATTAGAACAAGCATCTGCTTCATTTGTCAGACTCGTGCAGCCCATCGCACACACGCTCCCGGCGCAGCGGCACTTGCACACCCACCCAGCCAGCTGCGGGGTTTGCAGGGGAAGGTTTTACCTGATTGCTGGAGAAAGCTGCCCACAGAGCCCCTTTAGTTAGCAAGGTGCTGGAAGAACACCTTTTATTCCAACGTAGCTGTGACCTGGTCAGGAGCCACGAATTCCTGCACAATTTAATGCCTACCAACGAAGAGGTTTTCTAATGCTGCACCACTGTTTGCTTCACTGAAACCTTCTTGGTGAGTATGAACATGTAAAACTCCCAGAGAGCTTCCGTACAGGATTTCCATGTAAACCCTCTGCAATGGTAAACTACAGCTCTAACATCTATCCAGGAAAGTTTTTTTGGTTTGCAATTAGAACACAAGCACTGACCTTTCAAAACAGAATCTTTATCTAGTAAAGCTGAGATAGGGACAAGGAATTGGAAAGCTCACAGCTACATACGGATTTGTATTTACCACCAACTTCTGTTCAACTGATAGAAACCCCAAGAGCCTCAGCTGCTGTAAATGGGGAGTTTCACTGACATCACCTTCGGCACAGAGTCTTGCTATTTTCAGCTGTTTGGGATCAGCCCTCTGCTCCGAGAATTCAAGTGACCACAGGCACCATTTCATCCTTGATTTTGATCCTTTTCCAGTCTTGAGCCAGCCCCTCCCATCTTCTTCAAAGGTAGTTGCTTATGTTCTCAGTGACAACAAAATAGCATGTGCTATCAAAGCACCCTGGTTTAACAGCATTCAACTTATGCAAACGCTTTATTAAAAGTCTTTTCCCTCTTTTAGCCTGAGTCTTTACCTCTTCAATAACCGTGTTGGCTGCTGCTGCCGCTTTCAGCAGAGATGGGAGGAACGACAAGCACTTGTCGCTTCAGCCATCTCTGGAGGCACCACCCGCGCGTCCCCCCTCCGCATTCATCCAGTCGTGACCAGAAGTTTCTTGGGCCTCCTCTTGCAGCTAATGCAGCTGTACAGCTGCTCTTCTGAGTGCCTTTCTACTCGACCCTTGCTTTGTGCTTTTGTCTTTCCGCTTTTTCCTCTATGCTTGTAGTACTCTCCTACGCTCTGTTTTTCAGAGAGCTGATTCTCTTTTTACTTTGTGTACAATTCCTTTTTGCTGGGAGTCAATAAAAGAGCTCATGACTTAGCCACCGCGCTCTCTTACTACCCTTCTTATTGCTCCTCTGCATTGGGATGGATTGTACGTGTGCCCTTAATAACATTTTTAAAGAACTGCCAACTTTCCTGAACTCCCTTTTTCATTTGGGCTTGTTTCCCAAAGGATCTTACCTACCAGTTCTGAGTTTATTGGACTTTGCCCTACTGAAGGTCATTGGTGGTTTTTTTCTTTGGTTTGGGGAGTTCTTTTTTCTTCCTTCCATTTCCTGCATTTTTTATTCTTTCATAGCCTTACCACGGATTGTGACGTCTGTGCTCACGCTCACAGGTAACCTTCTACCTTCATGTTCTCAGCTGGTTCACTCTGCCACTCAGAATCAAAGCTGGAAGCGCTCATTTTCTTATCGGATTTGTGTATTTGAATGTTAGCTCTAACACCTCTTCCTGGGTGGCTCAACAGCCCTATCAGCAGACAGCTCCCCCATCCCCACAACTGGAAATCACTGCCTGATTTTAGGTTTCATGCATGCCAGAGGACTTCATCAGGGATTTATGAAGCAGGTCTTTGTTTTCACTGAGCTATCTGCTGCCAGGGCAGCAGCAGATACAGAACATGGACAAAGGCAGCGAGCTCCAGGCATCCCCTCCCGTCCTCCACAACCCTGTGGGCTCTTGCCTTTCAGCCTGGAGAGAAACAGAAAAACTCTATGGTTTTGCTATTCTGCCTATGGATAGTAACTGTGCAGATATTTGCAGGTCTGAGAATTTTAAAACATTGATTTGTTGATACATTGCAGAACTGGGAATGGATTTTTGTGGATTTTGAGGACCTTGGGGAAGGAAAGCTGCCTGGTACCAGTGGTACGGTTAAGTACCCAGCCACCACAAGGATTATCATAGCAAGCCCTTAGTCACTTGTCTCTAATATCCCAGGGAAAATCTGACAGCACGGAAGCGTCAGCCCCCAGGCTGCTCTGCCGAGCGTTTGGGATCACAGCCCAGGCCAGGCTTCAGCAACGCTCAGCACCTTTTTAGGTATATATCCAGGAAATTAATTCATCTTAAAGTCAGCTCCTTGGGGTTTTTTCTACATTGCTTCTACGTGGTACTTCTAAAATAAGCAGTTGTTGTAAGGCAAAGGCTTACTGGGGAAGGAGATGGGAAGTGGAAGAGAGAAAACCTTGGTTCCCCCCAATGCATCTGTAGCTTTAATACTTTTTCCATTACAGTAAAAAAATGAAGCGTTCAACAAGGAACAAACACTGGAAAATAATAGCAGATGAGGTAGAGCTGTGCTAGTGACCTGATATATAGCCTTGGTTAAATTACTTTGTCTTTCTTTCTAAATGCAGCCTTCTGCCTGTGAAATGAAACGCCTGCTCTCCGCCGAGGGAAGCAGCGAGGATGCATTATTTAGGGACCGTGCAAGGCGCTGAAGCAGTAAGTGTAACAAGGGTGCTCAGAGGCTCCCCACATGAATTACTGGAGACAGCAGGATTGGGCATCAAACCTTTGAGGAAAAGTTCCCAGAAGAGGAATATTTCCGAATGGAAGTGACCATACAGTGGTCTGGCGGCAGGGGGAGGGGGGATCCTCCCACGGCCGCTTTTTAAAAAATAAGAAATATTTTTAGGTTTAGTTTATTGTTTCTATTTCCCCCCTCCCGTGTTTCCGGAGCCACAAACAAAACTGCGTTCTCCAACTTGCTAGTGGAGATCACACTGCAAATAGGCAACTGCAAATAGGATAATTGCTTGCTTCTACTGCTTTAAATTATTCTGGACTTATGACACAACTCAGCGGCTTCCGTAGGTTGTAAAGCAACGACAAAGAAACAATGGAAACTTTAATCAGACCTTAATGCGCTTTCTATTCTGGGTGGCAGAACAGCAACGCAAGTGAGTGGGCTCCTGCTCTCGGTAGACTGTGTCTTTTGTAACATGCCCTTATAAATTTTTAAGAGCATCTCGTGTAGCTACGAAACAGCAAACACAGAAAGTGCATTTGGCAGAAGCCTCCGAGTGTCAGCAAGATGTTAAGGATGATAAAATCAGTCACCTGTTTTAGTGCCTGCTGTTAACTCCGGACGCTTTAAGAGGTACGAGGTCAGGTATACTGAAGAAATGTTTGGTTTCCCTCTCAATAACAATTATAATATTAAATGCCCTTTAAGATGTCAGATCTGAGGACAGAAGGGAACATTTATTTGAAAAATGGCATATCTCATGTAAAGTGGCATAAACCAGAAACCTATACCTGCTTTAAGGACTTTACATACCATTTACAGTCTCATAATTACTAGTGAAGAAACGCTCATTTGGACAGTCCTCAGAGCCGCAGCTTTGCAGTACTATAATGGGTGAATACAGAACATTTCTCTTTGATTTTTATATCTGGTTATAATTCGAAATGACAATTGTATTAGAAGATCTCTCTTTAAAGCCTTGTTACTTTCTAATCTGGGTGCCTCCCGTCTTTCTCTTCCCAGCCGTCACCAGAACCGCTGTCACCTCATCCCCCTGCCTGGCTCTGTCCCCTCTCCGCCCCACGGAGCTGTTTTGCTTCCAGGACACAGGAGTCACGTCCCAGTTAAGACCAGACACTGGGTCTAAGCACACTCTTAAACACCAGCCCTGCTTTGATAAATCTGGACGTCCACCTCTTCACCCGCCTCCCATCCTCCCTTTGACCCTGCTAACTCAGAGCTCCATATTCGTATTCCGAACTCGCTCTTATTTCTTCTCCACTCTCCTTCCCACTGACTGCTGAATGCAGGGTTTTTTCCGAAATATCTGTATGCATCTTTAGGCACCTAACAACCTTCACAAATCCAGCCCGCAGTACTTATACTCCCCAAGGAGAGACCTTTTTATTGTATTTTTTCACCTTAGATTTTTTTTAACTGATCGAAGGATCCAAGATATCCAGCTTCCACAGGACTCCAGACCAGAATAACTCACACAGGCACCCAACATACACCATTACACCTCACACAGCTTGGGCTTTCACATTGCCAAACAGCTCAAGCCTGCTCTTACCAAGGACAAATGTTTCCCAGGGAATTTCAGAAGCCAGTTAGATGGCTTTCTCACCGACGTTTAGCGGCTGTGTACTCTCTCTCTGGACATGCTCCTTACTGTTAATAAGGTAGAAGTGACCAGCTTTGAAGTGCACGCTGATTCATAAATCCTGCTCCATAGCTCTGAAGCTGCTGAATATACAGATGTCTGATTTGAAAACTGCTTTTGTTATCAAAGGGAGAGAGGAGCCCTGGTCTGAATTCTGCAAAACCTCTAGACCTTCACTGTTGGCTTTTGGGTTTCTTTTCAGGCAGTGGAAGCTTTACAGGAGCGTTGCTTTCTGTCTTTATTTCTGTCTGGCAACACATGCATTTGCAACTATCCCAAAGCTGCAGAGGGGATGAGCTCCAGACGACGTCACCAGCAGTATCCATCATCTTTTAGTCACTCCGCCTGAATACACAGGGACCCTTCCCTGCACTCCAGACTGACAGTCTAAAACCAGCTTTTTAAGTGGGGTCTTTAATATTTGGTCATACATTTTGCTCCAGATTTTCCCAGATTCCCATTAGCAAACACTCAAGCCATTAGTTTGCTTGACTAAATAAATGTTTGGCTCTGCAAAGTCACTGGTACACATTACGAGACTATTTTACCTTCCTCTACACCCTGTTCATTAATGTGTTGAACTGCAAGGTTCCCAGGAAAGGGCCGACATCCAGCTAGTTCCAGAAAGAATAGAGGTTGCAAAAGCTGTTCCTGCTTCCCATCGTAAAGCTAGTTGCAAAAAGATGGGTGTTTTCTGAGAAAACTACCTAAGCTGGGTTAAGAGGTGGCTTTCTAAATGGTAGCTCAATAGTGAATTTGAACTCAGAGCTGCCACAGGGGAGGGTTAGGGTGGAGATGAGGAGAAGGTTCTTCCCCCAGAGGGTGGTGGGGCCCTGCACAGGCTCCCCAGGGCAGTGGTCACCGCCCCGAGCTGGGCTGAGTTCAAGCAGTGTCTGGCCAACGCTCTGAGTCATCTGCTGGGGTTGGGCTGGTCCTGTGTGGAGCCAGGAGTTGTGCTGATGGTGTTAGGGGGCCCTTCCAACTCGGGATATTCTGTGATTCTATGATTGAACTCACCTCTGAATGCAGGAAACAACGGGGTCCTTGGCATCAGGCAGTTTCTCTATTATTATTGTGAGGATCTAGCTGTGAGCAGATACACACCGTATCTGCTGGTCAGGAGATGGTCCTCGCTGCACAAAGGTCCCAGTCTAAATGAAACAGAGAAGTAGTGGGTGTGAGACCAGTAGCCAAGCATAGGGACATGGGCATGTTGCTCAACGTACAGCCTGGTGCTCCGTCCTTTGGGCCACCAACTTGCCTGAGAGTAAGCCCAAAGGCCAACGAAATTGCACTGACTGTAACGTTCCTGCAAGCTGGGGCTGATGTGGGGGATTCATTTTGCTCTATTTCTCATGCTTGAGCTTTAGGGAGCAAGTCCTGTGTACGGAGGACTTGCAGAATTGTGTTCCCAGGAATGTTTTAATGATCCTAATTGGTTATTTAAAGATCCCCAAGTACCCTGTATTAGGTATGTGCAAAATTAACAGAAATGTCACGCGCTTCGATTAATTCAAACTTACATGAGCAATAAACACATCATTTGCATTATTACTAACACATACAATTTAGAGGCATGTCTGGATATGAATCTAACATGATAGCTTTAGTAAGTTAATTAGATAATTGCTAAACATACTAATTGATTTTTAATTACAGAGAGTGAAGCTTGCAGCGGAGCCAAGACTGGCAGACTTCTCTGTCATTAGAGAACAAAAGGAAGTTCAGCAAAGCTTCAGCATCCCCAGACTCAGACGTGTCCTGTTTTCTCTACCTTTTTCTCAAAGTCATTTACAAACCCACGAAGATTTCCTCATCCTCTGATTTTCTTGCTATTTTTGAGATCTTCCATCAAAAGAGAAAAAGCTTAAAAGCACCCCAGGAGAAAGACATTTACACGTGTTAGCTTAAACTCGATTTTCTGCCTACAAACATAAATTCAGGACCTAAACCAGCCACTTCTGTAGTTCTGCCACCAGGAATAGCTTACAGTTTCCATTTTGCTCTAGGCTTTATCAACTTTTCTGAGACCACAAGTATTCACCGCTTAGAAGTCACCTCCAGTTTCTATGCACAAGCACAGTCGCCAGCCCCTCCAAGGAGCTGGAGGTGCTGTTCATCAGAGAAGCACATCCCAAGCCACCACAGTTTAGGCAGTGGTAGAGGAGACAGTCACCACTGACACAGCTGAAGAGCTTTCCTCCCCGTCCTGCAGACCACTCTTTAGGAGGGAAGACTTTATAGGACTCAAGGTGCACATCACCTTCTAAGAAAATAAGGCAGGAAACTATGGCTGATGCCTGGACCGCAATCCCAAGCAGGCCGGCAATCAAGAAGCCTCCATGGACAGATTTGTGAGTGAACATTGAACATGCATTTCCACAGCCCCCAAGAACAGGGATGGGGGCCAGCCAACAAACAGCTGAATACCAACCGTGAATATGTACCCTAACTGAGATGACCCTGGACGGTGGGGTAGTGCCAGAAGCACCTAACCTTCCAGGTATCACTGCCATTTCATGCTGCAGCAGACAGGAGCGCAATGTCCCACACTGCCATGCTGCAATATGACATTCTACCTGTGAAGGGCTTGGGGAGGAAGATCCACTGTGGGGTTGGGGCTCTCTGGCACAGCACTTTCTGAGCTCTCCCAACCTTCAGTGCTCCTTCACTCTTCAGAAGCAGCCTGGAGACTTCCTCAACCTCCCTGGGAAAGCAAAATACAATCTCACATCAAGCAGGGAACCCAAAATGTTGCTGTCACTGTGGGCGTGACTCATCTTGCCCCACCACGGGTTACTGCTGCACCAAAAAGGGCCAACTTCTGGCATTCAGCTGCACCACAGGAGGGGGTATTGCCTTACTGCCCACTCCTGCAGCCTCACTCTCCGAGAGAGGGGGACACCCCCGGGAAGGCTGCACAGCTCTCCTCAAACCTGTTGTGGTGCCAAGAAGTCCTGTTTAAAATGGATCAAAATCACCATAGAAACAGATCAGCTGCTGCCTGTTGATAGCAGTCTATATGACTTACAAAGCCCCTTCTTTTATTTGTCACCAATGTACTGAGGTGTGCAAGCCTATCTTTGTGCCACCTTTGCTTTGGCAGTCACCACAGCGAGATTATTTTTTTTCCGGTGATTGAGACCAAAGCTCTCAGTTCTCGCTCCTTGTGCAATGAATTTCCCTCCGTCCACACTGCTATCTGTGCAACAAACACACTGATTTAAAAACATCTCAAAGGCTCTGCCTTTTGCATTGCTCCATATGCATTTGACCATGAGATGTCATGTTTTCACCTGTGCTTGTTCAGCAGATCCCTAAAATCGGGGCATGAGGACAGTTTTAGAAACAAAGGGAGCTTTTGATCTGCCAGTTTTTAGCAAGAGTGACCCAAAGCAGTACCACCACCTTCCTCTGCAACCCTTGCCTGACCAAGACCGTGCAGCACATTAGAATCAGCTCTCATTATTCCATAGAAAAAAGGAAACTTTCACCCACTTCCTGAGCAAGGTCAAGGCAGCCCAAGGGCTGGCTAAAGGGAAGGACTTTTTCACTGCAAATTGCCTGGGACTGGCAAGTGGGCAGGGGAGCTCCCATCAGCCAGGCTGCACTGGCAGGATCATGGCTTGAAGGGCTTTATAAGCTTGACTCATCCCTGATGAGCAGACGAGTCTGGCTCTGGTTCATCCTTGAGAGGTGAAGTGCATCAGAAAGAAGCTGATAGCTGTTTCCTGTATTTCTGGCCAACAAAAGCCAGTTGCTGATAGTCCGTGTCAGCCCTGGAGATGCTGGCTGCTTCGCCCTACCCAGTTAAGGGTGATCTCCAGTGACAGGAGATGTACACACGGGGAAGAACAAGGGACAGGCAGAGCATGGACATGGACAGAGGAAGGGGGAGATAATGTGTTTGGGTTTGTGCAATTTCAGGGGGAAAAAACAAAAAGGAAACTCATGCTAAATACTGAGACAGCTACAAAGTTCTCCAACACACCTGAAATCTGGGTAAAGGAAGAGCATCTCTAAATAAAAATGTCATTCTCTCATTCTCTTCAAGGCATTCAAGAAAACCCTTTGGTGGGAGCACCTCTGGACTAGCAGAGTACTGCACAGAGAGGGCAGAAGCCCCCAGGCCAGCACTTCGCACCCCAAATGGAGCCCTAATTCGGATTCCTTAAAACTGCTTGGGGGTGCTCCAGGTAATATTCTCCCTTCATCCTACTTAGTCTGTGACTGAGATTCAGGATGGGAAACAGGGGCTTTTCTCCTTCTTCAGCTTCCCCATGCTCAGTACCTGTGTGTTCCTGGAGCTACTTCAGGCCAGAGACCGCATCAGGACAAACCCCTGCATGCCCATCCGTTATTTACTCCTCATCAACTGGACTCTTGGAGCAGCAGCAGGTCTGTTTTTAACCTGTGCAGACAAACCACTGCTCGGAAAGCACAGCACCAGGGCTGATCTGCAGTACAAAGCTGAACCCCTCGCTATGAACGTGTGCCATCCAGCTTTGTATGCATGCAGATTTCTCACTGATGAGTGACAGTGCCCTCATTGATGCTCGCAGATGCTCAGTAACGGATGCAGCAGCCACAGTAGGTCAGATCCAGACCCCCCTCCCTGTGGCAGGAGGATTAGGTCTTGCTGTGCCTTGCACAGCTTGGTGCTGTTTCAGGAAACTTGACCCCAAACTGAACTTTTTCAGAGGTGCAGCTCACTCCAGATTCCTAAGTGGCAGCGACACTTCATGGCTAGAAATGAAAAAAGCCAGCAGAAATACAGCTATTTGCTGTCACAGTGTCTGACCCGATGCAGGGAACTGAGTGTCTTGGGGTGTGTGTTGCTCCAAGTAAACGAGGGGAGATTTGATGGTTCTGGAGAAGGAGTCTTTCTGGAGTCTAGCTGATTGGTGTGAAGCCTTGGTGTCTGAATTTCACCGACGTGTTCAGGGCAGCTCTCGTACAGCACAGGAAATCATCTGAGGTTACACCTACTTCTCCTTTACAAGCATGGCATTTCTGGACTTGTTTCTGCTAGACCAAGAGGGATTATGAAACGTCACTACTGAAAACCCACATAAAAAAAGATTTTGGGAGGCCTGATTATTGCACATGTCTGAGACTTGAAATGCATCTTGGAACACGTTGCTCCTATACTGCAGCCACATCCAAGAAGACCGCATTTCTGACATCATATTTGTAGTCTATTTCTTTTACTTTCCTTCATACTTTGAAAAAATACGTTCCCAGAGGAAACTCTCAAGTGCAAAAATCCCATACTCGTGTTCTAGGAACATTTTTCTTGTTGTCATGTAAAAAACTTCTTTCCAATTATATTCCTCCCAGCTAAGTGTCTAGGAGGAATATCCACTGGAAATGCCAAGGATCAGTTCTCCAATTATGTGCAACCTTTACTTTGGCTCCCAGTTCCCCCACACCCACCCAAAATCCCCATCTGTGTGTGTTCCAGACCAGTCAGTTCCAGTTCAGCTGCACGGATGAGGTGAGGTTGGGTCTTTCCATTCAGCCACCAAAACTGCCCTCATAAAATTATTCACCCGAGGCACCACCTTGGAAAGGAAAGGGAGATGAATGTGGCTTTGATGGGGAATTTAAAGGCTCTGTACTGCCCTCATTTTGCTACCACAGGCTGCAGGATTCCTCCTACTAGAAAGACTGTTTATGCTATAGCCTACGAGGATATGCCATAACATAGCCTAAAGTAGTTAATAACAACCCAGACTTCAGTGGCCAGGAAGGAAACTCAGCCAGGATGCTCCTCTGCAACTACAGCAGTGACTGAAAATGTAATAAATGAAAGGTTCAGGTACCCTCCCAGGCCCTGCCAAGATCAGTGCTTGATTCATAGAGTCATAGAATGGTTTGGGTTGGAAGGGACCTCAAAGATCATCTAGTTCCAGCTCCCTGCCACGGGTAGGGATACCCCCCACCAGCCCAGGCTGCCCAAAGCCCCATCCAACCTGGCCTTGGGCACTGCCAGGGAGCCAGGGGCAGCCACAGCTTCTCGGGGCACCCTGTGCCAGGGCCTCAGCACCCTCCCAGGGAAGGATTGCTGCCTCCCAGCTCAGCTCCAGCTCCCCTCCTGCAGCTTCAGGCCCTTCCCCTTGGCCTGGCCCTCCCTGCCCTGCAACCAGCCCCTCTCCAGCTTTCCTGCAGCCCCTGCAGGCACTGCGAGGGGCTATAAGATCTTCACAGAGCCTGCCTTCTTTCATTTTTTCCTCACTCCAGCATCCATCCACACCAATATTCGTCCTGGCACTCATTACTCCATACTGTCACTGTCCAGGCACTTCTCTCATTCTCCATGTGTCATGCCTGAACATTTGGGTTTTTGTAAATGCAATCCCCTTTATGAAAACAAATTCTTTATTTGTGAACAAAGCAAACCAGATCTGCGGAGACTCAAATGTCGCATTTTATCTGGAGCTATGGGATCGACCAACAGAAAGCAGGACAGGAGATGATGCTCCAGACTGTTCCTTGGTGCTGTTTGAACCATTGAGACTCATTGCACATCTGCGTAGCAAAAAAAATACACCCGTATTCCATCATCCCCTTTCCACCTCTGTAGTAAACACCATTCACTAAAAGCTCGTGTTTCGTTCAGTTTCTTCCAAACCCTGCACGCAGCAGGTATGATAACTCTGCCTCTTCACCTGGCCACATATCCTTCCCAAGCCTCAGTCCAGCCTTTGAGAGCCCGACGCTGAGGCCTGATTACAGCTGCATTTCCCATCAGGCAGCATCCCACGACCCGTGGATGCGATGGGTTGTGACACGCCGTCCTGCCCAGCCGCCGCACCACGGACACTCCGCATGGGGGAAGCTGGTTTGCAGAAAGCCACAGGTAAAAATAGCAAAGCGGTTTGCAGCTAGGAACAGAGAAAGCAGTTCTTTCTGACTCGACAAGAAACCAGCTGATCTATGCCATTTGCTGGCGCTGCGTGCAAGCGATGCATTTCCTGGCAATGCCCATTCCACGGGAACGTGCCGGGTCTGACAAGGCAGAAACCTCAGCCATGCAGGGCGGCTCAGCGCGGCTGTTTGTCACTCTGTGAGCAGGGCTGAGTGCAGCTGGAAATGGTTTTTTTGAGCTATAGTTGAATAGAAATAAGCATTCGTACCTCAGGAAGCCCAGGGGCAGCTGACTGATGGAAGGATGAGGCGCAGCAGCAGCGAGTTAATGTAGCCGGGATCTCCTGCAGCTCCACTGTGGGAAACAAGAGGAACATCCACAGCAAAGGCACACGCTGCCACCGCCCCCGGCCCATGCGCTGCTGCGGCGAGGGGGTGCAAAGCACCTCCTATCCTTACCAATTTACTTTTTGTTCTTAAAAAAGACAAAGTGACAATCAAATGGACTGCCTGTGGTTTATCTGGTCCATAGGCACTGGGAAACGCGACGGCCACACGAGCGATGCTCAGCAACCCTGGTGGGGAGGGTGCAGGAAGGGCAGCATGGTGCTGCAGCCCCCCCAAACCTCTTAGCTTGAGTTCCACCAGCAGGAGGGTAGATGAGGTGGGGAATTAAAACTTGGGTAGGGGAAAGGGGGAATGATGCCAGCATGACTTCACCACGCAGCTGAAATCACGAGGCAGTCAAAGCTTTATCACAGGGAAAATAAGAGCTATATCAGGCAGCTCCAACAACAATATTGTTTTTTCCATCTCTAGGGAAATCCTTTTGCTTTCTTTTATGGAAGGATTTCCCTAGAGATGAAAATAACAATAGGCAGAAAATCAGTGGCAATTCAGAGCATCCACCAAAAAAAGGTGGAAAAGAACACTTTATTTGAAATTCTGCCCACTATAGGCAGTGGGAGCTTTGAGCATTGGCTTCAGTGAGAATGGGATTTCAACTTTAAAAGTCAGCATTTGGATTATGGAAACTCTTGTGCTACGCAAAGGGTTTTTATAAATCACAAGGCTGCCTTTACCCATGAACAAACCGCAGAAGAATTTATTGAGGCAAGGTCTGACACCGGCTGCTTGCCTGAACAGCCTGGATCGCACTCTGCTTCAGCTCAAAAGCATCATCATCATCATCCCTGTCAAACCGCTGCCAAATACCAAAAGGTATGGTATTAATGTGACCCCCCAGACTGCACCGAGAGTGCTGCTTGGAAAGGTGATTCCACACCCTGGGCTATATTGCGGTGTCCGCACAGAGTATTGCACAGGTTTCAAAGGCAGGAAAGCCTTACGGAAAGGAGATCCGCTATGTCCTATGACACTAGAGGCAGGTCTACTAGGAAACATATGCATGATGCCTCAGGCAATTTCCTGAGTAGGAGGGATTTCCACCTGATTTTTAGCAAACTGAGCCAGAAAAGACTTCAAAATTATAGTTCTGTTCCAGCAATAGCACAATGACTTTCATCATGAAACTTCTAGAGAGATTGCTGACATTTCTGTATAGATGGGAGCAGATGGAAGTGCTGGTTTGTCAACATTTTTCAGCACTGTTTGCTCTCAAATACTAGTAATACAATGTGTTAAATATGGTGCAGGTAGAGGGTGCAGGAACTTATTAAAGAGTTTGTAATTGCATGAAAAGATGCAAATTGCCAAACTGGATCAGACCTTGCCCAGAGCTGCTTGTGGCAGTGACAAGCTGCAGATGGCTGAGAGGGTTAAGGAAGGGAAGGCATACTGTGATAGCCCTCAGCACACAGAGTCACGGAATCTCCCAGGCTGGAAGCTTGAATCAAGCTCGGGGCGGTGACCACTGCCCTGGGGAGCCTCTGCCAGGGCCCCACCACCCTCTGCTGAAGAACCTTTTCCTGATCTCCACCCTAACCCTCACTTGTCGCAGCTTTGTCAACTTCCAGCACTCCTGTCTACCACCCTCCTCAATCAGAGGTTGTACCTGCATCTTTTAATTAATGACAGGTTAATTAACGTATCTCAAGCGAGGTATGTTATTAGTACCATTGCATAGCTGTAGAAGACTTAACAAATAAGCCCTCCCAAGCCTTAACATTAGATCACATCAGTGAAAAACACCTGAAATTATTGAACATTGACCAACTAGTTGAACATTGACCAACTAGACTCAAAAAAATGTTGGCAGCAGAGAGCGATCAAAGAGCTTTCAGGCAGCCTCAGCTAGACACCAGCATATGTGCTATATACGTTAATGGACGGGAAGTACACACAAAATAACAAACCTGCTCTCTCCTCTCTTTCCACACTGCCAGGAAGACTGACAAAATGGATGAGAGATTTATTTAAGGCAATATCGTTCACGTAGTGGCCCATGCACACAGCAGCCGAGTGTCCTTAAATACAGCTGAGCACGTGGGCAGACACACAGGGAGCGATGATGCAGGTCACCCCTGCAAGACCGGAATCCACCCCCTGAAATGAGTCTGAATAAAACATGTTCACAGAAGGCAAGAAAAATAATGTGAGTTCACAACTGTGGCCAACATGTTGATGGGGCTGGAGGCTTGGGGGAGAGGAGCGGCTNGAGGATTAGGTTGGAGATGAGGAGAAATTTCTTCTCGGAAAGGGTGGTCGGGCATTGGAACGTGTTGCCCAGGGAGGTGGTGGAGTCACCATCCCTGAGGGTGTTTAAGGAAAGGTTAGATGTGGTACTTAGGGACGTGGTTTAGTGGGTAATAGGTGGTGGGGGGATGGTTGGACTAGATGATCCTTGAGGTCACTTCCAACCTTAATGATTCTAATAATTCTAATAATAATAATAAAAGCGTACGGTAAGTCGCCTCCCAGCAGCACCTCGATTGCAATGGAGGGACAAGGACAGGGCTGTTTGCTGGGAGGTCTCTGGCTCGCTTTCCTGCTGAGACTCCAGGATCTGTTTTGGGCTGAAGCCTAAGAACATTAAAGTTCAGAACTGTAACAGGCTTTACCGCTTGCTCTCTTGATGTAGAGAAGAGTTGTCCAAGATGCTCAAAAATTCTCACTGGTATTTCTTAACACGTGAGACTGGCAAAGGTTACTGCCTGGAGCTGGCGAGCCTTTCAGTTTACCTCTAATGCTTGTCTCTCACATGTGTGGTTTTTTCTCTGCAGCTATAACAAACAGTTGGAGAAAAGAGGTCCACTGGCACTAGTGTCCATTTGTCACAGTTGCCCATGAGGATGCACAGTCAGTGTGAGAGCCCAGCGCTCTGCAGAGCCACCAAAGAGCTCGTACAAAGGGTGCGTTTCACCCTGGTGAAGGAATGGGGTAAGTCCAGGGTGCGAGTGCGGAGCAACGAAAAATTAGGGGATAATAAATTAAACAGATGATACCAGAAAGAAGCCTCAGGAGAGTCAGTTCTTTGGATCACAGCCATCCTTAGATGTGCTGGAGCAGGTGAAGAAAAAAATTGTTTTCTCTCTGTATACCTGACAGTGGTGTAGCTGAGAATTCAATACTGAATATAGATCTTGTGTTTTCATTTCTAAAAGGAGGTTGAAAAATTGGTGTGGAAAGAAACTACAGAAATTACTTAAGGACTGGGAAAAATGCCATGTGCAGAGAGCTCAACTGGAGAGGAAATGTGATTACGTGGGATAAATACTTCTATGAGGAGAAATATGCCTGGTACAGGAAGACTCGCTGCCACCCTAGGGAAGGCTGAACAGGCAAATTAAATAGAGAAACCAGCCTGAACATCTTAGGAGAGGCGGGAGCGGAGCACAAGCTCTACTAGGACTGATGGACTCCCCACCTCCTCCACCCAGAACTGGACACCTTCTGGGTGATAACCTCTAAAGCAGAGAGCCACGAGGTCCCAGGGACCCCTGGGTGAAACTCTGACACCCAGAGCACCCAGAGGATGCACCAGACAGTCCGTCTCCTTCCCGAGACCTCAACATTTGAAGTGGTTATTTACACAGGGGAAACGATGCACTAAAGCAGCTGTAAAACGAGGCAGGGCTGGCTGCTGGGAACAGGCAAGGCACCGCAGCTCAGCGAGGAGCTGAGCTTTGCCTGGGCTGATATATCCTGGTGAGAAGAAACTGTGCAGCTGCTGGTAGTTGAGCTCAGTTATCTCTGTGTGGAATCACATTTTGATCTTCATCTTCTAACCCACACCCCCAGTAAATTCAGAGCCACAAGAACCAGAGCAGGAGAGCAGAGACTGTCGGTTACACAAGGAAGGTTGTGCAGTGTCTTACACTCGGTGCAAAGAAATCCTCTCAGACTACAACGCTGACCCATCCAGCCCAACGATGAGGAAGAAAAAAGCATTGGTAATTAATTTAACAATTCAAGTAACAAGCTCAGAAACCAACCCCAACACTGTTTCCCTCCATTAAAAAAATGCTCAGAGTTGGTAAAACACTCATTGAAGAACAAACCCCATAAATATCTTTTTTTCTTTTGTTGTCTTCTCCCTATGCATTATTGTCTGGAGAAGAGGAGGCTCAGGGCAGACCTTATTGCCCTCTACAACTACCTGAAAGGAAGTTGTGGTGAGCTGGGGGTCGGCCTCTTCTCACAGATAACCAGTGACAGGACAAGGGAGAATGGCTGCAAGTTGGGCCAGGGGAGGTT
Source organism: Psophia crepitans (assembly GCA_013399095.1). Lineage (NCBI taxonomy): Eukaryota > Metazoa > Chordata > Aves > Gruiformes > Psophiidae > Psophia > Psophia crepitans. Next base: position 105,078 of record VWZZ01003445.1, on the reverse strand, counting down.
CAGGTTGGAGATGAGGAGAAATTTCTTCTGGGAAAGGGTGGTCGGGCATTGGAACGGGTTGCCCAGGGAGGTGGGGGAGTCCCCGTCCCTGGGGGTGTTTAAGGAAAGGCTGGATGTGGTACTTAGGGACATGGTTATTGGGGAATAGGTGGGGGGGGGATGGTGGGACTGGATGATCCTTGAGGTCTCTTCCAACCTTAATGATTCTGTGATCCTGTGATTACCCTGTTATATCTGAGTGGAAAACCTCACAGCTCTGCCTGCTGCTGTACCACTGACAGTAATGCTAAAACCCATCACAAATTGCAGTAACAAGTTCCTTTGTGTTGACCAGTTGTTTTAAGCAGCTTTTCTACCTGGTTTGTCTTCTCACCCACTTGCATTTGTGCCCCTAAAAATCCCTAAGGCAAGAAATTGCAAAATGCTTCACTGTCTGAAGCTCAGTGAATCTCCTGGACTGTCATCCCCATAATGGCTTTTCCAGCTCAGACAAGAAAACTGGCCAGCCCAAGGTGACTTTTATGCTGAATTTTTGGTGACACTCACCATTTGACTCTGTGTGTGTGTGGGCAAAGGCTTTTAACAAATGTGAGCTGACTGTAAATTCAACATGCACACACCTATATGCATTCACACAAACACAATTTTCCATGGGTGAATAGCCTTGCTAGGCTTTCCCCTTCGCCCCTTATTCTTTTATTTTCTTTAGGATTTATTTAGCAAGACCCCCAAAACATACTAAATTATTCATCCCTGAGAAAAAACTATGAAATATGAAAATCCAGCTACCAGTACATGATGCAGAAATAGAAGGAAAGGTTATTTATAGGGGTTATCCTGAACTTTTCCTTTTCTGTTTTCAAGAGCCAAAACTACGGCAGAGCTGCAGTTTTCAGTACGGTGCAACAGTGGGAACTGGCACTCACATTCCCGAGGAGACTCTCGTGGTGGAAGACGTTCAATGTGCAAACTTATATTTGTTAGGTGAAACAACATAAGACACTTGCATTTATAATAAAATAAAATAATAGAATCACAGAATCACAGACCGGTTTGGGTTGGAAAGGACCACAAGGATCATCTAGTTCCAACCCCCTGCCATGGGCAGGGACACCCCCCACCAGCCCAGGCTGCCCAAAGCCCCATCCAACCTGGCCTTGGGCACTGCCAGGGAGCCAGGGGCAGCCACAGCTTCTCGGGGCACCCTGGGCCAGGGCCTAATGCCATTACTGATACAAAAAATGCTTCATACACTACAAACCCATACCTGGTTTTGCTGTTTTGTTGCGGTCCTTGAAATATGTTGCTGACTGCCAGGATAAGGAAGACTGATCACAAGTGCAGAGAGGTGCGGGCCCCTCTGCGGCGCAGCCCGTGCACCGTGGCGGCCCGTGCTGTGCTCCCCAGGGAATTATTGCTGTAAAAAATGGGGCTGTTGCAGTGACTGATCAGCTGCTTTGAATGGTAGATTCATACCAGGGAGTAACAACACTAATGTAAATAATTTATAACTAAAGGATTTTATTAGAGCTATAAAATAAACTCCATTGTAAATGTTACAAATTTGTGAAGTTTTGCAGGGCCATTTAGCAGGCACGCCGCCGGGAGCCTGCAGACAGCCCCCATACCTCATCAGCAAGGAGAAAAACCGTGAGTTAGCTCAAGAGCTTGAGCAGGACTGTCGGTACAGACTGATTTACATCAGCAATGCTGGAAACATCCCCTGCGTCCTGAGGTTATTGCTGCTGGCAGTGATGAACAGTAGAAAATTTTAAACGCAAAAAAAGAACTCATGAAGAACAGAGTGATGAAACTCCTAATATATAAGGGGCTTTAAGCCAAACACCATACCTCAGTTTTGCTACGTAGAATCCTGGAATAATTCAGCTTAAAAAAACCCCTTAAGATTGTCGAGTCCAATTGTTAACTCAGCACTGCCAAGTCCACAACTAAACCATGTCCCTGAGCATCATATCTACACGTCTTTTAGATACCTCCAGGGGTGGTAACTCCACCAATTTCCTGGACAGCCTGTTCCAGTGATTGATAACCTTTTTAGTGAAGAATTTTTTACTAATCTCCAACCTAAACCTCCCCTGGAGCAATTTGAGGCCATTTCCTCTCAATCTATCGCTTGTTCCTTAGGAGAAGAGACCTACCCCCACCTCCCCAGACCCTTCTTTCAGGTAGTTGTAGAGAGTGATCAGGTCTCCCCTCAGCCTCCTCTTCTCTAGACTAAACACCTCCAGTTCCCTCAGCCGCTCCTCATCAGACTTGTGCTCTACACCACAAGTGCAAGGTGGTGTCTTCAGCATGCCCATGACAGCCTACAGGTACCTTCACCTTCTGCTGGAGGAGACCAGCAGGGAGCAGAACACTCACCTTCACATAGGGCAGAACCACACACAGACTGTAACAACTCCCAAAAAAAAAGCGCAGTTCCTTCTTGAATCACAGCCGCTTAAACTCTGCCAACCCAGGGCCTCACCTAACTCACCTGAAGTTCAGTGGAAAGATGCAAAACTGCTGATTTGACATGGGCATTTCTGCTGCAGGAAGACTCCAAAACAGCAGCCAAGAACATGTTTCCCAGAAAAAGCAAAGTTGGAGGTTTTACAGTATAAGGCTCAGATTTTGAAGTTGAAGGTAATGTGAGAAAATCGAAAACAACTTCCTTCCCCTTTTCTTCCAGTTAAATGTTTGGTTTCATTATCATTGAAAGACTCCTACCCAATTGCCTCTACAGCCATTCCTCACAACGTTTTGGTTTAACCTGGCAGGCAGCTAAAACAACCACACAGCCATTCGCTCCCCCCTTCCCTCCCTCCAGTGGGATGGGGGAAAGAATCGAAGACTCGTGAGTTAAGCTAAAAACAGTTTGACAGAAAAGGAAGATGATAATGATAATAATAACAAATAATAGAAGTCTATACAAAACAAGTGATGCTCCATGCAATTGCACACCACCCACTGACCAATGCCCATCTAGTTCCCCAGCCACAGCCTCTCCCTGGCCAACTCGCCTCAGATTATATACTGAGCATGACATCATATGGTATGGAATACCCCTCTGGCCAGGCTGGGTCAGCTGTCCTGGCTGTGCCCCCTCCCAGCTCCTTGTGCACCTCCTTCAGAAGGCTCACGCTTCCTCGCTGGCAGGGCCCGGGAAGCTGAAAAGTCCTTGACTTAATTGTAAACACTGCTTAGCAACAACTAAACCATCAGCGTGTCATCAACGTTATTTTTACACTGATCCCAAAACACAGCACTATACCAGCTATTAGGAAGAAAATTAACTCTGTCCCAGCCAAAAACAGGACATGCAACAATATTAATGTCATGTATATTAGGCAATTTTTTATCCTTCTGGCTGATCTAATGCTGAACTGGAATGCCCTTCTGAGGGGACAACGCTTCCAGTCCTCAATATAAAATGGATTGATTGGAAACATTTCTATTTTGACAATTGAGTTCTGGTGTCTCAGCCTTAGGGTTCATTTTTAATTGGTGCAATTTTTCCATTTGCCAGTAATACCTACACTAAACATTTGTAAAATCTGTTAATTTGTCAAGGGAAAAAATAATACCCTAATGTCTTTCTCATTAAATTCCTATCATGTGAGTTGTGGCATTCTAGAACGGATAAAACTTCTAATTGAGAAATTGTATCTAGTAACTTCCTATATTTTGTACAGCGTAAAGGAAGTATTTAAATTCCCACACTAGAGTTCTGCACAATTTTCTGGTTTTGGCAGCAGACCTTTGGGCAGAGCTTTTAAAAACAGAATCATACTCAAAATCTGTCTATCCAAGCAACTTACAAAGGTAAAATCAGGGCTGCCAAGAAAGAAATTCTTCAACTGACCTCAGGAGCAGTTTCCTTCTAATCACATAATCCTTCTAATAGGCTTATTGAATGGTACTTGGGATTAATAACCTTCAGAAACTGGGTTTAAACATCATAATTTCTTCTAATCCTACTAATTTCTTAATCTCCTGCAGCAGCTACTAATATAATCCAAACCGGTACTCTGTGTAGCACTGAGCAAACACCTCTGTTTCTTCAATTTTTAACCAGGTCTAATACATTTACAAGCAAGTTTTGCAATTTTTCCCCCTTACACGCAAAGTTTGAGATTGTGGTTCCAAGATGTTTAAAGCTGAATCCACACTCTACTGCTTTCTGCAGATACAGTACATTCAGATGGAATCTGTGATAGAGAAAATGTGCCCACTTTCTGCTTTTCTGAAGTATTTATGAAGGCAGCGGGAAGAAGAGGGTGCATGATACAGGCACAAAGTTAAATATCCTTTAAGAAATTATCAGAGTTAGTTTGTGCAAGATGAGCACTCTTACTTCCTGGGGCCACAATATTTCCATCTGGAACCAAAGGTCCTCAAGTAAAATACAACCACGGTCTCATTCCCCCTCCACATAATACCAATCTTCGATCTTGAATTACCATCTCATACTGCACAAAACCATAAACGTATGGCCATGCTATGGGCATTTGTTTATTTCTTTATTTGGTGTTTTTGTCTTGGTCTGCATAAGCATGAACTCAAGATACAGGCAGGGGAAACCATGTAAGTTTTGGATTTGTCCAAAGGACAAAAAGGACATAAAACTATCGGGGAGTGTCCGAGGAGGGCAACAAAGGTGGGGAAGGGTCTAGAGGGGAAGGTGTCTGAGGAGAGGCTGAAGGCCCTGGGCTTGCTCAGCCTGGAGAAGAGGAGGCTGAGGGCAGAGCTCATGGCGGCCTCCAGCTTCCTCCCGAGGGGGAGCCAAGGGGCAGGCGCTGATCTCCTCCCTCTGGGGCCCAGCGACAGAACCCCAGGGAACAGCCTGGAGCGGCCCCAGGGGAGGGTTAGGGTGGGGATCAGGAGAAGGTTCTTCCCCCAGAGGGTGGTGGGGCCCTGGCACAGGGTCCCCAGGACAGTGGTCAGCCCCCTGAACTGGGCTAGTTCAAGCTGCATCTGGCCAACGCTCTCAGTCATCTGCTGTGATGGGGCTGGTCCTGCGTGGGGCCAGGGGTTGGACTGTTGGGCCTCGGGGGTCCCTTCCAATTTGGGAGATTCTGTGATTCTATGACATTTCCTAGGTTTATTTTACAGTAATGCATTCCAAAAACACGTAATCCTCTCTGTTGCAGATTTCCATTCCTGCCACGAACCCTTGAGTAAGGGTGAGCCAGTGCAGCTCAGCAACAGGAGCCCAGATGGTGAGGTTTTTCACTGCTTTACCTGCGAGTCATATCTAGGAACCAACAGCCCAACATTAGACCCGTAGCCCTAGAAAACCTGTCCCATGTCATTGAGTGCAGTTTCAGTCACAAGCTGTCATTTGGTGCATCCTTCCTCTCTGTGGGTCTGTTGGACTGTTTTACTTCTCTGCTTCTAGAAAACTACAAGCCACAAACCAACCCTCAAGAACCTAGAACAAGCTGTGACATCCTTCACTGCTAACCCCCCCCAAACTTCTGAAATTTCAGTGTGCTACAGAGTGAGAGTGCAGACCACCAGTATCCTGCCACTGCTTGGGGTCCTACAGGACCAAGCAGTTGGCAAACATTTCATCACAGAGTCATAGGATGGCTGAGATAGGAAGGGACTTCTGAAGGTCATCTGGCCCAAGCTCCCTGCTCAAGCAAGGTCACCCAGAACCAGCTGCCCAGGACTGTGTCCAGGCAGCTTTTGAATGTCTCCAAGGGTAGAGATATCACAACCTCTTTCGGCAACCTGTGCCAGTGCTTGGTCACCCTCATGGTGAAGAATTGTTTCCTGATGCAGTGAACATTTTCTTTGCTCTTCAAAAGAACTGAGAGCCTGTTCAAGAAGCATGTTTATTTTTCAAGTAAGATCATTTTCCTGAGTTGTTAGCTCTCTCTCAGGTTTTTGCACAACAGTTCTGATTGTTGCTCCTTCTCCATCTGTTCTAGACCCCACCTAGCTTCTATACAAAAAGTTCCTCTGTGATGTTGCTGCTCTCCCCTCCCCCTCACTGTGCTCCTGTGCCCTACACCAGCTCGGAGAGCATCTACCTGCTGTTCCCACCAGACCTCTCACTTCAGCTCGCAGTTTTGCACGTGGCAGGGGAGATCAGCACAAAAGCCAGTACTGAGAACCGCTCTCCACTGCAGTCTAGATGCTGGTTTGGTTTGTTTTGTTTTGTTTTTCCCCCATAGCAGCAGTAATACTGATGTTTGCCAGCAAGGCATAACCATGAGAGCCAAGTGCTGCTTTAGCTGGGGTACCTTCTGCGAAGGTAACAAGCAACACTGACTCAAGTGTCTCTTCTCAGAAAGGTTGGGAGCTAAACCCAGGCATCCCCAGGCATAAGTACCTCCCAGGCTGAGAGCCCTGCACAGAGCACATTTGCACTTTGCTGGATTAGAGCCTGTGCCAAGCTGACATCCTCCCAGACACAAAGAAAAAGACACTTTAAAAGTACCTCTGTGCTGCTGCCAACATCGCTCCAAACGTGGTGAGAGCCGGCTGACCCAGACCGCAGAGCTGAGGTAGTCCTGCATCGCGGCTGGGCGCTGCATGGGGCCCTGGGTGCCGAGGGAGCTCTGTCCCACCAGGCTAACGCCACTTGCCCTGGTTTGGCAGGAGGATTTTATTCGTCGGTACCACCTTGTTTTGTCCCTCCATCAGGTCCGCTGTGCTGGAGAGCACACAGCACTCCACAGACCCATGGCTTTGGTGAGGGATCCTGGCAATGTTTATTTGTGATTCATTGCTAGCCAGGGTTAAGATGAGGATTGGTGAGCCGTGGAGAGGACAGAGGGCAGAAAAAGGCAACAAAAGGATTGAAAAAGGAGGATTAGAAAAACAACAGAAAAGGCTCAGAAAACCATGAGAGCACTTTCCCAGACTGGAGAGATCTGTGTGAAAAGGTTGTTGTAGTCCAGGAGTCACGGGAAGAGTCTTGGATGCTTGTCAGAAGACTTTAGGACTTTGAGTTAATTGATCCCATTTATTAACTTGTGGTGCTTGACCTGTTTTAGTTAAAGCAAATGCGACTTTTTGATCCAGATCATGAACATTTGATCTTATTAACCCACCAGTTCAAGATAAAATGTGTAGGGGAGTGAGAGAACATATATTTTGAAGCACCATATCTTTCCAATCAATTAATAAACTGCAATTCTATATCTGAATGCACCGGTACTTTTCCTCTCTCCTAAGATCCCTAGACTACAAGTATTTGGAATATGGATTGATGTTCAGCCTGCTAGCGGGGAGTACTGCCAAAAAGGCAGGTCAGCCTAATGGGAAGTGCAAAAAAGTGCTGTGAAGAAGAAATACAGAAAGAAGTACCAGCTTTACATGACAATAGAAGGCAGGAGAGAAACATGACTAGATTTAATAAGCACACTTGAGAAAATTTGTGATATGCATATGATTTTCCTGATCCTGCTCATTTAAGACTTTTTATGCTTTCAAGAGCCTGACTACAGAATGGCATTACAAGAGTAAAGAAACATTTTCCTCACCATCTTACTGGATTGAGAACTCTTTGGGTTCATATTACAGATTATTTTTTCCCTTTTCACATGTGGATGGAAAGCTTTGGTGGAAAGTGCCTTGTGTCTTCTTTTAGCCCTGTCAGGTCTGGTTTCATATTAACCTTTTAGCAGAGTCCTCCAGGCAGTGCTGGCACATGAGGAGGACTCTATCTCACAGCTCCCTTTGGTGCATTACCTGACTGGAAGGTGTTAAGGTAATGGGAATATCTCTGCTGTTTCTGTTGGGCTTTGCAGAATCCATTGGAGATGTTGAGGGAATAAATTGTGTTGCTAAGAACGCAGGCACCAGTGTTCCTAAAAGTTGGCCAAGCTTTTGGTGTTTAATTTGCAAAGGTTGTGTTCAAGTTGCTACTTAAAGCGGCAGCTGGAACCTGGAAATAGTCCTTCCTACCAATTTATCATAGAATCATAGAATGATTTGGGTTGGAAGGGACCACAAGGATCATCTAGTTCCAACCACCCTGCCATGGGCAGGGACACCCTACACTAGACCAGGTTATCAAAGAAGGGAACAGGAAAAGAAAAAAAAAAAGAAAATGAGAACTAAAAAGAATAAGCTATTATTAATAGTTATTATTAATAACTTTTGCTGTTTTTCAGTTTTGCTTGATCAAACTGCAGAATGGAGGAAGTAGCTGCACCTACATAAACTATTCCAGTAACAGAAACAATCTGGGACCAATGCAACACTGAAGATTGCCCTGGCACAGCCAGCACACAGTCCTGCTGAGGAAGCTCTATAGCGTTCTCTACGGTATTAACACTACTGCAGAGTAACGCCTTGCCATCAGAAAAGCCATTTCAAAGAGTAGCTGGGAAAATCTTCTGCCTAATCAACAGTTTTTTTAAAAAAATAAATATCACTTCTAGAGGTTTAACAAGTTCCTAAAGCCATTGATACCCTATGGCACTTTCAACTAGCACCCCAAAATCCAGTACTTCATTTCTCACTGATAAAAAAAACCACAAACCAAACCTAAAAAAAGATATCCTATACATCTCCCACATCCGTAGTTCTTAACCTAGGCTTTGCTATTGCAATCTGTTTAGGTGAGAAAGCTCACAGGATATTTAACAAAGAAGGGTATTTTCTCTCCTTACAGCCTCTTCTTAAGCATGTTGGGATTGATTGTGACTTTCCAGTGTATTTATAGACTCTGATTATAGAAAAACACACACAGAATTTCTTTTCAGCTAAATGGTGGAAATAATTTTGGAGTCTGTAGCAATATCTGCCTTCTATGTGGAAGATGAGCCAAAATCCTGGAGTAAATCACAAGCCATCCTTCCAGGCCTGCAACACACTGGGGTGCCAAGTTAGAGTTCAGTGGGTTCAATCCATGGTTACTTCTCTTCCAAATTTCCAAATGCCACTGCCATTTTCAATTTTTAATAGCTAAAATAGCAGTTAAGGACATAGAAACATTTTTATAGAGTGGAAAACAACACATAGACTGCAGAATAATAATGGTATTTAGAGCTCACAGCACATAATACTTCACAATCTCAAAGCACGGTGTGTATGAGTGCCAGCTCAAGAAAGAAACATGATGCCTCAGGTTTGTTAAGCTCTATTTAGCTCCTCCAGATGCTATAAATATGTCCAAAGATCACTGTCAGCCCATAGATCCTATCCAGCTTTGTCCTGCTCTGGCCCAAGCCAGCATCAGCGGTGCAGACACAAGTTGAGTTTTGCAGCGCTGGGATATCTCCCTGCCAGTCAGCACAGTGAGCACCATGCCATTCCTAATGAGCCCCCTGCTTGGAAAGGAAGAAGCGAAAGATTAATTCATGCCGAAGGCAGAGTTGCAATACCTAAACCCGTTCTTTCAACAGGATTTATAGCACATTAACCCTCATTCTGGATTAACTGTGGAATTCATATTATCTACTGTCATAAATCCTTCCCTGGGAGGGTGCTGAGGCCCTGGCACAGGGTGCCCCGAGAAGCTGTGGCTGCCCCTGGCTCCCTGGCAGTGCCCAAGGCCAGGTTGGATGGGGCTTTGGGCAGCCTGGGCTGGTGGGGGGTGTCCCTGCCCACGGCAGGGCATTTGGGACTAGATGATCTTTTAAGGTCCTTTCCAACCCAAACCATTCTATGATTCCATGATAAATACAGCTCAGAAGAGCCTCAGTAACACCAGCTTACAGACAGTTCCCCAACATGTGCTGGTTTTACAGCTTGATGAAGCCACAATCACACAGAGAAAACAATTATTTGAACTACTGTGTCCAGTTTTGGGCCCCTCTCCACAAGAAAGACATCGAAGCCCTGGAGCGTGTCCAGAGAAGGGCAACAAAACTGGTGAAGGGGCTGGAGCACAGGTCTTATGAGGAGCGGCTGAGGGAACTGTGCTTGTTTAGTCTGGAGAAGAGGAGGCTCAGGGCAGACCTTATCGCCCTCTACAACTACCTGAAAGGAAGTTGTGGTGAGCTGGGGGTCGGCCTCTTCTCACAGATAACTAGTGACAGGACAAGGGGGAACGGCTGCAAGTTGCGCCAGGGGAGGTTCAGGTTGGAGATGAGGAGAAAATTCTTCTCTGAAAGGCTGGTCGGGCATTGGAACGGGTTGCCCAGGGAGGGGGGGGAGTCCCCATCCCTGAGGGTGTTTAAGGAAAGGTTAGACGCAGTACTGAAGGACATGGTTTAGTGGGGAATTGGGGCGGGGGCGGTTGGACTAGATCATCTTGGAGGTCTCTTCCAAACTTAATGATTCTATGATTCTATTTAATGAATATAATTCATCACCTCCACTCAGGGAACAGCCAGTGACTCCAATCACAGAAGAACACACAGCAGAACCAAGTCAAGTCACCCCAGAAAAATCACCTGGCCTTGTGAAAATACACTCTGAGCCTCCTAACCCAGAGAACAGCCTCTCCGGCTGCCCTCTCTGCAGATCAGTGGAAGAGCAGATTCACAGTGTTTAGTCGTTTCTGCACTCCATACTGGATACACCAACAGCACTTGGTCCTTCAAGCTCCTTCCCTGCCTCATACGCTGGTCTGTGCAGTGCCACCATCACACACTGCCTACGTGCAGTGTGTAACACTGGTTGCAGGGTGCAGCACCGGATTCACGCACACAGGTTTCTTTTAAATACTAATGAGGAGTGACTGCAGCCAGGCTGGATCTGAAGCCCTGCCAGTACAGCCAGGCTGGAGACCGAGCATAACTGCGAAGGTCCTGACCTCTACCAGCGAGCAGCCCTTCAGACAAACAGGCCAGCAAACCCAGCTCCTCTTAAGCACGAACTGAATATCCAAATGCGTCCTTTCACTCTCACATGACAGACGCAGATTCCCAAGGAGGGGGAGGAGGAAATCCATTAATGCAATACCGTGAGGGTGGTGAGGCCCTGGCACAGGGTGCCCAGAGAAGCTGTGGAGGCCACATCCCTGGAAGAGTTCAAGGCCAGGTTGGATGGGGCTTTGGGCACCCAGAGCTGGTGGGGGGTGTCCCTGACTATGGCAGGGAGGTTGGAACTAGATGACCTTTGAGATCCCTTCCATCACTAAACATTCTATAATTCTATGAAACAGGAAAAAAAAAATTCTATAGGAAAAACCACTGTGTACTCTACTGTAGAACTGTTTTGCTGTTACACTGGCAGTATGTCCATAGCCCATCTAAGCAGAACATCTCCTCTGAACACCAACACACTTTCTCTGTTGCTTCACATGATCAGAAATTTCGATGTGGTCACATTTACATCACTTTTAAGCGTTGGATGAGGACCTGTCCGGGACAGTAGATACTCCCAGTAGTGCACAGCTTTCCCAGGCATGCTGCCTAAGGTACCAAGCATCTAAGGGTAGAATAAGCTTTTGGATGTCAACATGTGGTGTTCCACTTATGCCAGAAGCTGTCCCTGACCACATCACCATCTATAGAGGCAGTCAATCTAGTCTTGGGTGTCAAGAGAGATGATAGGGGAGAAGTTTCAGGGCCTTTAAGAAAGGTGAAAAGGAAGATGCATGCTGCAAATATAAATTTCTTCATCCTTACAAAAGAGAAAGGAAGAATTCAGTCTGTATTCACTCCTGTTTCATTACAGCAGGAGAGGAAGAGTGTTGCAAACATTGCATTTCAGCTGGACAGCAGCAACTGGATAACGTTTGGATGCCTGACATGTGAAGGAGGAAGGCATGGAGTGTGCATAGGGCAGGAGCCATCACACTGCCAGCGTTCAGTACTCCTTCTACAGAGAAAGGGGAGAGACCACTCCAAGTTTAATCCAAGCACAGAGGAAGGATATTCACGGTCGTAAATCAGAAAAAGCAAGTTAATGCTATTTAGAAACCCTTGCCATTGCAGACCAACGAGTGGGATTCGGTGGACTCATGTCTTCTAATGCAAGGGCTAATTCTGTGTTCACTGAGGTGACAACGGTTTCTTTTTTGATTTGTAGCTGACTGTACAAGATCCCCTGTGTCTCCTTTCCCTGCAGTGTGATATTTAAAAATGGGAACTGAGGTCTAAGTGAGAAGCATCATCCTTACTCCTGGCTGTTCACTAGAAAAGACCATTGTTGTTTTTTGAAGTATGAGGTAATTATATAATTACACCACACAGTGCAGAAAATGAAAAATCATTCAAAATGCTCCACCTACCAGGTCTGCATACTTTAAGACATCTCCACAGTTTTCCTATTATGGCTGTCTACAGAAGAAAGTTTAGCCCAACCACCACACAGAAACCCTTTGCGCTCTACCAACATTTAGGGATTATTAAAATCAATTTTGTTATGTAACATTATTTGCCGACAAATTAAGTCTGATTCATCTTGCATTGCAGAACAGAACTAAAGTTCTTGGTCACTGAAGATGTTCAGGTATAAACAAACAAGTAAATGAGGTCCCAAAGTGTATCCAGCAGAGCTTCACTGCTGTCCACAGACACAGCAGTTATGTAGTGTAACACGGAGGAAAAATTTTCTGCTAACTTCTTCATGGTTGGAAGTCAACCTCTATTAGTCAAAGCCAGCAGGTCAGAGCCAGCCTTCAGATTTTTACTCAAAAAAAAAAAAAAGTCTTTCATTCTAGCAAATTGGACTCAGGGCTGCAGCGTAGCAAGGCCCATCAGAAGGTGCCTGACTTTCCCAGAGCAAGGAGCTGCCTCTGCAGATTGTTGCCTGTGGTCATATTGCTGTGCCCTGCTGAACCCGTGGTAAAGTACAGGATTTCCAGTTAATGCATTTTCCTTCACGGATCCTGACGGAAAGGGTACCAGTGCCTTATGTGTATGGTGACTTGTACATGACTGCGTACAGTGATACGACGCTTTTACAAGCTTTTAAAAATACCTTCAGACTTTCATAGTTTTAACATGCAATATTTTAATATAACACATGCACAGGAGAATTTGTGGTGCCTAGACACTGCTTCTCCCAAAAATAATAAAAAAAATATATCTACTCTTCCATGAAATAACATTTTAAAAAATATTTTAAAGTAAATTTTTGCATGTGCAGGCAGCACAGTTCAATCGTTGCCCAGAAGGCAGCTGAACTCAAGCCATGACTTCACACCCCAGATCCCTTCGGCTGGATTGAATACACGAGCCCTCGTCCTTGATGGACTCCTGAAAATGACTGATTCCTTGGAAAACATCTCTTCTCCCACCAGCTAAGCCGGCAGAATGCTTAACGGCAGTGGCATATCACGGGGCAAGGGCTGCAGCGCGGCTTGAACGCTGATGTAAATCTTACACCACTTTCTAATTAAAAGCACGTAACTATTCACAGGGGTATCTAGGACCTGCCACGACTGTCTCAGTAGGCAAGTTTAAGATGAATGACCTGATAACTCTTTTTCCAAGTGAGATTCATAGTGGGTCCTGCAGGTTGTCGTGTAACTTTGCCACAGTGACTGGCCAAAGAATTACTGACCAATTTTAAGCGTAGAAAAGATCATTAGATCGTTCAGTCTGATCTTGTCTATAGCACAATACATTAAATTTTATCCTGCTGCTCCTGCACAGCCCAAGCTTGTGTCTGACTACAGCGTACGTTCATGGTACCTTTGACAAGAACTTGATCTCTTTTACCATACTTCATCATTATTTTCACAAGTGACCCACACTTGACCCTTTAGTTCATTAGCACATTAGACCTTGATCAGTCTTTTAAAATTTCTCCGGCAATGTGAGCTCTATTTTAGTTACTTGGTTTACTAGTTAATACATCATTACCTCAAAAATCACCTTAATCAATTGTTTTAGGGCACTTGGGAGCAAGCTATCCAGTTCTGTTGACTTAAAACTAATTTTTATTTGTAGGTATTATGTAGAATTCATTGCACTGCAAAGGAAAATAACTTCACACTAAATGAGTGCATCTGCTTCTCGCCAAGCAAAACCCAGAAGCAGTTCATAAATATCAGTATTAATAACCTTTCCATTTCCATCTGGCAACAAGACAACACAACTCTCAGGATTTCATAGAATCACAGGATGGTTTGAGTTGGCAGGAACCTCCCAGCCCACCCAGTGCCACCCCCTGCCATGGGCAGGGAGACCCCCCACCAGCCCAGGCTGCCCAAAGCCCCATCCAACCTGGCCTTGGGCACTGCCAGGGAGCCAGGGGCAGCCACAGCTTCTCGGGGCACCCTGTGCCAGGGCCTCAGCACCCTCCCAGGGAAGGATTGCTGCCTCCCAGCTCAGCTCCAGCTCCCCTCCTGCAGCTTCAGGCCCTTCCCCTTGGCCTGGCCCCCCCTGCCCTGCAACCAGCCCCTCTCCAGCTTTCCTGCAGCCCCTGCAGGCACTGGGAGGGGCTCCAAGGGCTCCCCGCAGCCTTCTCTGCTCCAGGCTGGACAAGCCCAAATCTCTTTTGGTTTGGTTTCAGGTTTTTTTGGTTGGTTGTTTTTTTGTTTGTCGGGGGAGGGGGTGGGGGTGGTGTGTTTTGGTTGTTTTGTTTTGTTGTGGTTTTGTTGGTTTTTTTTGGGGGGGGGTTGTTTTTGGGTTTTTTTTAATCTTTATTTCTTTTTGTTCTGTTAAAGAGGAAGCAAAAGACAGTTGGTCAAGGTCAGCAGAAGAGATGGCATTTAACTGAAGATACTAACAGGGCTGTAACCAGGAATACATAACATGGAAGAACTTCAAAAGCCTAAAAGCTATGAAAACTCATTCAGTGTCTTGAAATACAGAGACATAAAAAGATGCACTCTGAAAAGAGAGCTCTGTTCACAAACGCTCACAATCCAAGTCTGCCACAACCATAATGCATGGGCAAGGACAGTGCTTCAAACGATGATGTGCCACCGCCTGCACCCTGCTACCTGACAGAAGGTCGTAGCAATTTCAAGAAGTGATGAGCTAGACAGACATTACTGCAATGCAATCTTAGCACCACAAAAAAATATATATTTAAAATAATTCACAACAGATATCTCTCCTATAGGGACTTCATATATTTACAAAATTTATTGGGCACATTTTGCTCATGTTCTTTGTAGCAAACTAATTTCTCAAAATTCTACTTTCGGTAAGCATTTCTTTTCTTTCTCCCTTTATGAAATAAAAAGTTAAAAGGATTTAACAGCAAAAGTTCTGATTGTCAAGATCCACCCATAACTACATGTAAGACTGTATATTACACTGAGCTATTTAACACAAAAATTATCTGCAGTCGCCCCCTTTGTAGAACATCCTCCTCAATTTGTCTCTGCTTGGTGTACAGAGACATTAACAGCAGTGAGAAGGTTTCTGTAAATCCTTCTTGCCCCACGGTGCTCTTTCCCATCTATTCCCATCCATTTGTTCAAATGGCCTCAGGGCCACGAAATTCTCTCTGTAACTCAAGGAAGTAAATGTTGATTTACTGTGAAATATCTCCTGTGGCTCGCTACCCTATAGCAAAGGCACCGTATTATTTATTCTGTTGTGTAAAACAAAGTTATTGCAGGATAGCAATGGAAGATTTATACTATTTTCTTAAACATTGTTGTGTTACCCCTTGGTGCTCTGCAGCTCCTGAACTTTCTCACATTTTAGTGCATAAGAGCAAATGCCCAACAGGCTCCACACCGGCTCTCTTCTACCTCATCCCTTCTTGAAATTGCTGCTCAGCCGGTGACTGTCACTGCCTGCGAGCATTCCTCCGAACAAGTTATGCACAAAACTGCAACAAGACACTTTTTTTTTTTTAAATTTTCATGCAAAGTACTGAAAAAAATGAAAGGCAGTTCAAAATCACATTTTTTCCAAACCTCCATGCGCTATTTGCAAGATCAAAAGCGTTCGGGTGAATATAACACAGTGCATATGGCAACCGAAATGAGGAAGGAAGAAGAGCGCATAAGCGAGCTTATTAACTGTCAGCATCAACGCAAGGGAAGCACAAAGTGGAGTTATGCTATCAAATGTGATAACGGGAAAGTATGAACATGGAAAGTGTTCTGCCACGGAGGTGAAAAAACAGGAGGATGCTGCCTCTGAGAGCAATAGCATAGAGAAGGGTATGGGAGCAATGAGTGGATGTATTAGTACTAGCTCCTCGTGTGATGTTGCAGAAAAAAAATGCCCTAATGGTCATCTGTGATGGGAGGTATCAGACTCAGCATTTTGAGCTCTGAAATTCTCCTCCAGCCTGCTCACTGTGCTCATAAAACATTACTGTAACACCATTTGATTATAATGAATACAGCAGTAGCTGTATCTGCTTATGTGATGTTTCCACAGCCTGCTACTGATCACCATTAATGTTAGCATAGACAATGTTTTTAATAATGAGGTATGAAATAAACCCAACATATAAAAATAACAACGATATTGATACTAGAGCTCTGGCAGCTCTCTTTTTTTTGTGAAACCCTGAAACAGGTTATTCCTTCCAAGGAGATTTGAGTAATACACTTAACCTGCTCTATTTGGAACTCTCTTCACAAAGTGAGTATCACAAAATCATGGAATATTTTCAGTTGGAAGGAGTCTCTAGTGCAACTGTTCAGAGACAGACCCATACTTGCTAGCACCATCTTCATCGTATTATTTTATCTTATATTTCATTCTTGATCTCTGATGCTGAATTGATCTTGCATCCACTGAAAACCTGCAAACTTTCCAAAGCACTAAGTTGGAGAAAACCCTGACTTGCAAGAAATGTTTGATCTTTATCCCTGACCTAAGGCACCCATCCCTCCGCTGGGCTTTGAGCAGGAAACTCAGTGGGTTACATTTCTCCTTCCAATGATAAATTGATCCCTTTTTCTTAATTGCCACTCCTTCCTGAACTTTGGTGGGCAGTGCTTACAAAGGCTCAGAAGCAGAACTTGGCAAGCTGTTTGAATTAGGAGGGTTTTTCTAATGCCCCCTCTTTATGCATTTTCCTATTAATCTTCGTAACCCCCCACCCAAATGTTGCAGCATTGAAAGTATTAGCCTGACCTTTACAGCTTCCCCTTATTAACAAAATTACAACATTAACACAAAACTCTGTTCTTTCATAGAGGGAGAACCTATGTAGTTAATTGTGAAGAAATTACTCTGTTGGAATAACTAGCTGCAGGTGCTTGTTACAGGAAAGACATTAGAAAACACTAGCTCCTTCTCAAAAGAGTTACAGAATTATAATTTATGAAGGCACTATTCTTTTAACTAGTTGTAATGATGAAGTATTGTGTTCGCAGCTCAAATGGTGAGATGCCTGAAGGAGCTCTTCCAATTATGAAGAGATTATCTGTGCAGCGTTAGGGCAATGCCACTTTATCTGCAGTGATGGAAGATCAAATAAAGGCTATCAGTGCCTTACAAATACAAAACACTGAGGCTTACAGTGTTGAGGGCTGATGATTAATAAGAAGTCTAACTTAGAATTTGTAATTATGAGTCTCTAATAGAACAACAAGAAAAATTATAAGCGTCGAAAGAAAACCAGCGCAAATGTCAGGCTTTAGGAGTATTAAACTGCCGCTCACTTTGCTGCATTCACCTGCCTGCTCACAGACAGGGACTGTCACTTCAGGACTCACCCAGGAACTTGGGAGCAGACACAAAGCCCCCCCTCACTTTTCATGCCTTTTCACTGTGAGGGTGATCGAGCTCAGGCACAGGTTGCCCAGGGCAGCTGTGGAGTCTCCATCCTTGGAGATACTCAAAATAGGTAAATAGGTCCAGACACGGTCCCAGGCCACTGGCTCTAGGTGGCCCTGTTTGAGCAGGGAGGTTGAATCCAGTTCCTTTCCATCCCACAATATATGAGAACAATGAGTCAGTGGACTCATCTCCTCAGTGAAACAGTGGATTCCCCAACACTGGACACTTTTAAGATTCAGCTGGATGGGGCGTTGGGCCATCTAGTCTAGGTGGTGCTTTTGCCAAGAAAGATTGGACCAGATGATCTTGTGGTGCCTTTTCAACCCAGTATCCTAGGAGATCTGCTGATAACTGACTTCTATCTTACTCACTCCATCAGGGAGAAGAAGGTGAAAGGCAGTTCTTGTGCCACCCTGTCCTTCTAAAGAACCACAGACTTGTATTTGATCACACAGGAAAATTGTTTCATTTGTGCCATTCTGTTTCCAGCAATATGGAAGCGCTGAAGTCCAACTTTGGATCAGTTGCTTTCTAGGAAGATGATTTTCTTAGTGTGCTTTTATTTACAAGACTGAAGTACTTTAGGGAGAGGACCGTATCTTTCTGAAGAGCTATAGTGTGTTTGCTCTCATGGCATCAGATCCCAAAGGAGATCCACAGGTTTCAGCCTGAATGTTACCATTAGAAAATAATATGGTGATGGAAGGAATAAAAAGAACAGCTCTCTTACATGCAGTCTTGCAATGCTTTTTCCACAAAAGGCCAACTTCCAATTTTTGGGAGATGATCTGTTTTGTTTGCTTCCTTCTGCAGCTTCCCTGATTGTTGCATTCATGGTGGGAGTTTGGGCAGGACAAGTGTCCCCAAGTTTCTTTAACCAGAGACAATTCCCCAAATCCTGGCAACCACCAGGGATGTTCACGTAGAGATCTAGAAGAGGGGGCTGCCTGCATCCTGACTACAAGCTGATTACAGCCACCTCTGCTGCAGCACACCAATAACACAGACAACTTCAGGAGTTTCCTACATCACCAGTGTCTTAAAACCATCACCAGTTTGCAAAACCTAGATGCAATCTGGGAAAGAAGCAAAACCATCAAACTCAAAACTTAATCCGTGGTCATACGGCGTCAGCTGGTCTGGCATCACTAAGCCTCTACAGCTGCATGAAATCTGTGTCAGCCAGCTACAGCAGCTGAGAATTGCTTTTCCTTCCCATATAGATGGGCTCCAAGAACAGAAGCAGATGTGTCAGGCCTCACAATCCTCATAATGTAGACAGCACTTTCAAACCTTGAAACTCTCTCAATGAATCCACTGAAACCCCTTTAATCCCTTCCCCCATCAACAACTAATAAACCACCAAATTTAAGATGCTGAAAGATATTGACCATCAGGGGAGACTCTGGGTGTCCATTGAGTCCATCCCAGATTGCACATGGAGAAGTGCTAAAAGGGATAAGCCACAGGCGCTTTTAACACTGCATTTATTTGGAATACCAAATACTTTGAAGGGGAATTTCTATTAACGTGTACATTAAGTACTCACAGGTGGCATATTAAACAGTTCTAGATGTTTTGTTGAGAAAATTGGGCTGATATAGTTTATGAGTCCTGTGCAGCAACTGCACACGTTATGTGATTCAGAAAACCAGGTATGTAATTACTGGCAGTCATGGTCTGTAATCCCTACACGCGTACAGCTCTCAAATTCTTCCTGTCTAAATCTGTTCTTTCATTGTGTGTTAATTTCTTAGGAGGTCTTGATATTTGAGCTTCATGAATATTAAAATCAGTTCTGCACTGAGCTGTACATGCTCGCACAGCCTTTCGCTGCACCCTGCGTACCCCTAGTGAAGGGAGTTGCACTGCATTGCTGCAGTTTATGATCGTGGCTGGGTGTGAGTCGATGTATGCATGTTCAACTGTTCCCCTGTGCTTAATGAAGGTCATAAAAGCCAATGAGAGCTATAAGACGTTCTTATTTGCATATCCAGGTTGAATAATCCTGTTTGCTTGCCTGCCTTACTAGCTTGTTGCACAGCTAATCAGGAGTACTAGAAGAGAGAGTTACTTTATCGGTCCAAACCTTGTAGAATGAGAACAAAAAATGACCCCTCAAGGCTTTTCCGTCTGATAATTAATCTTCCTAGAAGACTGCGCTGACACATAAGTCTCACAGAGTACTGTTCAAGGTCTTCTCTGCCAGTCATCTACTACCCAAGACCTATTACTTCCTGAAGGTGAATGCTCAAGAATGAGTAATTCACACGCTACCTTTGTTTATCAGTCTCACCATCACCCAGCGCATTCGCTTCCTCCCCTTGAAAATCCTTTCAGACTCAAGTCTCCAAGAGCAGATATGAAGAAAAAAACCCCACATACCAACATCGTAAAAACTTCAATGTCTTCTGCGCCGAGTGCAAAGTGTCTATACAGAATGTCAACAGAAACATTATATATAAAAAATAGCAGGAGGCGGTATTTGCACTTGTTTTGTTGTTAATTGGCTTTAAGTATGCCCCCCCACAAGCTCAGGGTTTAGCCTTCGTTATAGGAGGTGGTGTAGAAACCACCCACCCTGCACAGAGGGAAAAATCTGAGATGGTCAATGATTGGAGCAGGAAGGTCAAACGCACAAAAGGTAGAAGGCATCCCCAAAGTACCTCTTACTGTTGCAAACAAATTAAGACAATGTGCTCTATTAAACTGCATGTTAGTAAAGCTCTAAACCTGTCTTTCCAAAATCTCATTGCCCGCATGATTGTAAAATCGTCGATGAACATATACGATTTCCCATTATTTCTACAAAGCCTATTTTAGTGTTCCTATCAACACGGTCAGCACAGGCTTGGTTCTTCACTGCTCTGCACTCCACCACACAGATCACACCAGTGCAGAGCAAGTTTGAAAGAGCTGCAGAGGTGAAAGACTGGCAGCCATCTACACTGTAATTACAGGCTGCATGATGTGCACGGCGCAGATTATGGCACAGCCTGCACAGGACTCCTGGGTAGGAGCACGCAGATTGTGTACAACTAAAACCAAACCCTAGACTTTTTATTGCAAGGCAACCTGGATGCCAAGGAATATGTAAAGAGGCTGAACACGAGCTCTAGTGAACACAACTTGTGATCATGTAAATCACTCAAAAGGGAGTTCATTTTAAATTCCTTCAGACCGTACATAAACTCCAGGGGAACAGGATAAAAGCCTTTCTGCAACTGCTTCATCTCTCGGGCCAGTATCAAAAGTGAACTGAGTACAAGGGCCAGGAAGATCCCAAATGAGTTGAACTGAGATGATCCATAGCTACAGCCACAAATCTACCCAGAAGCTCTAAAGCCAAGCATTAAACCTCCTCAGACAGATATCCATCAGATTCACCATGTAAACCAGAAGAAAATCCTAGAGAAGCTGCACTCCAGCCATAAAGGAGAATGTCATGCTTGCTGAAGGCTTTGCAGATAACTTCCCATAGTAGACTGAGCAAATCTGAGACCAATTTAAAAATTTCTCTGTACCACATCAATATTTACTAACAACAGAAATGTGTGACTCCATCCGCATCTCACTTACATTAGCATGCTTCCACCGGTGGTAGTGAAATGACATCACTGGAAATGAGCTGAAGATACAAACTGCTGTATCCAGTGCAGAATTAGCATCATCTCACATACAGAGTGCCCTGCCTCATCCCCCCCTGTGAACCCAGTACACCAACTAAAGTGAAGCTGATGGGCAGTAGAAGAACAATTCCCACTGAGCAGAACTGAATTTGAAGCAGACCAAAGAACACACCAGTTGCAGAGCAGACCAGAAGGATACTGCAACGTTGCCAGTACAGGCAGCTGCTCCTGCCGTGGCTGATGGTAAAAGGAATGATGCCAGAAAGCAACCAACAAAAGTCCTGATGATATAAGAAGGTCTGAACTATAGGACACAGAACAAATATATTCTTCACTGAATCCTTCCTGTTGCAATACAGCTGTGGTGCTACATGACCTTGTGTGTCATGGTGAGCGAGTAACAACAGCTCCCAGAAGAAGAGTATGTCTAAGAAACATGGGGACATACCAACAGAGATGGCTAGAGTAGGATTAAATGGAAATGTTTAACCTCTGTATACAGCATTGGAGAAATTCACGCAGAAAGATGTGTACGGAGCTGTGCTGGATTCTTTTTTTTACTTTTTTAATGGGAGAAAAACTGGAGAAGATGCAGAAAAAAGCCGCCAACATAACTCAACAGTAAAAGAAAATATCTTATTTAAAGATATTAAAAAACATCATTGTTTTTGTTCATCAAAGAAGAAAAATGAGAGAGAATGTTATAAATATATAAGCACTTTCATGGGGAGAAGTGACAATTGCTTTAATCTCATGAAGAAAGGCATGGTAAGAAAAAATAGTTGGAAGATAAAACCAAGGGAAATTAAAAGTAGAAAAGGGATTTTATTTATAATTTTTTTCCAAACAAAGAATAATAATGCCTGGAACAGACTGTTGATCCCTGGAATGTTTATTTTATACGCAAGTTAAGAAAGTCTAATGTGACATAGTACAACCCAGGCCAAACAGATCTGGAGGGTAGCTAGCCCCACAACACAGCATGGCTCGTACTGCGTGGGGGGGCAGAGTTGAGATGCACACGAAAGCAGGAAGGGACGTTCTTCACGAGAGGA
Source organism: Psophia crepitans (assembly GCA_013399095.1). Classification (NCBI taxonomy): domain Eukaryota; kingdom Metazoa; phylum Chordata; class Aves; order Gruiformes; family Psophiidae; genus Psophia; species Psophia crepitans. Next base: position 82,830 of record VWZZ01003445.1, on the reverse strand, counting down.
AATGCCAGAACTACCTTAGGTACTAACCACATCCTTGAGGGAAACAGCCCAAGAAGGGGATTTGCAAACATGGTTGGCTTTGGAGTATTCCTCTCAAAATTTGTAGTGTCCGTCACGTCAGAAGGGTGCAGAAGTTGTTAAAGAAGAGTTTAAAGGCTCAAAAATTCTTAGAGAAACAACGAGACTATAACAGAAACACACAGAAAGTTTTTTTCCAAGTTTAGGCCTTGTTTCGGCAAGGTGTCACCACAGTATGTTGGGTTGGCAACTGGGATTGGACTTTTTATATGGGGAAGTCAGGGGCAGACATGAGAGAGAGTCCGGAGAAGTTGTCGGTGAACAGCCCTTAACCAACACTAAGTACAGGCAGGTGGTGGGTCCTGGTGGGGATGTGGGATGGGAAGGGGACACCTCTGCACTGAGAGTGCTCTCTTCTCACGGACCTGGCATGTGGTGGTGCTCTTCAGCCCTTGAGAAGTTGAGGTAGAGATGCCTGAAGGCGAGTACAAACCGTCACGTCCAGTGATTCAAATTCTGTGCAGTTTCTTTGAAACTTCACACAGATTTATCTAAGGAAGTCGTGCCAAGTTGAAAGAGTCAAAGGAAAAATGGTTACGGTTTGGTCCGTGACTGAGAATACTCATTTCCACATCAGCCTTCTCTTTGCATTCTAGTCTCACCCCTCCTTTAGGGCAAAATGATGAGTTTGAAACCAATTGCTCAAAGGTTAAAGAACAAGCAGGTAATCCAGTAACTAAAAATAGAAAGATTTGGAAGCACATGCTTAAAAAAAAGTATTAGCAGTTACCATAAAAACTATAGATATGCAAGCAGATGCAGATAAGGGACAAAAAGAAGAAATAGCAAGTTTTCAAAGATAAACTGAGATTTATCCAAGTGTTATTTCATATGGTTCTGTCTCCCTGATCAAACCGCAGGGGGCAGAGATTCATTTCCAAAGCTATGGAAGGAGGATTTAGCTATGTGATTCCTGTTGAACACTACAGCTAAGCAGGGAGTGACAAAACAGGTTGCAAAATACAGTCGAGGGGCAGTAAAAGACACGAGTCACCAAATGCTGTCTGTAATTAAGGACTGAAAACACCTTTTCATGGAAGCGAATTGCAAAAATATAAGCGGGAAACAGGAAAGGAGCGTTAAAGCTGCCTCATTAATAGCAGGCTTTGCTGGAATGCTACATTAAGGTCAGCAAGAGGCCACCAGGAACACTGGGAAGATTAGAACAGAGAATTAATTGTTTATATTGTATTTACAAAATTTAGAATGGAGAATTAATTGTTTATGCTGGATTTACACAGTGTTTTCCTGCAGCTTTTCTGTTTGTTCCTGAGAACATCGGGTTTGCCACTTGCTCATTCCCCCTGCCGCACAGCGCTGGCTGGTGCGCCGCCGGGCCGGCGTTTGGGATAGGAAATACCCAGTGCAACCCCACACACGCGTGGCCCCTCTCCCCAGGGCTTTGCAAGAGCCCACCCTCAGCTTTATTGCCTGTTTTGGGCAGGCGCTAATCAGAGTACCTAAATCAGGCGCTAATAAAGAGAATGAAAAGCATCTTTGCACAATAGCATGCTTCTGTGCCACCAGCCTGGGCCACCCAGACTGTGCTACTCATGTGCCAAGCATGACACTGTTAAAGTGATTAAATATCCTTCAACAACACTAAAAGCATCACTCATGTAGCCTGCATGAGGCTGAAGGCCGGCGCACAGGGTCAAAGGCATCTACCAGCAGCTCTGCTGTTGATCTCAGATCACGCCAACACTCCTTAAACTAAGGCAGACAAGACTTGGAAGCACAAGCTGTTCTTTCAATTTTTCTCTCTTTTTTTTTTTTTAAATTACAGATGGAGTGACAATGATGTTTTCTCAACATGTACTGTATCCTCACTGCAAGAAGTCAAGAGCCAATGTCACCTCATTTTTAAATTTAAACTATTAGAATCATAGAATCACAGAATCTCCCGAGCTGGAAGGGCCCCTAAGGACCATCAGTCCAACCCCTGGCCCCACACAGGACCAGCCCCATCACAGCAGATGGCTGAGAGCGTTGGCCAGACGCTGCTTGAACTCAGCCCAGCTCGGGGCGGTGACCACTGCCCTGGGGAGCCTGTGCCAGGGCCCCACCACCCTCTGGGGGAAGAACCTTCTCCTGATCCCCACCCTAACCCTCCCCTGGGGCAGCTCCAGGCCGTTCCCTGGGGTTCTGTCGCTGGGCCCCAGAGGGAGGAGATCAGCGCCTGCCCCTTGGCTCCCCCTCGGGAGGAAGCTGTAGGCCCCATGAGCTCTGCCCTCAGCCTCCTCTTCTCCAGGCTGAACAAGCCCAGGGCCTTCAGCCTCTCCTCACATGCCTTCCCCTCTAGACCGTTCATCATCTTTGTTACTCAAATAGAAATATTTTGGTTTGAAAATATTAAAAAAATCAGAATTCACAGTAATAATAGTGCAACTTTGTTTAAAGTATTTAAGTGACTGGAAATAAACATTTCTAATAATTACTAGTTTCTTTTTTTTATTTAATTTTCAAACTAGAAAGAAGTCTCCTTTAAAAATAATGAAGAAAAGTTACTCCAAGTTTCAGTGGAGAATGCATTTTAGAAAATGAAGACAAATTATATTTTGTGATGTCATCTAGACCATAATGTCACAAGAAGAATTAGCAAAGAATGATACTGGAGGGGTGAATGTAAGAATGATGAGAGAAATTTAATTAGACTTGAAAAAGTTAATGAGAAGTTGTGTATAATACATGAAAAAAGCAGCAAAGATTTCAATGACTGTAAGAGGCATTTCATCAAAGATTTTGCTGCTGACTAATTATCGAAGTAATTAAAATGGTGTTTGTATGAAGCCCCTATCTGGACGAGAGAACAATAGGATATGTAGGGGGATAAATGGATACGAGTTTAAAGCAGAGACACTAATCGAAAAGTGAGAGTAAAGGATCCTCCTGTTCTAACGAGTTTTGGTTAATTGCTGCACCATTTCCAACCAAGCTTTTGCACCAGGAAGAAACGCTTAACTCTGCTTGCATTGTGGTGGTTAATCTCTTATAAGTTACTCTGTAATAGCTGCAGCTGCAGGAAAAAAGGCTGAAAAACAGATTGCATTAAACAGCTGAAATATATACAGTCTGCCAGAAAACAAAAAAACACTGAAACTTTGAGGTAGAAAAAAGATAAATTGGGAAGGATTGCTAGACCGCTGGGAGGATGTAGAGGAGCTGACAGGTGACCATGAGAAAATTCTATTGCTATTCTGCTTGAGGTCCACCAGTTGGTCTGTTTGGTGCAGCCACAGCCCTCGGTGACATTCTCACCCCTGCAAGGTGACCACGCCATGAGTTCCTCTGGACTCTGCCAGGACAGAGTTCCCTCTGCCCTTGGTACTTCAGCCCCTCATTGGAAAAGTCTCCACTCCTGTGTTCTCCTGGGTCACATCCTCAGCTAGAGAAACTCCAGGAGCTCAAGAAGCTGAGCATCCCCCTGCACCTTGAATTTGGAAGTGACTGCAAGTATTGTATGGCACAGGTGCAACGTGTGCCCCTGCCTAACACAGAAAGATGGTGCTCCTCAGAAGTCACACGCACTTCTGATTGTGGCCTATTGCACAGGGAAAAAAAAATATCAGCTCATGAAATGCAGATGCAACACTTTGGCAGTAGCATGGAGAAAGGCTGCATGAAACAATAAGTCTTTTCCATCTTGAATGTCAGGATATAGGGAAGAGAAATGCACACGCTGAAAATGCCTTTACCTAACACACCTTTGCTCTGTGGCTCCCCCAAAATGGGGATCGGGGGAACCAGCCTGAGCCCTGCTTTGCAAGGAGACAGAGAGCTTCCCCAGGAGGAAGAAGGGCCGGAAAACTCAATCACACATGGCGTTTACAGAGAGAACATACTCCCCTCTGACTGATAAGCTCCTCAAAGGTTTTCCAAAGAGAAAAACATATTTAAGTGAACATAACACATGCCCAGCATAATAGACCATACGGCAAGCCAAATATTCCATCTGTCGTATAAGGTGAAAACGCACATATCTTAAAACAAAAACTATTAGTCTGATCAAAGGTACTCACTTCACAGCCCTAAACCTGGAAAGAGAATGGTAATTAAAATTACTTCTAAAATGTAAGACCATTAGAAGTTAGAAAGATTGCTTCGGCAGAGGAAGGGCAGTGAAGATGCCTCCTGCAAGACTGCGCAGTCTGATGTCCACCAAGGAAGTGAGTGGGGGTGGATTTGGGATCATCAGGTTGTGGGTAGGACAGAGGGCACCGGATGGCACAGAGAAGAAGGACCTCAAGTAATGGTAAAGGCTGTTTTCATCATCCAGATAGACCTATGCTTTTTTCTAAGAAAAAAAAAAAAAAAAAAAAAAAAAAAAAAAGAGATTTACTCTTCAAGA
>VWZZ01003445.1:41633-78390 GCA_013399095.1 Psophia crepitans | reverse complement strand
AAAAAAAAAAAAGGAGTTTTCCCTTTAAGGGAAAAGTAATTCAAAAATATAAGTTGGAGGGAAGAATTATTGCCAGATGACAATAACAGGAGGAATTAGTGGTGGATGAAACACATTTATGTCGAGGTATGCTACAGAGAGCAAGTTTCTGTAGCTGTATTATCATACTTCAAATATCTTAAAAATGAGCCTAATGAAGCAAGAGAAAATTGAGGATATATACACGGAGTTTCCCCAAGGCATTTTGTGGTGTTTAAGCCTGACTCACTGGAGAGGTGAGTCACTACCCGCCCTGTGCCACAGCAAGCTGCTTACTCAGCCAGACCTACGGCCAACACAGAATTACATGTTTTTATGGTGCTGTGACGACGTGGAGCAGTTACAGGTCCAACATTTTGGTTTTATGGGGAAAGGCTCGCCCATGTCTCCTACCTGTTAATATACTGCCACGTCATTCTTACCAGAGCAGCGAGAGGGTAAACAATTCTCCAAGTAAAAATATATGGAAGAGGAAAAGAGGAAAACAAATGTTCCTTCCATGAAAATGCTCAAAAGCATAAAAACATTTTTATCTCTGTCAAAAGCTGAAAACTTTCAGACGTTCAGATGAAAGATTCTATTAAAACCATGTTATTTGCCTAACAATTCACTTAGAAAGATCATTTAATTGACCTTAATTGCTTGTTTTGCCATTAAGAACCCAAAATATATATCATGGATCAAAGAAATCCTTCAGCCTAGCTCTGCCAACCCTAGCTCCATCCCTGACCCAGCCAGGTCTCTGTGATCCTGCCTCTCCCCACTGACCCAGTGTAAGCACGACTCTTCACTCATTGCTGAACCAGAGAGGAAGACACATTCCTGCAAAGAACCAGGCAGAAACACGAGAGGACCACAAGCCACAGATGATGTTTCCCTGGTGCTTTATGGGCATCTTTTATGTCCCCCAAAGGCACCCTGTCCCTGAAGTCCCATTGCAAGCAGTGGGCTAGGTTCTCTTTACTTAATGGAAGAGCATGATGGAAGCAAACATGGGGCCAGTTAATGATGGTCTGGGAAGCATGGCTTTGCCTGCAGACCAACCCACAAATAGAAACTTGGCTCCAAAACTCACAGAATCATAGAATCATTAAGGTTGGAAGAGACCTCAAGAGTCATCTAGTCCAACCATGTCCCCCCCACCAATTACCCACTAAACCATGTTCCTGAGTACCACATCTAACCTTTCCTTAAACACCCCCAGGGACGGGGACTCCCCCACCTCCCTGGGCAACCCGTTCCAATGCTTGACCACCCTTTCCGAGAAGAAATTTCTCCTCATCTCCAACCTAAACCTCCCCTGGCACAACTTGCAGCCGTTTCCCCCTTGTCCTGTCACTAGTTATCTGTGAGAAGAGGCCGACCCCCAGCTCACCACAACTTCCTTTCAGGTAGTTGTAGAGGGCAATAAGGTCTCCCCTGAGCCTCCTCTTCTCCAGACTAAACAAGCCCAGTTCCTTCAGCCGCTCCTCATCAGACCTGTGCTCCAGCCCCTTCACCAGTTTCGTTGCCCTTCTCTGGACACGCTCCAGGGCCTTGATGTCTTTCTTGTGGTGAGGGGCCCAGGTGTAACTAGAGCAATAACTATCTGAATAACCCCTGGGGTTTAATTCCACCCAACAGTTCCCTGGACGCACCTGCCTCCTCAGACACTTCTTCTGCACACATTGCTCTCAGTACTTACTTTTTAACATTCCCACCTTTCACACCTCCTCTGACTGTACAGCACCTCTCACAACGGGACCCAGCTGGTCTCATGTCTATAGGCATTACCACAAGGATATCAAAGATGGCACATGTTAGACCTGCTCCTCTGCTACCGAGCCATGCTCTCAGGAGCACTTCCATGTTCTCAGCCTCTTAGAGTTTTCGATGTTCCACCCAGCAGCTCTTCCCAGCTTGTACTGGCCATGGGCATGCTCTCTCTGGTGAGGGATATCGAGGCTGTACTGACCTTCTACGGTGACAAAAAAGTATTTTTGAATCTTAACTAAACTTTGCCTGGCACTTCTGAATTCCTGTGTGAAAACACGGTTCTGGCTTTTATTTCTTAACACTGGAGAGTTCCGTAATACGCTGCAGTCATACATAAAGTCATGAAAAAGGAAACAGCTTCCCAGTGCAACTAAAATGCCTTGATGTGGTACATAATCTAAGCACAGAAAGAACAGCAGCGTGATTTTTTTATCTTCTAAACGTCCCTGCAATCTTACAGGGATTTATTTATTAATGTCTATTATAAGCGCACAGACAAGGCACAAGCACAGCATTCCTCCATGTTTTATAAAACAAGGAAAAAAATAGTCGCTGCAGAAGCAGCTGCCGTTAATTCTGCTTAAAGGAGAACCCAAAATGTCTGACAGCTTTAGCAGGAAGATGACAATCTGTACAAGTACTAAAGGTACATAGTGCCTACCGCCACATTGTCGTCCTCTTTTTTGGACCAGGAATACTCTTTTTTTCCCTTATAAAAGGCTAATGAGAAAATCCTGGTTTCTTAATTTTGTTCAATCACTTTGACACTTTTCCACTAGTTTCTAGAACTTGTCAGTTCCTGCTTTTTTTTTTTCCCCCACATAAACAACCCAACTAATTCACAGGAGACACATTTACACTGAAAATAAGCAGTCCACGGGTCACTTTTGCCCAGTGTTCTGCTGCATGAACCTAAGCATATCACTTTGTATCTTTTTACATTTCCACAGGTATGAAATTTGTGACGTTAAACTGAAAAAGTTACCAGTAATTCTGCCTCTCCCCTTTACTAGTATTTCTCTCTTTCTGGCTCATCCACTGCCCCTTCCCCCTGCCCCCAATGCCATTTACTGGTTTGTTGTTCACAGGAGGAAGTCCCAGCAGACATCTCGTCAGCGCTGCAGCTGCAGGGCTTTCTCCTTCAAGTCTTTTGCTCCAGGCAGCTCTGACCGTCCAGATGCTGGATGAGCAGGAGCTCTGAGCACCAGCAGAGATGCTTATCCATTTCACCTGCCTCCAGAAACTGTGTGTCCCTTAAACACAAGTAGCCTGGCTGCTGGTTTCTAAAGTATAGTACTCCAAAGTACCTACTTGAGTAGGTAACATAGGCGAAGAAATCTCATGTTTAGATGCTGAGCAAGATGATGATGAAAGCGAGGAAGCTGACAGACCTGGTGATCCCTGTCAGAGAGGGGAAAATCAAAAGATTTCTGAGACAGAGATGGGTAGAGGCAGCAGGCAGTGTTTGGCGAGTGGAGGATGAACAACACAAGAAAACGTCTATGCTGGGACAGAGAGTGGTAGGAGAGGGGAGATGGAGATATACGATCACTGGCAAGGAAGCTGGACTGTCTCAGGGATAATGAGAAGTGCCTGCAAGCAAAGTCAAGGAGCTTTATTAAAAGAGCAAGAGAAGATGATGGGAAGAGGAAGATAGTGGGTGGCTGAAGCAGGGGAGCACAAAATGGGAAGGAAAACGCAGAGCTGTTCAAAAGCAAAGGAGAAGCTGTAAGGGAAAGCGGAGAGAAACAATATGCATAGGAGACAAGGTCACCACCACTAATGCTATCATCTCAACTGAAGCAGTAAAGCCTGGGAGAAATAGAAAGCTGCTGAAGATCAGTGCCTGCGAAAGGCCTGTGTGACAGTTTGGGCCCGGGTGTTATTGTGTGATGTTGTGGTGGTGAGGGAGAGAGGAGAGAGGGGGAAGAGGGGAACGATGGTAGACGTGATGGCGAGGATGGGTGTGGTAGATGCAGAAACAGCCACTGATGTGCATGGAGGGTGAAGCCTGGATTTTCAGTGATTGGAGGCAGTGGGAAAACTAGACTAAAGTAGGCAGAAGCAACATGTAGGGATGATGGGGACCATCAAAAGGGAAAGACAAGCATGTTGAGAAAACATGCACCAAATGTATGGAGAGAAGCAAGGAAGCAGAAAGGCTCTGGGTGAAGGAAAGAATGAGTTGACTTGGCGATATCCCTTTAATGCAAAATACATCAGTAATCCTACAGACATGCTCCCTTACTCTGGTGTTAGGAAGCACGTGTATCTTGGGATCAGGCAGCTGAGGTCTGTCTCTGTTGGGTTCAAGCTTGACTAGTTTCAGACACATCTCTGATGTGGCTGCCTACAGCGGCAAGGTCGAACTTTATGACTCAGGAAGTCTTTTTCTGATCCTATTCCCCTATTTCGTTTGAACATTTCCCAGCTGTGTGCTTGACTGTCACATCTTCGCTAACACCCTTTGAACTCTCCAGGACTAGGCATCTTCTGTGCTTCCAGGGTTCTTTTCTCCCCTTTCAGAATCATAAGCACCTTCAAACTAAATATGAAAAATTAACTGAGATGAGAAAGTTATGCCAAACCTGACTTGAAAAGACCTCTATTTCATAAGAAAACCAGAACTTAAGTTTGTTTTTGGTAGATAGGCATTAGTACCGGGCAGAACGCCAGAATTACTGAGATGTTTTGAAACATTAAAACCTTTCCCATTTCACATGAATCACATTTTTAACATCTAAATTTTAAGTCTTTGAAATCACTGGCAGACGTTAAATCATTTTAGACACAACAATTAAAAACACATTAATACTCCCTCAAGATGAGTCTCCTATCAATAAGCAGCAAACTAAGGGAAAGCCATAAGGACCAGAATAAAAATACAGTTGCAGGGTACACAACAAAACATTCAAATACATCTTATTTCTAAGGGTTGGTATTTCTGCATGCAACGGCACAGCTCCTGGGACAGATTGGAGTATTCAAATGAGCATACATGGAAAACAAAATAAAGCGCAGTTGCTTAGTATTCACTTCAAGAGATTAATTTTATTAACCACCCCAATGTTGTGTTCATGGATTGCTTTCTAACTCTCCCAGAATCAAAATCTTTGAATATAGAATTATCTTGCGCTCTGGAGAATAGGTTGGGAATAGACTTATTTCAAGCCAGGAAACAACATTTTATTCAGAAGTTTCATCCCTACACACCACAAGAAGGGAAAAAAATAAAAAGAAAGGATGAAAAAACTTGTTACCCAATGTGGAAAACTGCAAGATATCCCACTGAAAAGGAATCAGCATGTTACAGAAACACAGGGTGAATAACCACCGGGCAGGCTGTGGTTCTGCAGGACATTGTCTGCGTGTTACTGTGAGTCAGAAACTAAACATGAATCAGAAATGTCATGTTATTGCAGAGACAACAAACAGGGCCTGGAACGTCTCAGCTGCAGCAGAGGCTTCAAAGTCGGAGGAGTAACCCTGTGTGGCCCTCAGCGCAGTTGACATCGGTGTCCTTACTGACAATAAGGGCTGTTGAGAGAGAGACGCCAAAGAAATCAAAAAATAATCACGAATAAGAAAAAACCAACATGTATGGCCTACAAAGAAAAAATGAACAAACTAGGATTCTTAAACCAAAAGGCAACAGATGGGTACAGACAACAGTTTTCAAGGTCGTAGAAGTCTGTTGTACACTCACACATTCTAGGATAAGAAATGATATGCTTAAATTTCAGGAAGGAAGGCTAAAATTAATTGCACAGAGAAATGAAGTCTAACAGGAACACATTGCTTGGGAGGCTTCAGAGTCACTGTCTCTGGAGGTCTTCAGGAAGAAATCCATCCTTCTTCCAGAAAATATCAAGGTGTGGATCATCATTAGCTACTACCAAAAAATGACTAGAGACTTCTCAAACGCTGTTCCAGTCCCACATGTGAACATTGGGTTCTACATAAATACAGAGCAGGATCCAAATAAGGGAGCCAGAGACAAAGCAATCCTCAGAGTATGATATATTCTAAACACAATATTCCCTCTCTTCTTATATTTCCTTCCCTAATACCATCCACCTCTAGAGGTTTCCAGTAACACTCCTGTGCCGGTTAACACAAAGGCATAGGACATAGTGTGCCCAGTCTGTTTAAAAGGTCTATTAATTCCCAGTAACAAAAGTTTCCTCACTGTTGAATTGTAGAAATGGTCTGATACCTAGTAAATCTGTCTCAACTGACACAGGCTAAGAGAAAGCAGTCTACATTGCTTTTCCATAGCTAAAGCTGAACCACAGAATTCAAGACTGTAATTACATGAGTCAGACAAAGATATCTGATAGTAGGGAGTGCTTTAACTCAACAGTGATGTTACAGGGCAATCCAAGAGCTGGCGATTGAAGTGGAAAAGAAAACACAAAACATTCAAGTGTGGAATAAGGTACAAGTTGACAGGAAAGGTAGTTAGCAACTGAAAGAAATGGATTTGCTCAGTTTTCCAGTGCTTCAAGACTTGAACTGGAGGTCTGAGAGAGAAAGAGTGAGGGTAGGTCTTACCTCCACCTGGCTCTGAGAGCTTGGTGGGAGGTGGAAGGGATGACCGAGCCTCTTTAGGAAGGAGTTTTGGGGGTGAAATTCTTTTGCTGTGTCATCCTGCAAGGTGAAGGATAAGTCTGGTGAGAACTCATTTGCTATCTGACCTTACAGAGAGCTGCACACTCTTCTCTGACAGATGTTAAGTGTTGGATGGGTTGGATGTGAAACTGGCTGGGTTGGAGCTTTGACTGCTTCCTAAGATGAATCATCATGAAGATGATCTGAGAGCTGGAACACCTCTCCTATGAGGACAGCCTGAGAGAGTGGGGGATGTTCAGCCTGAAGAGAAGATTCTGGGGTGATCTCATTGCAGCCTTTCAATACTTAAAGGGGTCTTATAAAAAGGATGGAGAGGGACTCTTTGCTGGGGTAGGTAATGATAGGACAAGGGGCAATGGGTTTAAACTAAAAGAGGGTAGATTTAGATTAGATATTAGGAAGAAATCCTTCCCTGTGAGGGTGCTGAGGCCCTGGCACAGGGTGCCCCGAGAAGCTGTGGCTGCTCCTGGATCCCTGGCAGCATCCAAGGCCCGGTTGGATGGGGCCCTGGCCAAGCTGATCTAGTGGGTGGCATCCCTGCCCATGGCAAGGGGGTTGGAACCAGGTGATCTTTAAGGTCCCTTCCAACCCAAGCCATTCTATGATTCTAAGGAGGACCTTGTCTATTGCTACTTCACATAGTCCTGCAGACACAAAGATGGCCAGACGCACAAAAAACATACAGAAGCCTCACACCTTTCTAAAAGATTCAAAAGGGGAGAGCTGTACTGTATTTATGCAGGTCGGTGCTAACATAAAATAGTCCATAACATATCTACAGTTTTAGAAATAATCATGCTCAGAGACTTATCAAGTACACGCTGGCTACCATGCTTTACTCTTGCATTGGGCTTACTTACTATGATACAGCGTTAGATTTGCTTGGTGGGGATCAGGAATGAGGAGACTTAATTTCACTGTTTCTTTTTCACAAAAGTCGTGAGTGACCCCCAGAGATCCATTCACTCACTTTACACCTTTGTGAAATAGGATCAACGAAGTGAGGAATCTGGTCTGTACTGTGGTCTACACGCATCAGTATTAAACGCTGACAAGACAACAGGCATTCTTGATTCAGTGCCACTGTGGATATATAATGTTCATTATTTATAAATTGCCAAAAAACTTGCTGAAAACAACTACGCTACGTTCCTTTAACACAAAATATACTTTGAGTAACGCTGTTGTAGGTGCTCTTGCATACGTGTTTTAGGGTCAGCAGCATAAAATATGGTCTTAACAATCTTAAAAACTATGTTGGGGTTACTGCCATAAATAAACAACTTCTCTCTCTTCTATGAGAATAACAGCAAGAGCGTGCAAGAAAGTCTGACTTATTAATCTAATAGCTTGTGTCTGCTCTTCAGTTTACAAATCTTAGAAATATTAGCAATTTATTCCAATGATGTTTCAGAAAAATTATTTCTGCCTTTGTCCTTGTCCACCTGTAGGCTAAGCTAATTAATGTAACACGGCGAGAAAATGTCACGATGAATGATCGGGCTTTCTCTGCACCAGCTACGCATTTTCCTGGCTCAGCCAGAGAGTCAAAGACTGCTCACAAATGTCCACAGGCCAATCTGAGTTGGAGGAAAGGATGAAGCTGTCAGAGTGGTGAAAGATGAGTTGTGCTTAGTGCAACAGAAGTCAAAATGAGAAAAGCTGAGCAATATGCAGGTGATGGATGTCAGCAGGGAAATGGTGGCAGGCTGTTCTCAGTCAAAGCACACTGAAGAGGTAAAAAAAAAATCCAGTGAGCTCATTAACTTTTTCCTGAACTGAGCCCCATCTTTCAGAGACTTCACTCTCTTGTTCAGACCGTTTTACCTAATGCCGTGCTGGATGAGTCCATTGGACTCCTCAGCCCCACAAGCCATCAGTACCACGCTCGGCAAAACGCTTCCCAAGAACTCCCACTGGCTTTGTGAAAGAAACGCTACGGTTTTCAGACAACCCTTCTGCATTGTTCTCCTCTCTTGACTGAAAACACGAGTGCAAATTCCACCCTTAAGCACAGCAGGAAGCTCATTGACTGCACTCCTAACACCCACGCAGGAAGTGGAAAAGGAGATGTGATGCACATTTTGGCAGCCAAGGTGTCAAGGCCAGAATATCTGGGCAAATGCTTCTAAGAAACACCACCCCCCAAAAGACATGATTCACAACATGCAAATGCATGGATCACATCCCAGCCTATCACCAATGCAAGCGATCTCCAAATTCCTCTCTAGAAAATTACAGGTGATAACAACAGTTAGCATTGCAGGTACGGGGCAGGACTGTGCTATGCTCCCCATCACTGCTATGCTGCTGCTGATCACACTAAGGATCACAAAATATGGTCATGGTGCGTCACTGCAGCAGCACACAGCACGCTCCGCTTCTTCCCTTGACTATGCGGAGATGGAAGAATGCAGACCTACTTACTTGTCTTTTGAGTACAATTTTTCCTTGCATTCCTCCTACTTTCCTTTTCAGTGTCCATCTCAAATACATATGGGAAGATGAGTCTAAGTAAGCTTTATTCCCACCGAAGATGTTAGATTCAAATTATGTTCTTATTTACATTGCATGAAATCCCACCGAACTGCAACAAGAAGAGAATTTCTTCTCTAGTTTTTAAATGAACTTGAGAGGGTTTAAAATTATTTAGCTTGACAACATCCTTCCAAAATAATAGTCTACTACTGCACCGTAATTCTGCCACTACCACCCCCCTAGTTAGTAGTTACCATTACTAGTTCTGTTTCCACCAGATATATAATGACGGCAAATTCTGAATTCATATGAATTGAGTTGCATGGCTGTAACCCAGGGAGGAACATGGTGCACAGCTGATTAAAAATATATGTGGGAATAATTTGATATGACTGAGATCCAGCGTGAGCCGCTCCTCTGATTAAGAATGAAGTTTGAATCAATCCCTTTCCCATGCAGCAAGAAAGTTCAACCAATCTCTCTCCCAACTGGAACAGGTAGAATAGTACCTGTAACAGTGAAATCAGAAAAATTCAATTACTGCGTTTCCTAATTAAAGTTGTAACTGGGTTATAATAACTAAAAGAAGTTTATTTAGGGGGAAAAAAAAGGAAAAAAAAAAAAGGAATCCAAACTCTGAGCTGCAAAAACCTGTGATTTCATTGTGGGTAATTCCAGGGAGGGGTAAGACTATTAAAAAGAACAAGATGGGGGAGCTGAGGTACTGGTCTAGGCAACTGCTTTCCTGCCTGAAACACTTTCTTCTCTGGGCATCGAGAAGGGCAAGAAAACTGGTGAAGGGACTTGAAAACAAATCTTATGAGGAGCGGCTGAGGAAACAGGGGGTGTTTAGTCTGGAGAAGAGGAGGCTGAGGGGAGACCTGATCGCTCTCTATAGCTACCTGAAAGGAGGTTGTAGTGAGGAGGGTGTCAGTCTCTTCTCCCAAGTAGCAAGCGACAGGACGAGAGGGAATGGCCTCAAGTTGCGTCAGGGGAGGTTTAGGCTGGATATTAGGAAAAATGGAAAGAGTAGTGAGGTGTTGCAACAGACTGCCCAGAGAGCTGGTTGAATCACTGTCCCTGGAGACATTAAAAAAACGTGTAGATGTGGCACTCCAGGACATGGTCTAGTAGGTATGGTGGGGTTAGGTTGATGGCTGGACTGGTCCTTTCTAACCTTAGGGATTCTATGATTCTATGTCTATGGATATTTCCCAACAGCAGAAACCCTACATTTATATTATTTCACAGGGGTCTGTAACACTTCTAGCAAGTAAATCACCATCACAACACTGTTGCTTCCAACACCGAATGCCTCCTCTCTCTTTCTTTTTTTTTTTTTTTTTAATTTTTTTAAACAGACCTTGTAAGATTCTCTGAAGATACACCATCTGGTAAATCCCCAAAACATTCTATTTGCCTTCTGTCATTCTCTTCCAACAAAACTACTTCAGATTTCACTCCTCCTAACCTTCCAGGTGTTCTGTAGAAGAAAAGTCACGCCTTCCCTCTGGCTGATTCAATGCAAATAAGCCAAAACAGCAGCTACATTTTAATTTCCATTCCAAACAAATAATTCTCAGTCAAATCAATGCAGACTTCTTACACAGATAAACAAAATGCAATGTTTCATCTTTCAAAACATATCATATTACATAATTAATTTAATATTAATGAACTTTAATACATGCAGAGTTTTGCAGGGTTTTCTATTTGGTAACTGCATTAGGTTTATGAAAACTCCCTGAAAAATAAAACTCCCGAATTAAACAAAGCCTTAATAGAATTTACAGCTGGAACTCAATTATGGCAAGCTATTTTTTATGCTTTGCAGACTAAGCTGATACTTTGCTGTCATTGGTTTATAAAAATAAATCATAAACTACAGAATTCATTAAAATATATGCAATTACAATCCTCAAGACAGCACTAAAGAAAAATAGAGCAGGAAACAGAATTGTAATTATGTTATTTTCTTTTCTGTCCCCAAGCCCCAGATATTATATTTCTTCCGCTTTTATCTCCAGTTTAATAGGCGATAGTTGCTCATCACAGTAGAAACACATATTGGCCCTCGTAACAACCGGAAGCCTAATCCAGTAGACCTTTAAGCACTAGAACAATTTAACTGTGAGCACAGTAAATTCATCAGCACTTAGAGATCTTAAATTGAGCTTAGATATCTTCTGTAAGAGAAGCACAAAGAACAAAGAACAGCCCCAAGCGTCAGTGCTGGGTCCGGTCTTATTCAACATATTCATCAATGACCTGGATGAGGGGACAGAGTGTTCCCTCAGCAAGTTTGCTGATGACCCCAAGCTGGGAGCAGTGGCTGACACACCAGAAGGCTGCACTGCCATTCAGCAAGGTCTGGACAGGCTGGAGACTTGGGCGGAGAGGAACCCAATGAAATTCAATAAGGGCGACTATAGGGTCTTGCGACCAGGGAGGAACAACCCCAGCATCAGGACAGGTTAGGGGGTGACCTGCTGGGAAGCAGCTCCGCAGAAAAGGACCTCGGAGTCCTGGTGGACAACAAGCTCTCCACGACCAGCAGTGTGTCCTCATGGCCAAGAAGGCCAATGGTGTCCTGAGGTGCATCAAGAAGTACGTGGCCAGCAGGTCGATGCAGGTTCTCCACCCCCTCTACTCTGCCCTGGTGAGGCATTTCCGTCCAGTTCTGGGCTCCCCAGTTCAAGACAGATTCGAAACTACTGGAAAGAGTACAGGTGAGGGCTGTGAGAACGATGAGGGTCCTGGATCATCTCTCAGATGAGGAAAGGCTGAGAGACCTGGGGCTGTTCAACCTGGAGAAGAGAAGGCTGAGGGGGGATCTGATCAATGCTGATCAAAGGGTGGGTGTCTAAAGGAAGAGGCCAGACTCTTCTCAGCGGTGCCCAGGGACGGGATGACAGGCAATGGGCACAAACTGGAACACGGGATGTTCCATCTCAATATGAGGAAAAACTTTTTTACTCTGCGGGTGACAGAGCCCTGGGCCAGGCTGTCCAGAGAGGATATGGGGTCTCCTTCTCTGGAGAGATTTCAAACCTGCCTGGACATCATCCTGTGCACCCTGCTCTGGGTGATCCTGCTCTAATAGGGGGGTTGGACTAGAAGATCTCCAGAGGTCCTTTCCAACCCCCCACCAGTCTATGAATTTGTGAATCTGAACAGCTTTCATGAACCTGCTGCACTGCGGAATCATCTCCAGTCCATGTGATACAAGAAGGTTCATCAGAAAACGTTGGCTGACTGCTTTAGCTTCTAAACCCAAGCACCACCAGGCTCTTCCCCAACCACACCTCCTCCAACTACTGTGCCACTACCCACAAGTGTAAAGCTCCTCGTATGTTTTAAAGTGTGAGGGATGGTCTAGATAACTACATACCAGCAGAGAAAACGAAAAGGAACTTTGATGGGAATTGAATAACTGACTTGAACATTTTTTTTTTTGTTTTGTCTTCACCCACAATCACTTTCACTGTAAGAAAGTTCCAGGTACAGCAAACTGTCCAAGGTCTATCTAAAGAGGCTCAGGTAGATAATCCAAGGACTAAAAAAAGCTAGTTCCATGTAGGACAACAGCATATGAAATGAAGTTTTGGATGAAATCTGTGGAGATGAGCTCCATCCATCCACAGCCTTGTCCTTGTCAAGCTCTTTATACCTTCTTACATAAAATTAATTTCTAAAGTGTCCCCTAATAACTATGAGATTGTATGTCATTCATAAAGGCTTCTTAACTTTCAGAAAGATTCCATAAATCATGGTATCTAATAAATATTTAATTTAATTTTATTTTTTTGCCAGAGATCTTGGGGCTGTTCCTTATTTTCATACAGCTTACCACTAATCAATGATGGCCAAATATGCATATGCACACACAAAAAATCCATAGATTAATGAAGAAAATGACATGCCTTATACTGTCCCACTCAGCATGGTATCCAACGATGAATTCCCAGACTCGAGCCAATCTTACAGAACATAAGGCACAAAAATAAATTAAAACAAAGACAATTCAAGACATGTACTATTTGCAGTCAAACAATAGCGTGCTAAATATCTCATTGGTTGTGCAATGTATTTAAAAGTAGCCTTTGAATCCATGAAATGCTCAAACTCCCTGCTTAATTAGAGAACTGACCTGATGAGATGGCTATGCTGCTTGCATAACCACCGAGTTTTCAGGGAGTCTGTTTTCACTGTTGTTTTTAAACAATGCACAGCCAGGCTCTCAAGAACATAACTGCATAAATAATTAGCTTCATAATTAAACAACTGCCCAGAAAGACTGCAGCAAAAGTAGAACGAGTGCCTCCAGTACACTCTGACAAAGATTGTGTACAGCAGGGGCTTCAGCAAGACACAAGTACTAAAGCCCAGGACTGAAATATCCCACTCACCAGCCTACTTCCCAAGGAGGACACCCTCAGGTGTCCCTCCTCATGTGAAAGGGAGGCATCTGTACTTGGGTCTGTGGACCTGATAGTGCAGCTCACCTGTCCCTAGATGATCTAGAAACTAGGTAAATCACTTCAGTCCCAAAAGCTTGTCCATATCTGCTACATCGTGAAGGACCCGACTCCCACCAAACATGTCAGTGAATACAACTAAGTCTTTGTCCTCAAGTGAAACATGCCCACTGTCACAGTGTACATCCTCCCTGCCCCACCTTGGCCATGAAGATGATGGTCTGGAAGCCCTTTCTGCTGTTAGGCACCCGTGGGAGGCTGAGGTGAGGGTAACGCCAGGTTTGGCTCTCAGGCTTATTTCCTTCCCCCACCACCAAATCCTCTTAAAAATTTTTCCATCAGCTCTAGTCCCACGTGGACCACTCCTCCATCTGGGAACAGCAGATGGCTGTGACACACCCACCTACAGCTCCTGCCAGGCTGGCTACATCTCCCTCCTCCTCAGGGGTATGTTTTCCCAAAGCCAGACACCACGGGTTCTTTCATGCTTCAGTCAGACCGTAAATCAACAAGAAATCCCACAGCCATTGCACGCAGCTGTGCTGCAGGCTTAGGAGCATTGGAGATACACACCAGGGGCAGGGCTGCAGGAGGAAGACCATGGTTCCTCAGAGCTGACTGCCTTTACCTTTTCTTATTACCATGTTGGCTTCACACCACCTCAGGTTCCTGGAGCCCTTCACAGTTGCGAAAAAAACCAACAACCCTCTGGCAGCAAATAAAACCCCAAAAGCTTTCCTCTGGAGGTAATCTAAGCAGACAATACCCTTGTATCACTCTTTGGTGCTCTTTAACCGTTACATCAGTGCTTTCACTTTCATGCATCGCTCATCACTACCTCACTAAGGTGCTGCTGGGCAGCATCTTCCATTTCCAGCCTTGGTCTTCACGCAGAACTCAGTCATTATGGTCACCTTGCTGTTGTTCAGGTGACAGCAGAAGAGATGCAGCAACCAGCCTCACCAGATATGCCTACAAACAGGCAGCACAGAGTATCTGCACATCCCATAACACCCTCAACACTGAAAAACCAAGCATAATTGTTGATAGATAGTCACAATTGGAGAAACATCTCCCTGAGATTATGGATGCTAGCAACAGGAAGGAGGAGAGATGCTAACGTACGTACGACTGCATTTTACTTTAAGGAAATATTCATCTTACAGTGGAACTTAACCAATACACATACTATAAGCTCTCTAGCAAGGAAAGGTTTTTCTGTACATCCCACAGAATCCTGACATTCAGGTCAGAAGGGACCCATAGAGGTCTCCAGCTCAGCCCTCACTCAAAGCAAGGCCGACTTTGAAGTTGGATCTAATTTGAAAATTAGGTCAGGTTGCTCAGGGCCTTGTCCAGTTGAGTTTGATCTCTGAGGCTGAAGATCAAACATTATCTCTGAGCCTCTGTTTAAGTCTGTCCTCTACCATGGTGGATTTTATTTTTCTAGTATCTAACCAGCACTTCCCTTCCTGAAACTTTGTCCCCTGCTTCTCATCCCATCCCTGTGCAACTCAGAATTTGTCCAGCAGGACCTCCAGGTCCTTGTCTGCAGAGCTGCTTTCCAGCTGGTCAGCCCCCAGCCTGTACTGGTGCAGGGGGTTACCCCGCTCCAGGGGCAGGACCTTGCCTTTACCTTTGTTGAACCTCATGAGGTTCCTGACAGCCTGTTTCTCCAGCATGTCCTGGCTCGTCTGAGAGGCAACCCTGACCCTCCATTTAAGGAAGCCTTGACTTAAGTATTTCCTGCAATCACACTCATATGCATGTATCCTTTCTCCATTTGCTTCTTCCCTCTGTTAGCTCTTTCTATGTTTGGCTGATTAGTTCACTGTCAGAACTGCAAAACTCCACAAAACTGTCTTTGCATTGCAGAAAGCTTTCCCAGAGATCCTTCCCTGTATCTCCTTGCAGCAGGGCAGATGTTATTTCATCACGATTTGGGATGCAGCAGTACTAGTTGGCAGTCACATGCCTGCTGTTGGAAAGAAGTATCCACGACCAGTGAATGCGAGGCAGCAGAGCGCTGTCATCATCCCCACCATCTCCATGAAAGCCCTTGCCATCGCGCTGCAGAGTGCCCAGACAACAGCACGGTCCATGCCTGGCACCAGACGGAGCATCACTAAGTGGAGTGCACCAGGAGTACTGTGGTTACACACAGCAGTAACCGTGGTCTGGCAACTACTGCTTATAGTCACCGGACCTGCTGCTGGGTAAAACGTTTCTTGATGTCCCTGAAGAGTTCAAAAACCAGCAGTAATAGCTGCATACATTAGCATATTTTAACCTTTTTTTTAATGTATTTTCTTTGTGAGGAGGGGTGGTAAGAAAACAGTAAGGGCAAGCAGAGGCCAGGACGGGAGGAAGCAACCCATGGAATAATTTATGTGGCAGTGGTCAACTACATGAAATTTGCATACAGCTAGGTAATTACAGACAGATGATAATGCTGCAGAGAGCTCAGCCTGGCAAAGAGCTTGGAGCCAAATTTAATTTTCAAAAGCAGAGGTTGCAGACAGTGGCACGCATCCTTCTGCAGTCTGGCCTTTCTCACAACAAACACCCACATGTCCAAGAGCGTGGGATCTCAGTCTACCAAAACCATGGGTGACATGGCAGGTGTCTCCTCAGCCTTTCAGTAAGAGTGCTGAAGTGACACGAGGAACAGAGAGGCATGCTGAAAAGGTTTCTTCCAGCCATTTTCCCTTTTCCCCTCCTTTTCTACTGTGTTGTAGGAAGGGACCACAAATTACCAACTGTCAGGAGCAGACTGTGTTCAGATTCAAAGCTTCTCAGGCATCTTATATCTCTGCTAGGAAGGAGAAGGCCAGTCTAAGTCTGACTCACTGCTCATCAGAAATGGACCTTGACCTCTACAGGACACACAAACCAGGTCTTACAGGGCTTTGCCATGTCATCTGAACACAGGTCCTACCTTGCAGCTATACGCAGCATATAACAAACCAGATAAGCACGTGCATGCCAAGGAGGTAAAGCCAATACAAGCAGGAGTAAAATAAAGTAAATCAGTTTCTCCATACAGAAAGAGATCTGTACAAATTCCCTATTGCTCACGAAGGTGATCCATGGATTGTTCTCCTGTGTGTCAGGCTGAGCCACTCAGACTGGCTATCGGTCTGCAACTCTGAAAAACACCCCTTAGTCCTCATCAACTTCTTACCTTAAATAGAAGAGAAAGTAAAATGGCTTCAGTTAAAGTTCCCTTTACTGTTATAGCAGCATGCACTTTTCCTAGAGGCACATCGTTAGGTAGGACTACTTCAGCCAGAGGCATTATATCCTTTGAACTAAATTCTTCTTGGAGCAAAAACATTCATTATAGCTTTGCACAGTGTCTCTCCCCATCACAGCCTAGGCTTGCTTCGGCAATCTACACACTACGGTAAAGCAAACAGAAGAGACAGAAGAATAGCAAATAAGGTACAATAACGACCCTGCCTGCAGTAAATGGCTTCCCAGAATTGCTGTTGGAGGCAAAATTAATGAAATCCTCAGAACCTGTTTCAGTTACCCACATAAAGGTGTTTAGTGCTGTTTGAGGCCATCAGTTCATCAGAAACCACCGTGGGATACAGCCCACGATGTACAGGAGATACCTGCCCTCCTGACACGGCCACTGGCACCCAGGCGGGTGCCGCGGGGCAGCTCGAACAGATGCCTACGTTCAGGCATCACATCCTTCCTCTCAGACACACTCAGCTCCTGAAGGGTATTCTTTTCTCAACTTTCTCTCTCTTGTACAGTGCTCTTCTTTTTGCGGTTGGACAAATGCTCAGCATGTATCTATTCTCATTTCATCCATATTTTTATAGTCTCCTCATTAACTCTGCATTGCTTTTTGTTTCCAAGGTGGAGGAGCAGCCACCCTCCCTTCAGCTCCTGTCCCTGATGGGTCACTGCCAACAGGGACGAGTCAACACAGTTCTCATACTAATCCCTATAGTTTTCCTCAATACTAAGTTTTATTACTGTAACATTTTGCTTATACTGCACCATAAACCAAGTTTTAAAATTAAATCCAAATTATAAACCCAGAAGTACTTTTTTTTTCTGTACTAAAAGAAAAAAAACCATGTCTTTATAACCTTCATGCTGTCAATTCAAGTACCTGTGTCAGTGATGCTCAAAGACTGTTTTCAAACATCTCATGGATCAGGGAGTCCCATCTTTGTTTCCTGATGAGTATCTCCTAGCATCGCTGCAGTACGGGCAAGGGGGGGAGCGATACGTCTCTTACAGGAACAGTTGCTGGAAAGCATGAGAGCAGATTGCTGAAAAGTCCACAGCAATATCTAAGGGTTTAATGAGGTGATAGGACACAGACAGTGCCAAAACCAGAGTCAGCCTAACTGATCTAATTTCCTTTATAACATTGCTCATGGCAATGAGTCTTGTGGCCAGAGCAGCAGACAACGTTTCATTATTTTAGAGAGACTTTTGACAGTACTTCTCATGACAGAAACTAGATCTTCATTCCCCAAAGCACTTTGGGAGAAAACTCTGCAAGCATTGTTAGGCTGACAGAGCAAGGGAAGGAAAGGTATAACGTCCTGATTTTTGTGATTCCATTCATTGCTTTCCCAAACGAGCTAGACAAAAGAATAAAAAAGGACATGTACAAAATCTGTAGAAGACAAGAAAGCAGGGCATATCACAAGCACCTTCGGAGACCAGGAACAAAATCTCAGTTGCTTTGGCAGTTGAGACAGTGCATCCAAAAAGGAAAAAAAAATTGACAGGGTGAAATTCAACAAGCGCAAGTACAAAAGCTCTACATTTGACTAAAACTAGAATATACAGGAGAAAGAGGATTGAGAACCTTTAGCTGGTCACTCTGCCAGAAATTGTGGGGAGAGGGTTTAAACAGAACACAAAGGAAAAGGAAATATCACGCTGAGCATTATTAATTAGACCGCTGGATAGCAAACACTGGAGGCAATTACTCGGTTCTGCGCAGCCCTGGTGAGGTCTGGAGCACACGGTCCGGTCATTAGCGTTGCTCTTACAAAAAAATCTAAACTAATGGGAAAGTGTCAAGTAGAGGAAAGGCAACAGATTTAAAGAATGTGACTTCTGAGGTGAGACTGGAAAAGTAACACAGGAGAATACTGAAGGGAAAGAGACTCCCAACATGTAAAACAACCTGGTTAAAAGAAGGGTCGGCAGCTCTTCTCCGTGCCCCCTAGCTTGTAGATTAAAAGTAATTGGGAAAAGATTCATGCAAGGTTTAGAGGTAATAACGGCAAGAAGTTTTTAACTCAAAGGTAGTAAAATGCTGCAACAGCCACCTTGGGACAGTGTGAGTCCCCTTCATTACAGGTTTTATTGCCATTTCATCATCTCTCAGGAAGGTCTAAGTCTCACCAGCAGCTGCCTCAAAGACCAGTGGCTCCCCTGGCTTCCCCAACCAGGAGGTGCCACCACAAAGAGCACCACCGCACGCCAGAGCTCAGCTGAAGTTACCGAAGCAGAAAAACTGAAAGGTCAGAGTTACTCTTTGTCCTTAACCAGCAGCAAAGCCGTCCCGGCCTCGTGCTTTGATTGCCACCCTGCATCGGAGATCTCCCCGATAATCCCAGCGCAAACATTTCAGTCAATGGTATTTTTCTCATCAAGCCGGTCTTTTAAAGAGATATACATCGTGAAGGACAGTAGTGATAAACGTCTTCTAAATACGTAGCCACTATATTTGTTATCATGTATTTAGAGGTTAAGTTTTTTAAACAAAAAAATAAGTTTAACAGAGAGAGGTAGAGCAGGGAGAGGTAATTCTTTTGCTTTAAAACTTTAATTTAAATCCCAATATGCAAAATAGCAACACTTCTGCAAACAGCTTCTAAGACAATTCCTGATAAATGAAGTTCCGAGCTAAGCCTACAATAAGGGCGCTAGTTTTGTTCAGTTTTAGTGGCTCTAATTGTGTATATATGAGAGACATCTTTAGTAAATTCAGGTATATGGAAAACCAATACTACAGCGTAGCCTTTCCAAAAATGCATCCATTATTTAAAAAAAAACAAAACCAGTGAAACATTAAACATTTATGAGGTTTAGTTTTCTTTGCTCTTCTGACAGTAATATATAAAAATTATACTACATTTGTACTATTGATTTCACTTTAGCCTATACGGCAGATATAAAATAAATTAGTAGTACATTAAGACAGCACAGGCTGAGAAGCTAATTGTTTGTATGGTTCATAAAATAGAATCTATGATTTTCTCCACTACAGTTAAAAAAAAACCAAACCCAAAACACCACCACTACACCACAAAAAGCAGCACAGTGTAAGGCACCAGTGATTTCGAAGCTTACATCCGTTACTTAAAATAAAATAGAAACAAACCAACGTGTGGTGGGGTTATAGAATAGAATAGAATAGAATAGAATCATTAAGGTTGGAAGTGACCTCAAGGATCATCTAGTCCAACCATCCCCCCACCACCTATTACCCACTAAACCACGTCCCTAAGTACCACATCTAACCTTTCCTTAAACACCCTCAGGGATGGTGACTCCACCACCTCCCTGGGCAACCCGTTCCAATGCCCGACCACCCTTTCAGAGAAGAATTTTCTCCTCATCTCCAACCTGAACCTTCCCTGGCGCAACTTGCAGCCATTTCCCCTTGTCCTGTCACTAGTTATCTGCGAGAAGAGGCCGACCCCCAGCTCACCACAACTCCCTTTCAGGTAGTTGTAGAGGGCAATAAGGTCTGCCCTGAGCCTCCTCTTCTCCAGACTAAACAAGCCCAGTTCCTTCAGCCGCTCCTCATAAGACCTGTGCTCCAGCCCCTTCACCAGTTTCGTTGCCCTTCTCTGGACACGCTCCAGGGCTTCGATATCTTTCTTGTGGTGAGGGGCCCAAAACTGGACACAGTACTCGAGGTGCGGCCTCACCAGGGCTGAGTACAGGGGGACAATCACCTCCCTGTTCCTGCTGGCTACACTATTCCTGATACAGGCCAGGATGCCGTTGGCCTTCTTGGCCACCTGGGCACACTGCCGGCTCATGTCCAGGCGAGCATCAATCAGCACTCCCAGGTCCTTTTCCTCTCCTCTGTTATCTGCAGCACCGGTCTGTTACAGCAGGGACAATGGATGTTACTCCTGCACCTACAGTAATAGCATAAACTTGTCCTTCTCACGAGGAGGCTGATGAGTGCTGCTAAGTGACAAGCTCCAAAGTTAATTTGGTGAGTCCATTTTACTGCTGAAACGACTTCCTTTTCCAGGCACTCAGCTCCTGCTCAGACCTTGCATGTGTAACAAGTTTTACTGGTTTAGGAAGATCATTTTTTAAATCAATTTCCCCCCCCCCCCCCCAAACCAATCCACTCTCTGTAATGGTCAAATCAATTCACAACTGGGTGGCTCTCATCGATACAGCGGGCAAATTAAGCCAATACCAATAAGCCAGCACTAAATCCCTTCAAGAACGACCGTATGAGTGCTGCAGCTGCCCAGCTAAACCTGTTCAACATCTTCCAAAGCAGCGCAGTTTCAGGCAGGGTGAGCAGCGAGCTGCCCTGCAGACCTGCCCTCCTCTTCTCCGTTAAATCCATGCCACTGTCACTCAGACACTTGTTGCTGATCCCCTTGAAAATACGTGGGCTGACCCAAACTGCAGCGGCTCTACAGCAGCTGAGCTGTTCTGTAACATCGGAGGATGGCTCCTGGACGTCCACAGAAGCCCTTCACATTAATGTTAGCTGAGTCCACGTACCAGGACTAATATACCATTTAAATCCAGGAAAACTGCCTCACGTTTCTGCTCTAATGCTCTAAAATTGATACATACTATGATCTTTGGGAAAAGGGACTCGGTGACCTTTCAAAAACTAGGAGAAAAAAGATCCCTAGTCTAAATAAGAAAGGTTGTACCTACAATCTTTTAAGCATGATAGAGACAAGCGTATAAATTCAACTGACCAAGGAAAGGCAATTAGAGTGATGGATTACAGCCAATTCAATAGAGATGTGAAATACTGAGACAACTCTCAAATACAAATTATTACACAAAATTACCCTCAGCTCGCTCAAACTTTTCAGAAAATTAGTCATTCATATCACCAGCATGTTTGGACCATACGCCAGAATGGCTTTTTCCATCCTAACACTAGCTGGGCACCACAGCATCATTATGCAGTCAGCGTCTCAGCCAGACAAGGGCTTCTCCACATTCTGCAGGAGACAACTTCTCCTGCTCTTCCAGCTAAAACTCACCTCAGTGAGCGGGTGGGAATTAATGACATGGGCTTGTTTTACAACCACTGAAGACTCTGCAAGATTTCCTAGGAGAGGGATGAAGGGAGGGAAAAAGAACGCTGTTTCTATGGGATTTTTGGAAGCTGTGCACCACAGTAAGACAGAAAGTCTGGTTACATCTGGGGAACATATTCAGCTCTTGCACAAACTTACAACCCAATCTTGAGAAAGTCTCTACAGTACGTCGCACTTTCCAAGTGCGAGCACCGGGTGTGCCTTTCATGACATGGCAATATTTCATATTTACCTAAAGTTTTCCAACTGAATATCACAACAGCAAAGGAAATAATTAGTTAACTTATGAAGAATACCCATCTTTTTCCTCAAGAATATTAAAAAAACACAGAAAGAAGCTCCTCCTTGCAGCCATTGGACAACACACTTTCTTTTTCCCAGGGAATTTCCTACGATCCTGTGCTAGGTAGCACATACATAGCACATTGACGCTCGCAAACACATCAGCTCTGCTGTACATGCACAGCAACTGTGGCTGTGTGACAGGAGGACAGCTGTTTGAAACCTAGAAGATGCATGGGCCAGCCTTGCCTGAAAGTTTGGGAGTGCTTGGCATGTCTTAGGATCACACACACTCTTTGCCAGTTGGCTTTCCATGCCTTATGGAGGAAAGAGTATTTGGTAATTAAAAGAGGTGTTTATGTGACAACAGGAATGTAGGCAGACGATATCTGCGATGAAAGACTCAAAATGCCACCCAAATTGCTTCCAGCTGCTGGCCTTCAGTGGAGGATAGGAAAGGTTTTTTTATTTCTTTCTTTAAGATGATGAAGAGCTGGAAACAGCAAGACAAACTGCAGCAGTCACTGATGGATGAGGTCTTTGTGCCCTCTCTCCAGCCCAGGCATGTCCTCTTCCTTCTTTGCAGATCCAGAAGAAGCAACAAGAGTAACAGTGGGTTCTGATGGATGATCCAGTATATGACCAACACCCAAACTAATAAAGGTGCGTGCATTCAGCAGCACAGGGACAAAGGAGTAGCCCTCCTCCTCCAACAAGGCAATCCACTCTTCCTAAGGGAGGCAGCTACATCGCTTCGGGCCAACGGAAGAGCGATTGCCAAAGACGGATCCAGGCAGCGCAGCAGTTGGGAGTAAGCCACCAGCTCCCAGAAGAGAGGCCAAGCTGCACATGAGGTACCTCCATCTCTTCCTCCTTCTTACAGCAGAGCTACACAACACAGGGCTGTCAGCCCACATAGGATCCTGAGCCGGGACATCCTTCCTTAGGAGGGTGGTGGTAGCAACCACAGTGACAGACCTGCCTCAACACCCCTGTTCACAGCAGTGTCCTCCTCTCCTTTCCCACCCTCCGGTCCCCCCACCAGAGCAGAGCACACATTTGCCAGCTGCAGCAATGCAAATTCTACCCACAGGTTTAAGTTCAGTAAAACTGGACACTTGGCTAACACCATAATGAAAGGGATTGTACCATAGGTCCTGGCAATAACTCTAACATCAATTTTCTGACATCAGATCACTTTCAATTTAAAGTGTCCCCAGATGATGTTTGTTAGAGAACATAGGGTACTCTTTTCTCAACAACAGTAGACAGTAAGTTTTTCCCCTTTTAATACAGTTCTACCCCATTTTCTCCAAAAGGATGATACACTGCAGGCATATAGTCAGGACGAAGCCAATCCAAACTGAAAGGAAGGAAACTGAAATCCTCAGAAACTTCAACAGGCTGTGGGTGAGGTGTTACATCTCGATTGGCTTCAGAGATTTGCTCAGCTTCCAAACCTCCTGCAATCTCCGATATGGTCCTTGCTCTCCTACAGTGCTGTACAGCATGATCTCTCCCAAATTGCCCTCAGCAGATTTACCTCATTTTCCCCCATAGCTTTCAACAGCAAATTTACATGCTTTACTTTTTATATTGCACAGTATTAAACAAATGAAACTGCAAACTTGCTCAGTTTATTTAAATAATTTAAATAATTCAACTAAATTTAAATTGTATTACTCAGCATGGTGATTGCATGGTGAAATATTTTGTTATTTTCCCAAATTTTTCCTCATTTCATTGCTTTTGTTCAAATAATTAGTCTTGTGAAACAGCTTCTTAGATCAACATAACTCCAGGAGCCAATTTTCTAATCTGAGTGCTGACATCTAAAAATTCAAATTGCCAGGAGCTTCTGAACAGGTTTCTTTTCATCTCACCCCTGGAAGTATGTGTCAAACATTTTGGGGGAGGGAGAGCAGAGTGCCCTTGAGCATGCGTAGACACAAGCACAGGAAGCAAATCATTGAAAGGCTTTGAGGGGAAGGATCCTCTGGAGATCTCCAGGCCACCTGTGCTCAGAGCTGGACCAGGCTGCTCAAGGTCTCACCCTGTCAGTTTGAAAAATCTTCAGGGATGGGGATTACACAGCCTCTCTTGGCAACTAAGGGGGAGGAATATTTTACTCACATCCAGCTGGGATTTCTCTTGCTGCAACTTGTCTTTTACCATTCACCCTTGGGAAGAGTCTTGCTCCGTCTTCTCTATCACTCAACTTTAAGTGGAGTGATCCGATCTCTCCAACTTTCCTTTCTCCTAAACAATTCTATGTCATCCATGATCTCGACAAGGCTGCTCCCAAAGTTACTAGTGAGACTGTATTGACACACCAATAAGTTCACTGACATACCAGTAAGTTCATATCAATATTTCACCTCTGAGCAATGCCACTCATAACTGGTTCCTGCTTACACTTTAAATCAGTCATTAGCCTTTGGGTCCAGCAACACCAGGAAAACCTGAATCAACAGGGAGGTGCTCAATGATTCCTAATCATTGAATCACTAGAATCATAGAATCATTAAGGTTGGAAGAGACCTCGAGGATCATCTAGTCTAACCATAATCATCCCTAAAGAGTCGATAGAACAGACTTTTGCATTGCTTTCTTGGTATTCAGTACATAAATTCTAACGAAGTAACATTTCAGGAAGCCAAATAAGTTCCGTAGTCCTCGTGATCAGGGCTTAATCCTGATGACACTTGAACGTGTTTACCTCCACATAAATAATTTCAATAAAGCAATGGGTCTTTTACACCACGGAGCTCCTAAATCGGCATAAGTCAACACTTCCCAAGCACATTCTTGCCAATATGTTCAAGGAAAGAGAATAGCAAATTCTGCAAGAAAAAAAATTAGAGGAATGCTAAAAAAATTATTTATGTAGGTTCTGTAAATAGTCTATACAATATCATTATGGATATAATTTCCTTGTCAGATTTAGGATCATTTTTATTGGCTGATAACTTCTGTATGGGATAGTAAAACTTCCAATATAACCCAGTTATTGTCAACTACAGAGCGTAAATTAGATGTTTTTTCAAGCCAGTACCTCTGCAGTGCTTGCTGTGCCAGTAAACAAGGATTTAGAAAGACCAATATGTGCTGTTGAAAAAAAAAGAGAATGAACGCATTTGATTAAGTGGGTAAATACCTTGGAAGTAATTAAAAATATTATGTTCCAAAGGGTTCTACAATCCAGGAGAGAAAGCTGAACAGAAGCAAGATTTTTAGGAACGTGAAGCCAGAGAAATTCATACAATGCAAAGCACGAATTATTGCTAAGAGTGCTACTGAAACTGGCCCAGCCTTTGAACCAAAGTTAGAGATTTAAACAAGCAGCCAAGCGGTAGCTTCCTTGGGAAAAGCCAGTATTTCCCTCTATGCACTCAGCTGTAGCCAAAACCAACCTACCGGTGGCGTTACAGGGCTGAACCCATGAAATGTCACAACATGACATTTTTCAGTGGTCATATTGGGTGATTTAACTGGCCCTTCTGACTGACTTTGCACCCAATTTGTTTCACATCCTGTCATGCCTATAAGATAATAGCTGTTTAACAAAAACTCGCAAAGCTCGGGACAGCAAACAAGGGATACCAAGATAAACAAAACCCAAGCAAAATATAAGAAATAATTTTAAAGTATCCAAAGGAAACCCACCGCCCGTCAACAGATAAGGTTAGAATGTCTCAATTCAAGTCTCCGTATGAAAGGCTTAACAGCGAGCAGAAATATTCACCAGCTTTAACCTTGTGCCCACTGTAGAGACAGAGCACTGAAAACCAAACAATCAATAATAGAACCAGTTACAGTAGTGTTTAATATTTGATTATTACTAATAGGTTTAGATGAAAGTAAATGATTCATTACATTTGAGCTCGGAGTATCTTCAAACAAAACTGAAACAAACTTTGTAATGAAAGTTTGCACACAGTTCTAAAATAATGGAATGGTTTTGTTTTGAAAGGCCCGAAATAGAGAACTTGCCTTTCAAAAGAAAGCCACTTCATTCTTTTCAGACCACAGCAATTTGATTAAATCTATCTGAAACATTAAAAAAAAATGTGCTAGAGAAGAAAAACAATTTAGATGCAGAACTTCTGTCTCCAAATGTTAGAGATGGTAAACAATCAGGATTTCGTTCAAGAGTTTATAATGAGCCAGTAGTTAACCTACAGGACTATCAGAGTGCAAACGGGCACCGTGAAAGCCATTTGCAGCCTGGTTAATTACAGGGACAATATTTGATAATGCACCTCCAGAATTTCCCTCTCCCTAAGGGAGAATAATTTTCCTGTAATCTTTGCAGACACTGAGTAAAAGGTGGCCTAGGAAAACCACCTGACATTTTAAGCCTATATTTTTCTGCAAATGACATAACCTAAATAAAAACTTTATCCTCAAGGAGCAGTTTTGAAGACTGCTATGACAGCGCTAATATCAAGGAGAGACACAGCCTGCCAAGGAGAGTTACCTAAATGTTCTCATAAAAGCCCACAGCAGGCTGCGACGGAGCAGCAGCAAAGCGCCGTGCTGTCATCCAGATTAAAGAGCCACTGCAACACGGGATGTGCCCCCTGTACTCTCCTATTGCTTTCTGCATCGTCTTTCAGTGTCTGCTTTTAATCCAGCAAAATAAACACTTAACTAAGCTTTAAGTAAGCATAAAATAAACTTTAAAAATAGTTTGTACTTCGTAAAGGAGCGATGGATTCTGCTGTTTGAAAGATTCATCTCCATCCCAAGCAAACACACAAAAATCGTGCAGTTCATCCCATTGCTCTGCAAAGCATCCTTATCTCATGGCTAGGTTTCATTTACTTTCACAATTAACTTTTAACATCATGAAAGCTCATTTCTGAGCAAATCAACTATTCTGGATGTGTTTAGGGGTTTTTTGTCCCTCCCTTTTATCTACCCTCCCCCACATGCAGTCTTGGGTGGCATTATAGGTAACTGGGAACAATCTGGTTCAGCTGGGATTTCCAGCAAGGGGCAGCATGCTCTAGGAGACGCACGTGTTCAACCCCAACCCTGGCTTTCCCTCAGGAAAGATGTGCTACCCCGCCAACAAAACAATTCCTAGAAACAGAAGCATAATTCAAGGACTAAGAATTTCCTCAGCTACCTTAATAATGTTATGGAGCTTGACGTGGCTCGTTAGTAAAAAGGCCANCTCTGTCACCCTCACAGTGAAAAAGTTTTTCCTTATATTAACCCAGAACCTCCTATGCTCCAGTTTGCACCCATTGCCCCTTGTCCTATCGCTTAATGACATCGAGAAGAGCCTGGCTCCATCTTCCTGATACTCCCCCTTAACATATTTATAAACAGTGATAATGTTATGGAGCTTGACGTGGCTCGTTAGTAAAAAGGCCAAATTTGCCATTAACCCAGTGAGAACGGTCTGGCAAGGAAGTTAATATTGAAGCAATGTGTAATGACCTTTGGCGCTGCCTTTGAATCACTTAAGGATAGATGAGCAGGGGCAATCAGTGATCTTCCAGTGTGCTCTCCGACAACCTATTCCCATGGGAAATACTTTGGATTACTTTCTGACACTCCCAGAAAAACAAAGTTTCCATCAGTTCTGTACTCTGCCCCACGTATGCAGACGCAATAAAGCATCACTGGAAATGCCCTGTGTAACTCAAAAAGCTTTACGTTCTGATCCGGATACAGCCCTCTGACAACCAGTCTCCCTTCAATAATTTGTAAAGGTTTCAGCGTGCATTTGGGCCACGAACACTGCAGGATGCATCCTTAAGGGTGATAAAGTGCTTGTTGGGCATTACAGCTTAACATCAATATGCTACACACTGATTGATTTTAAGCTGGGGACTGGTGGATGCACTCCTTTATCACGTTCATTACTATAATAGCTGCTCACCTCACAGTACACTAAACAACAAAATTGATTATTTTCATATTCTGTCCCCAAAGACACAAGCAGTAGCAGTGTTGTGTTTCGTTTCAGCAGGATATTTCAATGAGACACAAATCTCTACACCAGATTATGTTCTGCAGAAAGTCAGAGTTGAAATGCCAAGGCAGCCGTCATGTTCTGTGCCAGCAGACAGGACTGGCCACCATTTCCTAACTTAACCCAGACTGAGAGCTTGGCCTCTAGAACCACATAACAAGAAACTAGTAAGGAATTCATTGGGGAATTCAAAAGCACACAAAAACCATCTAAGATCTGACTTATTTTGAGCATGTAACTTCAACTGGGAGCATCAAATATGGTGGTTCTTTTAGAATTTCTTTACCCGTGACCTCAAGCATCACCTGTAGCACTGGGGGTTTGGACATGCCAAAGGACAGACAGGTTGCACCAGCCCCACGGTAGTGATACTTGAGCCAGTTCACTTCAAGGCTGCACTGATGAAGAACGGCACTGGAGGGGGAGAACTGCAGAAAACCAGAGGCAAACTGACCCAGAGCATAAATGCAACTTCCCACTAAATATGACCAGGCACTTCCTTCCAAGAGATTCCCAAATTGTTCTAGAGTAGAGAAACTGTTCTAGAAATTTACTACTGGATTTTACTACTCTAACAGCAGCAAAACATTTGACCAACGTTTCAGGCTAGACACGTGGAAAGTTAAGCTTTTGAATGAATAACTTTTGGTCTAACTTAAACGGTTCTTCTCCTTCCTTTTTTTTTTTTTTCTTCTTCACACTTGGCAATACTATATTGCTCTGTAGGTTTTGCTTGTAGGCTTTCTTCTGAAAAGAGAAGTAGCAGCTCAAACTGAAACATTCAATTCTGAGCTTGCACGTGCAGCTATGAACAGTGCAGAAAGTGCAAGTGTCTGCAAGTGTCTCATAGGAAAAGAGCTTCGCAGTAGGACTGCAGTGAGGGAGGGCATGCAGGTATGAAATTATGGATGCACATGTTGCCTGGTTTTGCCTCAAAGTGAAATCTGGTCGTCTTCTGTTCACAGACACAAACATAGGCAGCTTAGCTGCATTGTGCTCTCATACTGAGAACATCAGTTGCCTCAGATCTGCAACCAACTACAGTCCCTCTTCTCTGGGGCTGTGCTTGCCCAGATCGATCTCCCTTGGTTCATGCCATAGGTTATCCAGAATTTATGACAATTGCTTGCAAACTCATCCAAAACCAGAGATGTCAGCACCTACGGGACTGTTCTGTTGGCCCTTCAATCGCTATCTCCGCTTATCACAACTTTATGTGGTGATGAGTGTCTAGAGAGAATAAACCAAAGTATGATTCCATAATTAATTGTCACTCAGTGAGGAGGGTGCTCACAGGAAATTAAAACCCTTTCCACATTCCTGCCACGTGGCCTTCGCAAAGGTCAAAGCTGAACCAGCAAAAGTTTCAAATTATAATATCAATAGGAATATCCTTAAAAAAACCCCAAACATCAACTCACAGTTGGCAATAAACATTCCAACACAAAGTTAGGAAGAATAACGAATTCACTAAGTGCACTAAGCCTCAGGACAGAGTCCAACAAGATGTGATCTCGACCCTCACAGACTTTTAAAATAAAAAAGTGACTGGACAAGGACCTCAGCAACTCGATGCACCTTTGAAGTTAACCCAGCTTTGAACCCGTGCGTGAATTTGAGATCCATAGAGGTACCTTACAACCTAAGTTATTCTATGGATCTGAAAAAAAAAAAAAATAAATGTATGGATGACATAAATCAGGTACCACACACAGTTCCGCTACTCTCCCCTGTAATTCTCCCTGCCATCGTTGCTTACTGGCACCTTCACACACGTCGCTCTTACAACCCACGGCTCTGCTCACACCTTCGGGATAGTGATAGTGCAGTAAATCACAGCTGAGAGGGTACTCAGCTGCGGCATAATTAGTGATTTAACTATATCTGGGGTTTGTGTTTAAGATAATAAAACCTCTGCAGGTACTAAAAGGCTAATTATATAAAAGGTTGTCAACAAACAGAGATATTAGAGGAAAAGAGTGGGGAGACGCATATGAAATTCAGAGCGATACATGAAAGCAGCACTCACTACATACGTAATATGAGGTTCTGAAGGGCTTGTTGGGGGGTTTTTGTGGGTTTTGTTTTTTTTTTTCTTTTTTCTTTTTAGCATTTTACAGTTTAGATTCAGGAGGAAAACTATCACTACATAAAATGTACTGACCTGTAGAAGTCAAGTGGATTTTATATCACGAATGTTTGTGTTTTACCTAAAGATTATACCTTGCATTCCCAGCTTTCAGTGAATTTTACCCATTTTCTTCATATGGTGTCATGAAAAATCTCTACAGTGTAATTCCTACTATAAGCATGATATCAAATTTAATATGTTTGAACAGGATTTCCACATTCTTATGTTTTACAATCAAGGCTCCCAGTTCTACAGACTAAAACAGTTCTACTGGCTTCACTAGCAGAAACGGTGTGTTGGATCTATACCTTTAAGCCAGGCTAAATAGATATTAAAAGTACTAAACAGGTTTTTATTATGGGCATTTTCCTGGCCAGCTTGATGACCCCTCACAAGATTGATATTATTGCACATGATAATCCTTCTTCTGCTTAACACCGCAAGCGTTCGTTGCCTTTTGAGTTTACAGTTAAATGGGAGAAAAACTGCCAGCTTCACTTCTTACAGACTCTAATCCTCTCCTCTTTTCTCAAGTTCATCTCCTCTTGCAAAACAGTAGAGCAGGCAATGTTTTGGTGGCCATCTCATTTTTCTGGAGACCCAACACCTATGGCTCCTTCTTTTAGTACTTTCTGTCATATTTCAAACACATCAGGATACTGGATTTCCATGATGTTCCCAAGGTTAAAATGCCCCATTGAAAACTACATTTGCTCATCTTAAAATCCATTTTATAGCTCCTACATTGATGTAGGAGGGATCTGGGAAAGAAAGCAACTATGCTGAGCCGCTGAAGAAAGAGTTGTCAGCAGGTACCTTGTGCAATTTTTCAATAAGTAAAATTGACCATGTCAATGATTGCAAGCTTCAAGCAATCACTTTTTATTTTTTTAGAACACCCCTGGTATTCTACTAGATGCACTTGCTAACCTCAGCTCATTACCTATTTATGCTTGGCTCTTAGCATTTTTTCTCCATCATTACCAGTATTAATAATTTCACCCTTTTTCTACACCATTACAGTCTCATAAATTTCTGAGTTATTCTAAGTTATTACATTATATATTTCAGCAGTCATAACTCCTCAGTTTAAAATAGCTTTTGTTTTTCTAGTACAACTCCTATCCTTGAAATTCATCTTCTTTTGTTGCTGTTTTGATTGTTCTGTTTTTTCTTTAGTCAAGGTCTTTATTGTATACGTTCCAAACACAGCCACCATACATGACTATGAAGGGGGGGACGGGGGACACCACAACACACCATACACAGACAAAAGACTGCCTACATTTCCATTTGGATTTCCACCAAGCGGAGCGTGGCATATTGGCTTGTACTAACCCATTAAATGAGGTACTGCAAATGGCACTAGATATCATCAGACAAGATCTGGAAGAGGGGGCAGACAGCAAGCTGACAAGGTTGCAGGGAATTTATTCACAATAATCAAATTACTCCTGCTTGTGAAGATTTGAAGGGCAATAAAATGGTGGATGAAATTCAGAATCTGTCATTACAAAGTAACGCACGTAAGAAATGAAAGTCTGTACCTTTTGTATACAAGAATAGATATTGCATTGGCCATTACTCCTGGAAAGAGACTACAGAGGCATTGTAGAACATTGTTCAAAAATGTCAGCTCAAAACCCAGCAGCAGACAAAAAGGCAACTAAGTATCAGAGAAAGGATCAAAGAACAAACAATACATTAAATTTTAAAAAAAGTTCTGTGCCCACATCCTGAGCACATCACCCAGTGGTGGCCAAATCCTTTGTAATAGAACAACACACTTAGATCAGATAGAGCAAAGGGTGCTGAGAGCTACAGGATGAGAGACTGTATAGATTTCTTCGCGTGAGCAAAAGACCAGAGATGATGACATGGCAAAGACCATTACAATTGTAATAGGTGTGCAGGGACTGAATAAAGAACAATTACTCCTTGTTCTTCCAAACACAGCAACTCAATACGTGCACTGAAATTATCAGTTAGTTTTAGAACTAGTACTAAAACAAATTATTTTTTATCCGTCAGAGGTTCATGAATATTATGGAACCATTCATACTGTGATGGACAGAAGCAAAAAAAAAAAAAATTAAATTCTTGCAGGACAGATCAGTTAAGGAATATGGACCAAGTATAATGCAAGGCTCAAATCTGAAAAAAATCTCAAAATAGCTAATTATCAGTAGCTTAGCTGTGATTCAGTACCATGACTCTCAACACCAATGCATATTGGAGATGATTTAGGGTACCCTGTCTGGCTTCCAGCTCCTGCTCTGTACGGATGGACGTGGTCCATCAGCCTTGCATCACCTAACCCCAGGCAGGTGTGCGACTCCAATATCCTCAGCTGCCATACGTGGGCCATCAAATCCTACCTTACAACATAGGACCAGGGGAAAGTCCACTCCATTCTTATTGTTTACAAATTTCTTAACTAATAGTGACTGCCTAGTGCTGAAAACAAAATGGTTGAATAGGGAAGATCTTTGAAGCAGATGAAGTTTGTTATTTTCTTCTGTAAGAAACAGCATCTTTAAGAAGAAAAGACGAGCATGTCCAAATACGTATGTAATTTATCGCAGAATGAATGTTTTTGCATTACTTATGGTATATATGAAATCAGAAATACTTGATGACCCCTCAGTCATTTCAGTTAAAATGATTTACTAAAATCCTAAGAATAGGTATGAAATCCAGCAGTTTTCCGAGTCTCTGGAAAAGTAACTGTATGAGATGCAAAAGCTCACACTATAAACTACCACTTCAAGTGTACTTTTCCAAAGCATTTTTCCGTTCTCACAGAAAGCTTTAAGTCAGCTGTTGCTGTAAAGAGCCCACAACAGCAAATGAACCCATTTTCATATGTAAGCTTGAAAGATGACATTCCTCATTAAGTAAGAGGTAGCAACCATGTAGCAGTACAGCTGGTAACGATCGCACGTTGCTCTAACGTGGAAGGTCTAAATTCACCTCCCAGAGAAATTAAATGTAAGCAATGGACAGGCACTTTCAAAGTCAGTGGCTGCTGAGTATCTAAACCCACCACAGCCTTTAGCACGTCGAAGGCTTTGCCAGTTCTGCATTGTTCCGTGACCCCGTTAGTTCAGAATTCGTTGAGCCACGAGTCTCACAGCTATCAGATTAGCTCTATCCTACCCAACCACCACGACTGTAAAACCTCCTGTGCAGACAAAGCAAGTAATGAGCATTTACAGACTATAAATATTATTCTTGGCTTTCATTTCCATTATCACAGTAATTGATCTGTGTTTCCAAGAGATCAGCAGGCCACAGCTTAGATACCCTCTTACTTCTCTCTCCCCTTCTTCTTGCTTTCATCCTCTGCGGCATGTTTTTCATCTCTCCGTTGTACCTTGTACCAAATGAAGAATGAATCAGCTACACCACCGCCTGCTACCCAGACACTAATTTTAAGTGCCATGGCAGAACATAGATGTTAGATAATTAGTATAGCTGATTTTAACCCACTGCAAATACTTCTAAAGGAAAATATTTGATTACGCCATGCCAAACCAGTTTTGATCTTAATCACTTAGTGCCCAAGCATGGTATGCAGCAGGAATAGCCACACATCAAAGCAGCAATAAAAATAATTTTATATTCATAACAGAATTTTTCCAGCGGTATAATACTTAATAGAGATTCCTAATTTATTGTAAATAAATGACGCATGAAATACTTTTTATGCCTGAAACACTAGATGTAAAATTGCATGGGTAAAAAATAATCTGATTTTACTTACTTTCACTGAACAAATTCTAAGTATTTTAAGCCTCATGTGCATCATTAGGCAACATCAATGATATCTCTTACATACTCCAATTAATGGCTCTTAGATGAGAATTTCCTCCCCAGCCAGTGGCATGCGGTACCCCGTTATCCAACACACGAACAGCCTGGGTCTGCTGCTGTGTGTGGCTTTGTATTGAAATTCTGGACATTGAAATAAGCTGACATGGACTTCGTCCCACAGCAGGTCCCTACTAACACCTTTGCACAGCAAAGCCTGAGGACTTCTACTGCCCCTCCTCCTTCGGGTTTTATTTAAGAGGTGTGGCTTGGCCACAGAGCCCCCAAGGGCCACAGCTTTCAGCAGAGCCAAAGCGTGATGGAGTGAGGGACTTCTGCCTGTCTTTTTGTTGTTTAAATTTCAACACTTAATGAAAGGGGAAACGAGAGGGGACTTTAACCGCTTTCTTCCCGGCGGTTAGCGGGCACAGGACCAGCTCAGAGGCCCAGCACACAGGCTGTATTTTTTCCTGCTTATGACTTCAAGACCCCAACCAAGGCTGACAGCAGTGAGCAAGATGCACATTAGAGGAGAAGAAATAGCCTTCAAGCTCAGGGCCTCCTTTTGCCCAGCTTCATACAAGCACCAAGATAAAAATCTCTTCTACCTTGAAGAGTTTATAGCACAAGAGGTTGATCTCAAAACCACAAACCCAGTGGACAGATGTGCATCTACTGGATTCGCTTTTTTAAGCGGGGGAGCACCAGTCATCACTGAGATCCCAACCCACCTCAGCCATTCACCCACCACACAACCAGGAGTCAATGGCAGGTCCCAGGAGCCATGCCAGTCCCAGTGAGGCACAGCCCAGGAAACGTCATAAAATTTGGCCTGGAGACTCCATCTTCCCATTTCTCCATGTAATTGTCCAATTAACATTGACTGGAAATACGATTCTGAGATCCCTAGCTCTGCTCTAAACCAGAGCATGCTGCTTCCAGCTCCCAAGCACCAGAGACGCCTCTGTGATTCTGTCAGGTGGAATTCCATCTCTGAAAAAAAAAACCAAAAAACCAACAACACCAAAACCAAACAACACAATGATCTAAAAGCTGCTGACCTGAGATCTCAGCCAGAAAAGAAAATTTATACCTGGTCTGAGTATTCAGCATTCATCTGTGGAGTCCAGGCTTACAGAGAGTGCCAGCATCCAGCCAAGCCCAGAAATTCAGTCTCTCTCAGTGAGATGGCTTACAGTTTTGTATCTTGACAGTCCTGGTAAGAAAGGCTTCCTATGCAGGGATCACTTGTGGCTATCTTAAGAATATTACAAACCAGCTCCAGATCTGTCATATCTCTTTCTTGAGCAAGCAGGGAAGCCTGTCTTTGTTATCACCACCTGATGTGAGACACACTTTGTATCGCAAGAAATCAGAGAGATACCACCGTCCATCTTAGCTCTTCCATCAACGTCATAGCTGCATCACTCCGGAGACCAAGTGGATTTTCTCCACTTCAAGGTCATTCCCTGTTTTCGTCACTGTTTCACAGCCACAGTTGCTTTCATCCTGTCTCCGACCCTCCAAGCTCAATGTTTTTCTCTGGAGCTCCATCATTTCCTCCTTGCCCTATAATGCCTTCAAACATCGCTTGCTGAATATGACTTTATATTGAAACGCTGTTTGCCCATTCTACATTTCTTTCCCTCAGCTATTATGAGGAGATACCTCATTCTCAAACTTGTTCCCTCAAATTCTCTCCTCAGCCTAGAGTGGTTCTTCTTGGTAATTAGCAGAAAGGTGTTGTTTTTACACCATTGTATCATGTGCTCGCACCGTATGTCACAGCCGCAAAGGCTAACAGCACCTTTGGCACTCGCCTGCTGCCAGATTTCTCCCTGCTCCCATCTCAGCTCCCAGGCCAGCTGACTCAAAGCAGTTTGGCAGAAGAGAAGGTAATCAAGCAAAAAAATTGTACAGGAACTCTGAAGGTTACCAAGGAGCAAAAAAATGCAGTATATAACAGAGAAATCATATTTGAAATGAAGACACCTCCCACTCGAATCAGGAGCCATTCCATATTAATGACAAAGCTCACGCTCACCACCAAATTGGAAGATCCTCCTCACTGGTTTTACTTTAATTGCTGCAGCATCCCCCCATTAACTGCACCCTTAAACAGAGCCTTTGAAAGCTCTAAAGCAAACCTGTCGACATGGCTACTAGTGGCATTAAAGATAAAAAAACCTGTTGTCTAAAGTTTCCATTGGAATGGAGTATAAATGAGTATGTCATGTTTGTTGAGAGCATAAATTTTAATTGCTTGCAATGACTAGTCTATCAAACAACAAAAAAGAAATTGTACTTGAGTTTCTAAAGCTAATCATATGTTTTGCATTATATTTTGCATAAAGCTGGTCGTCTATGCACAAAGGCACCCAGCCAAGGCACATTCCACAAAGAGCATAATCAAACTGCGGAAGCAGGACATGCCCATGGGCAGCGTAATAGGTCTGTGTCCCCATTTGCATTAAGGGTAGCTGTGTATTTTCCAGGCTCTGTTCGTCTCTTGAAATGAGAGTTTCATCAACTGTCATTTACACAAAATGCTCAGAAATGAACCTGTGATGGTCTGGGTTGATAAACATAGAGCCTGGTTTCCTACAGGCTTTACTTTCGCTTCGCTTTAACACTGAAAAAGGTACAAGCTCTTATTTAAGTTTTTCCCAGTTGAAACCAGTATCAAGCCTCTCCCTTGATCCCACCCCTCGCCATGTGAAGCTTCTGGTACCTGGTAAGGAGACCTTTTACCCAAGCAGAATCACTGCTGAGACATTTC
Source organism: Psophia crepitans (assembly GCA_013399095.1). Classification (NCBI taxonomy): domain Eukaryota; kingdom Metazoa; phylum Chordata; class Aves; order Gruiformes; family Psophiidae; genus Psophia; species Psophia crepitans. The sequence continues at coordinate 41,708 of VWZZ01003445.1, read as the reverse complement.
TCCTCCATTCAGCCAGCCATTTGCACAGCACTTGTAGGAACTCACTCAACTGGTCAACAGCAAGTTGACCACGAG
>VWZZ01003445.1:959-41612 GCA_013399095.1 Psophia crepitans | reverse complement strand
AACAAAGGTGGGGAAGGGTCTGGAGGGGAAGGCGTGTGAGGAGAGGCTGAAGGCCCTGGGCTTGTTCAGCCTGGAGAAGAGGAGGCTGAGGGCAGAGCTCATGGGGCCTACAGCTTCCTCCCGAGGGGGAGCCAAGGGGCAGGCGCTGATCTCCTCCCTCTGGGGCCCAGCGACAGAACCCCAGGGAACGGCCTGGAGCTGCCCCAGGGGAGGGTTAGGGTGGAGATGAGGAGAAGGTTCTTCCCCCAGAGGGTGGTGGGGCCCTGGCATAGGCTCCCCAGGGCAGTGGTCACCGCCCCGAGCTGGGCTGAGTTCAAGCAGCGTCTGGCCAACGCTCTCAGTCATCTGCTGTGATGGGGCTGGTCCTGTGTGGGGCCAGGAGTTGGGCTGATGGGCCTTAGGGGCCCCTTCCAACTTGGGATATTCGATGATTCTATGATCTTTGTGACCCTTCCTGCATCCGTCAGATGTAACTGAAAGAAGTGATAGGCTCCAAAACTACAAAGGGAGGCTAGAAAAGTGGTCAGCTGGATAAACACACACTCCTTACATGCTTGGGTCTCACATACCATCCCACCAAGAACTTTCAAAGAAAAAAGAAAGATAATCAGTAAGCAATGAGAGCAGATCTCATTTTGAAGAGTCTCCCCAGCTAGAAGTCACAGTCTCCAAACAGGCCCTCAGACACACCGAAATCATAAACACAAACATTCTTCAAACCAAAACACAGCAGAGCCCTGGAACAAGAAATTCCCAACTTGAAATGCTTCTTCTCCGCTACTAAGGTGAACATCTCCCAGTGGAGCTACGAACATCTGCATATCCAACAAGGCTGCTTTCAGGTACACTTCACCCAGCACACCAAGAGCTCTGAATACGCTGAAGTAAATCACTGCCAAGCACCTGAACAAAGTCATCCAACCCGAGTACTGGGAAAATAAGCTTGGATGGCAGCAGATGAGCATTTCTCACAAAGTGATCACTATTTCAGAGGTATCAGTCCTGATTCTTACAGAAAACAAACAAAAGAAAGATGTTTGAGAGGTAAAAATTCATAAATCTCATGGCTACCAAAACCAGTGAGATCAAGAAGACAATACGACAGCATATAACTGCCCCCCTTCTCCCCAGTGTCTCTGGGTTTCACAGGCTACATACCTGTCTGCCCCTTTGTGCCTCTGTTCCAGGTCTGAGGATCTGGCTTGCCAGCTTGCCGAGCTTTTTTTCTTCATCATGCTAGTTGGTTGAACCTGATCCCCTCAAGGCAATCTGATTTCTAGCTTTGTTTCCACTAGAGACCTCAGTAAGAAGAGGGAGGTTATTATCCCAGTTTTCAGTATTTTCCCTTATCAACCATTACAGGCTCTGATCACAAACCATGGTTAGACCTTCTCACATCACATGAGAGTAAGAAGGGAGGATAAAGCCTGTTCCTAAGAGGTGGCACCAGCTGCATTAGCTGTCTGCAGATGGAAAGCCTGTCATTGCAGAACATGCTGTTCCTCCATCCCCACACCCATCTGATGGGGCTACTCATAAATGAGAACGTGCTCACCTTGCTTCATCCCAGCCACCAACCATCACAGCGCCCAGCTGTAACCAGCAGTACCACAAAACAGGCTTTCCTACCACGCGTTTCACCTCTGATACGCACTGGAGCGTCAGACTTTATCACAACTGTTTGCGTGAAAAGCCCAGCTCATCTTAGTTTGCCTCCTGCCATTCCCAGGAACTCATCTTCCAACTGAAACACTTCAAGCAGAGCTCTCTGCTCCTCCAAGGAGTGAGATCTTTATGCTAATGCCTTCCCCTTGGCAATAACTAAGTGGACCAGAGTTGTGTGAATGGTGTCTAAAAAGCACAAGATCTGGCATAAGCTCTGGGGACAGGATTTTAGATAAGTCCACACAACAGCAGTGGTGCAGCCAGTCATCTTTCTGTGCCTCTCAAGTCAAGCCTGAACAAAAGCCGTGAGTGCTGGAAATGAAACCCAGGAGGAAATAGCAGCAGATGTGCCCAGAGACTAGGAAAAAAACAAACTCCACAAGGACTCATTTTTACAAGAAAAAGGGTCTTTGACAAGAAATCCATTTTTACAGGAATCAGGCAGAGTTTAGAAAAATAGTTATTGAACATTAACAAAAGATAAAAAGTGACAACTGACCTGGGCACAGCAGGCAAGTGTAAAGCACTGCTTCTTCCCCAAAGCATCCCGCTTACGGCCATCAGACGTGGCGTGAGGGGGGGAGGGAGGACACTGATGAAAAAATACCTGCTGAATAGTGAAATGTCTCCCAGTGCAGGTGAGCACCCCCGGAGACCAGAACGCGAGCTGCTGCAAGTCACTGCTGCAATGTAGAGGACAGGCTGGGGAAGCACAGGCAGGAGCAGACGGTGTGAGTTACAGGCTGCAATTTACCCAAAGGGGCACGCAAAAAGAGGTGCAGAAAAGGCTTATAGAACTCGTCGTGGGCGTTGCTATATAGTGTGTTTGAAAATCTCATCCAGAGAGACCACGAGACGCCAGGAACAGACAGCGCTCCGGCGTTTGCTTACAAATGCATAGATTTCATTCTTAATGCCAGTCAAACAGCAAGGTTGGTGGCTTTGCCCTTTGTGACCAGCTGAAGCAGTTAGAGCCACTAGAAAGCTTTCAAATTGGTTTTTAAAACCAGTGTTTCTTCTCCATTAACTTTTAAAACATACGCAGATTGTGGGATAATTGCTGCACGCTGTAAATCGTGACTGAAATGAGTAATTCACCTTCCCAGCAGGGAGGATACAGACTCCGCGTTGGGCTCAGTATCAAGGGCTTTTCCAGGAGCAAAACCTCAAGATTCAGCCAACGAGCAAAGGATCATCACAGCACCAATGCTTGGTGTAGCACAACTTATCCTCGCTTTCTCCAGAGGGAGACAGATGCTCTGTGAGGATGAAAGCCAGAGAGAGTCAAACAGAGTCTGTGCGGTTCAGTCTAGTCTCCAGTGACAGAGATGGGAGATACTGTCAGGCACAGCTTGTTCTCAAATTCTTGCCATTAAATTATCTCATCCCTTCTTGACTTTTCTGTGGGTCTTGGTGTTCCTAAGTGCTTCTTGTAGACTTTTGTCATCAAATGGTCCCACTGAGTCCCTTGATGACTTCCCACTTCCACCAGCCTGAGCGTCCCTTGAAGGGTGCTCCTTGAATCCCCTCTTCTAACAGCCTTGATTTCCTCGTTACCTCTGGCCTGCCATGATTCACACTCATCAATTCTCTTCAGTTTTGAAGTGAGACAAAACTAAAACTTGCAAGATCAAAACTAATTTCCCTGCCGTTTCCCAAAACTTTGCAGCAGCACAAATCCATCAGTAAAAGGGGAGTAGTATCAACTATTAATTGCACTAATAACATTTCTGTTTCCTTGGGCTTGGCATGGCAGCCCCGTGTAATTCCTTCTACGTTAGCCCACGCTGATGCAGGGAGTACGATGGTACAGCACTGCCGCTTTGGGAAAGCTGCGCTCATCACTTCCGTCAAGAGATCACCTAGTAAACAGAGAAGAACAGAAAGATGGACCCTACGATTACAGAAGACGCTGCCCATCGTTATAATGTTGACACAAACTAACTGCTTTAATGCATTTGTAGCTTGAGTCAAGCAAACGTATACATGTGACCACAAAAAAAAATTCCAGGTAGCATCCATGCAAAAGAAGGAGCTTAGATAAGGAAGAATCAATGCTACTTTGAAGGTGTTAGAATGAAGTATTGATATTTTAAGTCTACATTAACACTAATGGCAAAACTATAAATCATGGACAGGCTTAATAAAAAGGGTCCTGTTTTGTGACTGCTCAGAAGAGGTCATTGATTGATTTTTGGCATCAGTCAGGTAATTCTGAGATCAATTGGACACAAAATCCAACTATTTGCTTGTTAGTAACAGAATTAGATTTTTTTTAATGCAGACAGACTTGGTTCCTATAAAGCCTGTTTCCTCTGTAAAGAATGTGCATCGGCTAGCTATGGAAGTGAACTGATTTAATACAAATTGTTAGGTATAAAATTAAGTTTAAACTAGAGCCCTCAGACTATATGCTTATACTTTAACTCAACCAAATGAGTACTCAAGTAGGTAAAAAAGCAAAAGAAAAACTGCAAAGCTGTAAAAAAAAATTAATAAATTAATGCATAACCATAATAATCCATACTGTGTCTCCCCAAATACAGCTGCAGACTGACACAAAACAAGCTGTTTCTGCCAGGTAAGACTGCTCTGAAATTGGCTGCTGACAATTACAAGAAAGGTCACACTTATTTGTAAAGCACCTCAATGATGGAGTAATCCCTCAAGGGATTTTAAAGTTGACCTGGGAAAGATGCATGGCAATAAAAATGCAAACCAATTCATAAAACTGCCCTTGGGATGACACCCAAGCAACAGTTAGATTTGACCAACGTGGTCTGCATACGTTCCACAAAACACATTCGGATATGGAGGATCTAATGCTGTATCCTCTATCTTTGATCAAGGAGGCTAGGAGCGTGGTAAAACCAGGCTATTTCGTGTCAAAGTCTCTGGAGTATATTTATACACATCCCATTCCGATTTTCTTACAGACAAGATGGGTTGAGTCTCCCCCTGAGGCTTTCAAATCAAGATGACATGAAAGCACACCTTAGATAAGCACCAAAACCAACAGGCTTAACTTCTGATCAGAGATGACCCTCTCCATCCTTCAGAATTTGAGAATTTTGGAAAGGCTACCACCACAGACTTCGGCTGGGTAAAATTTAGACATTCTTAACCGTTACTGTAAGTACATTTCTGCCAAAGGAGCTCAAGCTGGCATATACTGATCACGTCAAAAGTATTCTCACTTGTCTCTCAGAGAGAGTCTACAGAGGTTTCTGCCTAACATTTGGTATTAAAAAGCCCACAGGGAGCTTAGACACGCTTTTTCCATACAAAGAACAAATCAATTGCTCTTGTTCATAATAGAGGAGAGGGGAAAAAACCCACAAACCAAAAGCCACCACAATTAAAAAATAAAGCAGCACGCTAGGAAAGCATTATGATATCATTAATTTATCAAAATTTCCAACATTGTCTGTATCAATATGGCCTGACTATGACTGAGATCGGAAAATTTCTCACAATGCTACTGGGAGGTAGGCTGGGAAGCAGAGGGTAGCAGGAAACTTTTGAAAATGCAGAGGGTTTTACAGTGCTAGAGATCAACTGTTTGGTGACGGGAGTTTCACAGGTAATTCCACACACTGCTGAGGTCACCCTTGCCTAGTGATCCCAGCCACCACTTTTCCTCGGAAAGGGTAGGAAAATGGACAATTTCCAAGCCACAATAAATTCTTTATCACACAAACACTGGTCTTATCCTCTGCTGCATGACACACACACAAATCCCTCTTGCCCTCATTTTTGCCAGATTTATGCAACCCATCTGTTCTGCTAAACTGTTTCCAGCTTTTAAAGCCAAAGTAATTGCTTTTTTCTTCCATGTGCTTTATGCATATCTATGAAAATTTTACTTTTTCTAGCCAAATACTCTGTTTTCCACCGAGCCAATCATTACTAATCAGAATGTCCGAACTGCATGAAGTAGCTAGAAGACCTCCAACAGCCAGAACATCTCTCCTTTCAAGCATGCTGCCACACAGAAGTCAAAAGAATACATCAAAATCCTAGGCGTCTGACGATTTGATGTCCCTGGTGGAGGAGGTATAACTGTGCATGAGCAGAGCTGGTGAGGAATTTGTCACAAGTGTTCAGCACAGCCTAATTACTCTCATTTCCAATGCGAGAGAAGAACTGGGGAAGCTGGAAAGAATAGAGCAGCAGAATGTGCTTCAAGCGTGACGTGGTGGTGCCTCCAGAGTAAGCGTAGATGTAAAGAAAAATGATGCCTATATCTGCATAAACCTAATGAGCCCCTGTGAAGCACTGAGGAAGGAGAGGGTTCCTTCATCCTGGGAAATCTGGCTTCCCAGTTTCCTATTTTGGGGCAGGTGACACAATCTGCTCCTTGTCAGGAGACCCAAATTGCACCTTAAAAATGCCAGTGAGGAGAAATTTCTATTGTTTCCACTCTTGGCAACACAACGAACCCTCTGGAAGGAGTGGGATTTTATATCAGTGACCTTTCAGTTTATGGAAAGGCTGATCGGATTATAGCACATAGTTCAAACACGTTTTGAGATAATTGTCATTGGTGAACTGAGAGCACACAGAAGAAAACCATAAATTATGACTCCGAGGTAGTAATATCGAGGAAGCCAGGATAAGGCTTGGTCCAGGAGAAACTGTAGCTACATTGCCACATAATAATACAAAATCTGGGGTCATCTTTGGCTTGGCAATAATAAATACTTCAGAAAACAATTATCTTTTCATCAGTATCCACGCTATTTCCGACCTGCTTATAACAAGCTCTTAAATCTGTGAGAAAGCCACAGAGAGCATTTTGGGAGAGTCAAGAAATCTATTAACCATATCCAAAGTTTACTGACATTTCCAACTGCACAAGTATTTCAGCAAATATCAAGACACAACTTTGGGGATTCCACTGTGCAAACGTGGCAATAAAGAGAGGCACTTTGTGTCAGATTCTCACCCGCAAAGGAAGATAATATTTAATAAGTGCTCAGACAATAAATCCCCTGAAGTTTCTCAGTAGTCTGAAGTTTCAATAATTGCCTCCCATTAGCACCATTCCTAAACCATCACAATCAAGACAAGGTACAGCCTGGAGGCAGAGATTGTTTGCAGGCCAAGTAAAATCCAAACCCAGTTGGAAAATATACACCAGGAGAGAGCAGCTGAACCCTAGGCTTTTCTACAGACTCAGGCTAACACAAAAGTAAAGCATCTGTGCTGTTCTGACTGTTGTGTTCATCACAACAGAAAAATACGCTGGATTAAAGCAACGACTACTGCAAACCGCCTTCAAGTTTGGGGAGTGCTCAGCCCCATCACTTGGCAGCCCTTAGCTGGTCAGCCATAAGACAGCTGATTACCTACGGCTGTCCTCCACTCCCTGATGGACATAGTCTTCCAGAGCAGCTGAGTCCATTTTCTGTCACATGGATTTAAAAAAAACAAAAAGTTTGTAATTATGTGTAATAATGTCGTGGCTAATCCATTAAAACGGATTATAAAACATTTTATAATCCATGTGCTAAAATACCTTGGCCATGAATGTTTACATAGCAGTTGCTGTAAGTGTGTGCCTATTTATTAGGATGTTGAGCATCTTTCCAATATTTGACTGCAGAAAAATTATAAATAGGTGCTTAAAGTTTAGTTTCTGAGAAGCTGCAGGTAGCACCTTACAGCAAACAGAGGAAACAGATGAAAACTTTCTACAAAACTGAGTATTACAGGGAACATGTTCCTGGATTTTAAACATTACCACTCAAACTGGAAAGATCTTTGGAAAGCATTATCTGGTGCACAAGCTACAGGAAGAGTGACTTATAGCTGTCATTTAATTAAAATACTGTCCTCCGCAGTCACAATGATTTATAGTTGTACAACCCTCACACGTAGATTGGAAAAGAAAAATTGCACAGCTTTTCCTGCCTGAGTTGCTAATGCTTCTGTTACGCACGAGGGCAGTGGTGGCCATTGGAATACTTGGATGAGCTTCCAGACTACAAAAATGGAAAATAATCAGATTAGGAAGAACGAATACATGTATTTTTGAATTTTCAAATGGTTCAGCACTGAATGCAGCAGCAGTGAAGTCAGCATGGGTCCCTCAAAACCACGTGGAACTCAAAAAGGACCCAAGAAGTTACCTCTTATCTCTCCCATAGCTGAAGCTTTTTAAGGCACTGCTGGAGAGAACTGGAGTGACGTAGCCTGGTTTAAACAATGAGATGCAAAGAGAACTACATTAAACTTCAGAAAGAAAAATCTGGCATTGTCATTTTTTGTTCTTACTTCTTCCCCTTAGCTTTTAGCATTCCTATCATTGAGTTGACTCTGTTGCATGTTTCCATCAACCTGGAAGAAGCCACGTGCTACACCTCTAAGTTCAAAACTGTTCCAGTTGAACACATATGGAAGGTGAAGCCGTACAAATACTTTGCTGTCCAGGCTTGTTTCCCACACAGGAAGAAGCAGATCATGAACACATGCCTTCTTAAACTCTCTGCTTTAAGAGATAAGAGAGTCCACAGCTGAAATCAACACAAGATAGGGTTTAAAATTCTTTCATTAAGAATTTTCAATCATTTCCATGGCTCTTATTAGCTTTCTTTTGGTTATTCTTAACTTGTGCACTGGAGCAAGTGCATCATCCTAGGAACCTACATTTCATTGCTACCTGCACTGCAATCGAAAAGAATGGATTGTGAGCACTGAGCAAAAAACTCTGCATTATCAACCAAGAGAAGGACACAGAAAAGACCTGGATCAGAATTTCAAAATATCTTGAAATTAAATTAACAAAAGGAATTATTCAGACTTACCATATGATGTGGAATTAATGAGACGATTGCATGAAGGCTTAATCGAGCTATTAGGAAAAATTGCTCATTGAAGAGAAAGAAGGGGAGTGAAGAGAATGGGAGAATGGTAGAAGCAGCGTCATTTGTTAAGGGTAGGAGGTGCATCGTTATTAGTATTCTGATACAGATGGCTGCCAGGGCTAGAGGACCCACGGTTAGAAATAAGAGAATATCAAATATTCTTTCATATCCAAATGTAAATTCAGAAAGAGGAGGATACAAATTTCCCCAGAAACTGAATGAAGAATTTTTCATCCATAACTGTACATACGGGAGGTGGCTCGTCACCTGCTAGAAGCACACATCAGCAGGTATTGTGCTTATTATCAATGCAGACGAATGAGATTCGCTGTCAGTGACAAGCTTTCAATGCCATCCCATGACAACTTAATTCCTGTGCATTTCAGTATGAAGTACTGCAACCTCACTACACCAGGTGAAGGACTTGAGGTGTTGAACACCCATGGGCCTACAGAACTACTGTAAAATATTCCAAACAAATCTCCTGATGGGTTAACACTTTTCCCCAACTAGAACCATCTCAACAAATTATTAATCCACAAAGTGTGGCTAATTATACTGATACCAATTAACAGCAGGTAACCAGTCTCCAATGCAGGAAGCAAGTATAACTATGCACAATCAGTACTGATCTGAAGCTGATGGAAGTGAAGATCATGAATTTGGGTTAGAGAAGCAAAACCGTACAACACTCCTTCTAGAACGCCTTACTGAGAGGCACCAAGCCTTGGGTACCCAACAGCTGAGATGACCAGAGATTCTTAGTGATCAGTAATCAGAAGTCCTTGGCAAGCATTTAATGGAGGAGTCTGGTTTTTGTTCCTAGAAGACCAGAGACCAAGAGCAAAGTTGTCTACTTATGATATAATGCAGCCTTATTATTCTTTGACATTTAATATGTATTTAGACAGGACCATCAGAGGCCTCTGCTGTTTAAGCCATCCAGATCTAGAACTGCTGATAAACCTCAGCAAAAGGAGTGCATGGCCCCTATCTCCAAGGAAAAAAGCCAACGTGCTAATAGCCCGTGTCACACACTTCACAGCGCAGAGCTCACAAGAATCAGAAGAGTTCAAGCAAGAATGAAAGAAAAGCCTCGTAAAGAGGTTTGTGACCATTTCTACGGGATGGTCCACCTCTACCAGCATGATGTGAGCGCAAGCAGAAAACCGTGCCGAGGATTAAATATGTTGTTAGTGTCACCCAGTTTGAAAAGCAGTTATCTGGAACGGAGTACGGAGCGCAGATATAGCACAGCTGCTACTATCTGCAACACGACGTATAACTCGACGATGTGTTTGCTTTCTAGGGATTTCTAAGTTCTCACCAAAGGTGTTTTTCACCAAAAGACACAATTTGCTGCAAATAAACCACAATGCAGAAGTGCTCTCAAAGAACACCGGGAATGCTCTGCTCACTCCAGTATCCTGGTGGTAATAACAAATACCATCAAAAACGAAAAAACCCGGGGCTCGCAGGGCAGACTCAGCATGCTGCACGGCTTCACTCCTCCGGCCAGGTGGCAGCTGGGACATCGCACTGATTGTGCCAGAGACTTTGCTAGCAGATGCCTGGTAAATGAATCAGTGTCTGTGCTTCTCCTGAGCTTCTACCTATAATAAATCTAGATGTTAGGTTAACAGAGTCCAGTGATTGCAGGTGAAGTACCTGGAACACTAACAGAGCATGAAAGAAGTAGCGTACATTTAAGAAAAGAACACGAATATGCATATTGCAAACTGGACTGATTTTTTTAAAAAAAGTCTTGTTTGGGCAGTACACAGTTTGGGTTGGGTTCATCCACCTTGTCAAAGCTGGTGTAGCTGAAGCCGGTCTGCTCCTGATAGCCTAAGGTTCATGTGTCTCTAAATTACACCGCAGCCTGGAGAAGGGGCACTCAGCTGTGTGCCCCTGCCTGAGCTGGGATTAAACTGCTCAGTTATTGAACTCCAAAACATAACGATCCCCATAGGGTTCCACCCAAGGATGCTTTGAGACAACATTGCTCTACACATTTGCAGAACATCAAGTCTTCTCCACACTTGAGCTATCAAAATCAATAAATTTGTAATTGCCACCTTATGTCTATCACACTTCACTAGAAATCCCTTAATTAGTTTCTTCTAAGCATACATGGGTCATTTAGGTAATTAAATCCAATTGTCTCTTATCAAAGGACACTAATGCCATTAAATCCTGTTTACAAGCTCATTGTGCCCCATCTTACAACCACTGTCAACTTCATCTTCTTACCTCATTGCTCTCACTGGGAAGCTGTTCCAGGACTTTGCTTTTATGGCTGATAAAAAATACCAAATTGTTCATGTGCAGATCTCCATCAGAGAAGAGCCTACAACTGCTGAGGGACATAATTTTTGAGTCTTCCACTCCTAAGGCTGCCAGGATATAAAATCTTTCTAACAGCACCTCATATCCAAATGAATATGGGTAAAAGACACACATATCCTCTCCTAAGAGTTTGAGATCCAAAACATACACCAAATGTTCATGTCTAGCATACTCTCCCTAGGTCATCAGCAAGGATGTTTTTCAGTATTACCACTGAAAGCATATCTCAAAGCTCAGAGCTAGCAGCCCCCGGGAGGACTGGCTGGCTCCAGGCTGGAGCTCGGCACTGCCTCTATCCACCTTGGCACATACTGCTGCAGAAAGCTTAAACACCCCAATCGAGCACAGTGAGGAGGCTTGCAAAACAGAAAGCAAATAAACACAGAACTTGAAGTTATTAGCATTTCACAATTTAAGGCAGTTTCGTGGGTTTTCAGATTTGACTTGAGGTTTTTTTTAAAATGTAGCTGTGGAGAAATCAATATTAAAAAAAGCTCAGGTCCTTGAAATTCTTTGGAGCATCAATAGATGCTTACATTGTTCTGTAATTTATCCAAACTAATAGGCTGGTTTTTGCTAATTACACATTTGCTCTGTACTTGTATCTGCGGAGAGGCAACACAGCCGCTTTTCCTGCTCCCAGGCAGACTCACTCCGCAAAGGCGCCAGTACAGCCGCTAGACCTCACAACCGACTACTGGTTCTCTGCTCTGTGAGCAACTTCAGCATCACATAAAACATTCCTCAGATTAGAACCGATGGGACAGGGATTTTGCTGGTATCCCAAGTAATTTTATGAGGTTTCTTCATTTAATGAAACACTGTTTATACCTCATTTGCTGCAAACAGCTCAGCAAGTTAAAAAAGATATAATTAGTATTTAGAGTCATACAACTATATCCAGGATGAACTTGCAGTCCATCGGTCTTCACATCTCTCACATAAGGGACTTAATCACTTCCACACTGGGAAACGTTAATTAACCTCAATAGGCTTTGCACCAGAGTCGTAGCAAACCAGGAGTTACAAACTGGGAAAGAAAATCCAGGCAGTGGCACCTTTTCCAAGCATCACACGTTCAAATGTGAGCACTGGAAATGTAATTAAGGAGGGAGATACACATTCCCACAGGTACTTTGCTGGGGTTGTTCCTCAAGACCAAGGCATGGTACCCCAACTCAAGCAACCTGGCTTTACCACCGTTACCCCCGTCCTGGCCAAACCCTGCTGGTAACCTCCAAAGCCCACCAACGCCCGTCTCTGAAAGAAAATGTCCTAACATTTGAGACACAAATCCGGGCTGTTCCAGACCCAACAAAGCCCTAAGCACCAACGCTAAACATCCTGATACCCACCCTCTTCCCCCTCCACCTCCTCTTTTCCTTTTGCCCAGGGATGCGTCAGTCACTGCAGCAGGCTGTCAGATAAACGTGTCTTAGACACATGGGATATTTTGTCCACTCAGAGGGAAAAAATAAATTAAAATATCTAAGATTAGCAGCAAAAATGCCCCTGGTCTTTAATGTCACGCTCATGCAAAAGAGTCCCTTGGCAGCCATTTGATTCCTCCTCCAAGGAGCCTCTGCCTCGAGCAGCTCCATTTTATTCCTGCCCTTAAATAAGCACACGTCACCGGTGAGTTCCCTGTTCCCCCAAGGCATCGGGCTGTAGGCCAAGTTGTATTTGTATGAATAAGCCTACTCTGGCTCCAGCCTTAGCCATGCTCTGGTGTACAGACCTCTCAGCAGCTTCTCAAAGAGCATTACAAGCCTGAAAAATAATGCTCACTTGCAAAACGTCGCTGGGAAACGTCCTGACATTTTATAATCGCTTTTATTTGCTGCAAGTTTTCTGTTTAATTTACATTGCACATCTACTGGAAAATCTGATAGTGAAACATGTAAAAGTCTAATTTTTCCAGTTTCCCCTGTGTGCCATTTTAAGCTAACCCTTAATATCACTGGAAAGGAAATATCTAAATAAATTGGTGGTTGGTTTGGGGGTTTTGGGTGTATTTTTTTGGTTGTTTGGGGCTCTTTCCCTCCAAAATCGCATTGAAACATTTTTTACTTCACAAGTGTGCTAACTTGCAAAGAAGCTAATTTTGCTCTACATTAATCATAAGATTTTTTCCACAGGAGGTCTTTGTACCACAAATTAAATGAAACTGAAATTTAGTAGAGACCTTGAACAAAAATGTTTCCCCCAAGTCAGTTTTAAATAAATATATAAATAATCCCCCTCCACCAGAAACCTGACTCACCAGAAACGTACCTTATAGCCTGGCTGTATATACAATTTCCTTAAGTAGACATGTAACAATATTTTGTGCTTCTATTTAGCACTTTTATTTACCAGGAAAGGTAATTGGCTGTTCCCCCAGTACTGGGGAAAGCAAAATATTGTAGAAACAATTTTTGGCAAGAGTTTTAATAAATTTCTTGAAGTGAAAGAGTGCTGTGGCTGTATAGAAGAGACTTATCTGCCACCTCTGTCTGTCTTCCACGAGTAACAGGAGAAAAGCAGACAGGATCCATCCAGCAGTACTTCTTGACCCCAGATGCTTCTGCATTTTCTTCTTAATATTATTTTTTCCATGGTATTTTACTGAACAGTTTCCCTATCCCCCCCCACCCTGGCCTCCTCCTCTCTCCCGCTCCCATCTGACCTTTCGGATGCCACCCCCTCCCCAGCCAGCTCTTCCTTTCACGATAAGGATGCATTAAACAGATCCGCTCCGAGCGCGCTGTGGCTTATCATCGCTCGTGCTGAAATGTCAGGAAGTTAAAAGCATATGCAGTCGTTACGTCGGCTCTCAGAGCTCAGCTTTTCGTAGGAATTCAGAGCTTGGGCTTTTTTCTTTTTAAAATCAGGTTTAAACACAAAAAAGATGAAAACTCACTCCAGCCTCTGCTTCAATTCCTGTAAGAATTTGCTGAGCAGAAGTGCGTGTGCACGGTGGTTTCTAGACACAGTGTGTTGGAAGAGTCCGTTTTCTGCCCAGTGCTGGGTGCAGCTCCACCTGCACCCCCATCACCCCTCGACCCCCCCAAGAACCTCATGCAAAGGGAGATCCTTGGACTTCAAACACTTCTAACAGAAAGAAGAGATGTAAATTTTCCCCTATATAGACATTATAACACCGATACCAGAATCCACCTGATTCCCATCTGGGGTCGGCAAGATCTCTCTGTCCAAGGAGGGGTGGAGGAGCAGAGCTCTGCATGAGGGTCAGGCACACTCACAGCCCTGCAGCGGGTTGGCAGCCGGGGGGTGCAGCCTGGGCCCCATCGCCTGCAGCCAGCGCAGCCCACCAAGCAGAGCACCGGTGCTCAGGTGGCCAGTCTCGGCTTTCCTTCCACAACAAAAGCCATTTATCAACAATTTCTCCTGGTTTTTTGAGACCTCAAATCCTGCAGTCACAAGAAGAATGCTCTGCTTATCATAATTTTTAAACCTGCAGCTGTTAAAATTGTCATAATTATCAAAAACTGTAACTTTAAGCCAGGAGCTTGGCAATGGTTTAAGACCAGAGGGATGCAGCACCAACTTCCAGCCTGGGAAGGCGTACGGCTCCTCAGGCTCCTACTGGCTTCAGCAGAGGCCGAATTATACCTTTAGCTGTTGGCAAACCGCCAGGCTGGGGCACGGCCCCCGAGGTGCTGGGACGGGCTCGTGCTGCTCTCCGCACGGCGAGGTGACTGTGCCATCTAGCTGCAGCTGCGGCGGCACTCCGGCTCGCGATGCCAACCCACCGTACCTTACAGAACATTTTAAACCGCTCTGCTGTCCAGATAAAAATCATATCGTTTATTTCGTCTGTGCCATGCTGGATATTACTGTATGCCGAGGAGGTTACGTTAGCCAAGAAGTAAATTATTGCTGCAAAGAACCAATCAAGCCCAGAGTTGATAGGAATATTTATTTTCCTTTTACTTACAGCTTTCTTCTAGTACAAGCTTAGTTGGCATTAAGATTGCCATTTTGTGTTGCTTTGTTTCTGCACTGGTTTATGTCTATTCATTTAAATCCTGCTCTCTGACCAAAATATATTATCCCCCCTACGTCCATCTGACAGCTCTGCTCTTCCTGGTCTCGCATTCCCACGTACCACATCCAGGCAGCTGCAGCATCCACGAGTGCGCAGCAGTTGGTTTTACAAGATGTTGAGAGGGTGACAGGGTGCTCATAATTTGAGCAGTAAACACAGCCTTCAAAACAAAAATGCAAAGGCATGGGGTTTGATTCATCGGCACTGAGGATTATTTTAATGATGCAGAAACAAACTAAATATATTTTTAATTTCGTATTTTAATTTGTCAAGAGTATCTCACTGGCTTTTAAATGAGATTTAAAGTGCATTTTATTCCGCCAGGAATAAATTCAGTCACTGGCTAAAATTAGATTAGTGGCTCCAGTGCATAATTAGCAATAGGTTTGGAGGCTGCATTTTGGAACATTCTGGGCCATATCTCATTAGTCCATCTTTAAGTAACTTTCTCTGTTGATATACGATTTATATATAAAGGGAAGGATTCAGGAACAAGACACAGATATGGAATGGAATGGAATGGAATGGAATGGAATGGAATGGAATGGAATAGAATAGAATAGAATAGAATAGAATAGAATAGAATAGAATAGAATCATTAAGGTTGGAAGAGACCTCAAGGATCATCCAGTCCAACCGTGTGTGTCCCCCCCCCGCCTATTAACCACTAACCCATGTCCTTCAGTACTGCGTCTAACCTTTCCTTAAATACCCGCAGGGACGGGGACTCCACCACCTCCCTGGGCAACCCGTTCCAATGCCCGACCACCCTTTCCGAGAAGAAATATAGGAGACATTTACTTTGTTTATGACTGGAAACTGAGGCAGGCAGTCCAGTGAAAGGCCAGCCCCACAGAGAAGCTGGGCTGTGAGCAGGCAGCAAGGCTCCATGCCTTGTCCTGTGATGGAACGGGGCTTGGGCCGGGGACCCCTGCTCTGGCTCACGCTGCTGCACACCCCAACTCTCTACAGGAGGCTGGGGAAGGACAGAGTGAATTCATTATGCAGCCACTGAAGAAACCCATGGGGAGCTTGGGATCTGCGCACTGCTCACACATCTCCTCCACAGCCCAGGGAGGTTGTAGAAGAGATGTCCAGACATGGACAGCAAGGAGGGCAAAAGGCACCCAACAGCCCCTGTCTGGGGAGAGCCTAGCAAGATTAGGGCTCTACAGCTGGGGATGAAGAGGATTATCAAGCACAAAAGCAGAACTAGATAACAAATGCTCCTGAATCCCAACCCAGCCAAGACTAGCCCTGCTTCCTGCAGTCTGAGGGGGCTTCTCTGGGGACCTCCACTCTGTGTTGCTCCAGCAAGCAATAGCTACAGCATGAACAGTACAGCTGACTACACTGACTATACAAGCAGTGTCATGGGCAAGATGAGCTGCTGTGTGTGGCCTTCAACACTGCATAGAGCAGCACATGCTGCCCAGTCCCAGCTGGGGCAAGGCACAGGAATTGAGGGAGAAGCAGCACTCTGCATTTTCCAGATGGCCAAGTCGAAACAACCCAGGCTCATTTTGTTTACAAGAAAATATAACATTGTAAAATACTATTAGAGTGACAGTTTCAACATTTGGAAGACATTAACTAAATACTTTCCTCCAGTGACACCACACAGCAGGACCACAGAGCTTAGACCGAGCCCGGAGGATATCAGGAACAAGATACCAAGTGTGATGTGGTTTTGTCACCTCGTTAAAACTAGTGGGGTCAAGGATGAACCATGGTGAACTTCAGGAAGTCATAAGTGGCAGGAGATAGGCACCAGATGTCATGGCAGATGGTACATCAAGAAGAACAGATGAAACTGGTAGAGTTGTGTATTGTCACATAGTCTTACATCACAAACTAGATAATTACAGTGTTAAAATATAAAAGCAAGTTTAAGATCCTGACCCTAAGTCTTGCTTGGGGTCCAAACATTTTTATCCATATGTCCAAGAACATATGACTCCTCTCAAGCCATTTGAGGAAAAGGTAACTGCTGCGTTAGCCAAGACCTTCTTCTGAGGCCACCTCCACAGTCATGGCTCCAGCTCTGAACTCCTGGGATACTATCATCTCCCACACAGGAATAAGGATATCTGCCCATACTCCCAGAACAACCCCTAAGCCCACTGATAACAGCAGCAATATCATTCCAAGTGGGATGCTTTGCTGGAAGTATGGCACACAACAGGAGCTGCATCCTTCGTGCTCATAATTGAAACAACTCATGTCAAATGTCACCAGGGTCCAAGGACTGAAACAGTCTTCAGCCCACATCCTCAGCAATCACAAACTGCTCATTAGCAGCACAGTCAACACATCCTTCCCTCCAAACCCCAACATGATAGGTCAGCTTCAACTACACATTTCTGATTAATGTTTGCCAACGAATAATTTCCTGCCTCTGGCAAAGTGATTGTCAGAAATACCCAGGAATATGAAAAACTGACAACAGTTGCTGGATGCTAAACATTGTTCATGCTTGATTGCTGTAATGGCACATCGTAGGCTTTGAAAGACAGTTAGGCATTTGTTGCCATCATTAATATGGAGTGAGTTTATCATCCAACCTCCGAGTTCCCTTTCTCATTTTCCCTTATGTTCTCTTATTATACAGCCATTCATTTCTCATTTACATTTTTTTCTTAACAGTACAATGATTTGCAAAATTAAATTCATTTAAACTTTTTACTGTCCTCATTTCCACGTATCTTTTATTGTTTTTATTACCATGACTAGGCTGGCTTTGGCTTATATTTCATCACGAAGCATTTTACAGGATCTCAGGAGCACACTTGTTTTTCATTTTCTTCCTCATTAATAGATACATAATCACCACACGATAGTGTTCCAAAGTCTTTGTTTTTTATAAGCCTATATTAAAAAAAAATTAAAATCTAGTTTTTGGCAAAAGATACCTAATCCTGTGTCTCCTGATAGCTGGGTGAACTTGGCAAGAGAAGCATGAAGACCATCTGTCTTGCGGTTCCTTATCCTCTTCAGTGTATAGGACTGAACGGTTGAGTTCAAAATTTCACCCAACCCACAGTACCTTTTCATCTTCATAAAATAATACGTGAAGAAGATGCTGAGTTCAGCACAGAAGCAGCTTTACTTTAGTGCTTATGTAAGGTTATAGAAATGAAATTATGACAATGTTTCAAGTATTTTATTACTATCCTTGATAGGATACTGAAATACAACATACAGTACTAAAACTGAGCTAAAACTATGCATATCCCAAATTGCAAACTTTCTCTTTTGTGTAAAGGCATAAAACTGGAAAAAAAACAACAACAAAATAAGACCCAAAACATGGCTTAAAAAAAAAAGTACCACCTCTTAAGAACAAAGTTTTCAGGTCAAACCAAGTCCCATAAAACACAGGAGAATTTTGAATCTGATTTGAAGGAACAGCCCAGCAAACCTAGGGAGAAACATGCTGAAACTTTTAAGAATGTTCCAGTACCCAGAGCATTCGAAATAACTGAAGCTTGTAAAAACGCTTTAATTACCCATAAGGAGGTTAAAAAACAGTACAGAAAACTGCCATCCTACCTCATCCAAGGAGAAGTTAGAACTAGATATTCAGGAACATCCAAGCCACTAACTACTTTTGAAAATTCGGACATGTATTTTGGAAGTTTAAGCAAAAACTAAACTCACCTAAAAAATAAAGCAATTTAAAAAGATTTGGTCCCCAAAACCACTGTAATGTTTTTTTTCTCCATTTCTGCATTCTTAGTGGCTTAATTTTCACAAGAACTTGAAACTAACTCACAGTTGGACATCTTTCAAGCACCAGCATATGTTTTAACAACACCCCAAACTTAGGATGTTCTTCATCTTTGCAACAGCACCCGTGACACAGGTTACCGTACCGCAGCTCTGACCGACCCAGCAGAGCTGATCATCCCCCACCTCAGAGTTCTGGGATGTTATGATTTTCCATGAGTGGGGATGAGCTGAGCCAAAGCTCCTCTCCTTGCCACCTTCCAGAAACTCCAATAGTCGTCTTCGCTGCCCACAGATACCTACACATCTGCACTGCAACACAGCTGAGCTCGAGCTGCCTGGTGAGAACCTTAACTTGCTGAAATCTAGCCCACGTACGTACGCAGCGCATGCCATCAGCCAACACAGATAGCTCTGAAATATAAACTCCACTAAACTTGCTGCTCCATCCCAATCCAAGTCTTCTTCCACACTTCCTCAGCTTTCCTCTAGAAGGTCTTGCTGTCACTTACAAGGTCCAGCATAGCTAACTGCTTTCTCTCAGGAGTTCTCTTCTCCAAAAGCTGCCAAGTTCTTGCTCATCCCTTGTCTCCCCTTTCCCTCCTGCGGAAAGCAAGCCACACGTGGGCTTCCTTTACTCTTATTCTCCGCAGCAGTGTCTGAGCAGCTTTTTCCTGGGCAGCTGCTTGTTTCCCAGCACAGAGCCTGCACCGTGCATGTTTCCCAGGTACAAGTACAGCCTCCACAACAGAGATGCTTCCTCCTGTTCAAGTGACGGGCAAGGACTCGGTCTCATTCTCCGTACCTTTGCACTGACACAGTCATTGCGTTACAGCAGCGACAGGTTGAGGAGCAATTCTGCCCCACCCCCACAAAATAGCCAGAACACCTAGTAAGGGTTGGGATTTTTTTCCTCCCTAACCTCATTACGGCTGATTAAAGAACACTTACAAGTTTAAATTGCTTTTTTAAGACTCTTCTAATTACAATCATCTCCTTTGCTGTAGTAGGTACAGCAAGGAAATTAACTTGCATTATGGTAGATGACTTTCACCTTGGTGTATATATAACTTACAGTATGCTCAGTTGGCTAGTAAGAGTTTCTGCAGTACCTGGATGAAAGTTATGACAGAAATTAAAAAAAAAAAAAACAGAAGTTTCTTTAAACAGGTGTACATTATAGACCCTTCGGCTTCCTTGGTTTTATTGCAAGAGGGCAGGAGGATGGCAGGGAACATACAAGGCTGCTCTGTCCTCTGGGAGAAGTATGGTAGCAAGTTCTGTATCCATTCTGGTCTCAGCAAGCAGAAAAGTTAATGAGCACAGAACGAGGGATCTCTCTACTGTAATGGTAAAATGCATTTGTGGTGGTGTAACTATGAAAACCTATAGACATAGAAAAGCCCAAATTTAGAAACAAAAAAAAAATAAATATTTTTAGACCAACCAGATCAGCTGCAAAATGCAAACCGTTTCAGACACAGTCTCTTTGTCAGGTCAACAATTTGTTCTCCAGCTAGGAGCCTGATTCATTTTGCTTGTGCTTACAAGAGGTAAAAAACTTTAATTCGATCAACTAGCATAGCCAGAGAAGGTAAACAAGCCCTCGGATACACAAACACTCAGCCACACGTAACAACCATCCAGCAGAGAGGTTGGGATCAATTCCTCCAGGTATAACTTGAAGTTAATCCAACAGAATCGGAAGGGAATGTATAGCAGTGGCAGAACAGCAGCCAGTGGTGTCCCTCAGGGGTCCGTACTGGGACCAGTGTTAACACCTTTTTCAGGGAGACGGGCAGTGGGATTGAGCGTGCCCTCAGCAAGTCTGCAGTGACACTGAACTGTGTGGTGTGGCTCATACTTCAGAGGGGAGGGATGCCATCCAGAGGGAGCTGGACAGGCTGGAGAGGTGGGCCCACGCAAACCTCATGAGGTTCAGCCAGGCCAAGCGCAGGGTCCTGCACACGGGCCAGGGCCATGCCAAACGGGGATGGAGGCTAGGCAAGAGCGGCCCTGTGGGAAAGGACTTGGGGACACTGGTGGATGAAAAGCTGGATGTGAGCCAGCAATGTGTACTTGCAGACCAGAAGGCAAACTGTATCCTGGGCTGCATCCCCAGCAGCGTGACCAGCAGGGTGAGGGAGGGGATTCTGCCAGCCCCACGTCAACTTTTACCATGTTTATGACAAGAACAAGTATGCCCGCAGTCTTTTGCTTCCCGTTGTGCTTTGTCACCAAAGTACTGATTTTCTACAGACTGTCTCTCTTGCCTTCCTGGCCATCTACCGAAGGACACCTCTCGCAGAGCTATCCAACGCTACTAAAACTCTTGGAATACAAATGGGATCACTGTAGGCTCAGCCCAGAGTCTAACCACTAAATTAATGACTGCAAGGCTCCCCACTCAGCTTTTAAACTACCCAGAACCCAGCAGCCTTCAAATATACCTGTAAATTCCCATGGAAAGCTATTACAAGAGCCATTTCCTAATGGTTTTCTGTCATTACAGCAATTTTCTTCTAAAGCATTTTCCATAAGCCACCTGTAGCATCACCGTATGCAATTAGTTGCAGGAAAAACAAAACAAAGCCCGAAACAACTTTGCAAGACACAGCTTCCCTCTCTTCCCCAACATCACTGCGCAAAAAGGTTGACTGCTGCCTGGGGGGAAATCAGCGGGTGATAAATAACACTGTTTAGTGTGAACAGTTGGTTTATGCTTCAAATCAATCTGCGTGTCTAACATGGACAAGACACACTGGCACTCTGAGTTGCAGCAACTATAACTTCAGTTCGGTCTAACGATGCAGTTCATGTTCATTAACACATCTCCTCAGGTGCCTTAGTTCAGCCCACTCCCATATTCATACCATACTGCGTTCCCGCCGCAGAGACGGCGACCCATTGCTTGCTGTAGTCCCAAGGGCAATGAAGTTACCGTCCACAGAAACGTGCTCAAGCTGATGGGCAAAATTTAATTGTACACGACACGCCAGTGTCCCTTCAGCTACTGCGATTCGCGTACCAAAGCTGCCATTTATTATTTGCGTTGAATGTCCTGGTCACTCACCAGGACACCCCCAGGGCCAGCCCTAAGGTGAAACCCCAGCCAAAGCACCCGGGAGCTGGGAGTAAAACACAACAGAAAAAAGGGATAGAAGCTGAGCCTGCTTGACAATTTTAACTGTGTTATTATGGAAACTTTTACTGCACAGATATTTCTTTTTCTGTAATAAGCATATCTGGACCCCTACCAACTCTTGCATTAAAGCGTTAATATCTCAATTAAAGCAAAAATTTTGTCAGTATATGTTTATATAATGCATTTCCTTAAGATTGAGCATAAAAAGTCCATTGAGTAGGGCCTTAGAAATCCTGGCATTATTCCAGTAAGTCTGAGCAACATGAAAACCAAAGTTCTCATGCAGCAGTTTGTACAGCCCATTTTAAGAGACTAAGACACACACTGAGTGACTATCAGAGCCTTGGAGAGCCGATTGTCTAATGATCAAGGCAACCAGGGTCCATGCTTTGCTTTCTACTTCCTAATAAGCTACAGAATGAAAAATATTTCACAGTACTATTGTAATTTTGGAGAAATTGAGGATGTGGAAGATCAGAAATTAATTTCTGAAGGCCAGAAATGGCATAATTGACTTGCATGTCCTCACTGACATCTTGAGAGCCAAGCATGGCAGCTACTACTTCATCCTTCCATTTTCTTTTTTGCTCTTCTTTTCCTATTTTAGCATGTATCAGATTCGGTTTATTAGTTGATAATGACTTGTGATACATACAACCATGATAAAAAAACATAAGGTGATATAACCTTCAAGATATGTGGCAACAGTACTTTGAATTCCAGCAAAACTGTGTCCTTCATGCACAGACTGCACTTAAGATGTCAGTGAAAGTTAGTCAAGAATGAACAAAATCTAAGTCCACACGTACATTTCTGATCAATAAATTAGAGGGACTGTACACCCAAGCTTGTAAAATCTTAAGAAAACAATCAGAAGGCAGGGCTCAAACACCAAATCTCTCCACTAATGAAATCACCCTGAGAAAACTTTGCTCCGAGAAGCAAATGCTCACATACAAGCATATTAAAAAAAAAACAAAACCACACCACAAAAAGTATTCACAGGAAAGCACATCCACTTCTACTTGCACTAAAAACATCCCACTGGCCAGAATTCAAACCCAGACCACAGACCACTGCACCGAGCAAGCCAGCACTGCCGTTTTGTCATTTTCACCCTAATTCGGATCTTCAAAGTGCTGCACAGGCAGCTGTACCACTGCATTTCCCAACCTTTTAGAGATCTCCCTACATTAAGGACTTTAACTATCAAAGTTTAATAACAAAATGCCTCTAAAATTTTTGGTTTCCCTTAAGTTACATAATACAAGTAGCAACCAAAAAAAGTTACAGATAATAGCCTTCAGAAGCATGACTCAAGTTCTAAGCAAGGAAAACCCATCTCCAAATGTGAATTAATAAATCAATGATTACTATTTATACTGGACTTTCAGGTCCATTAGTAATTGAACTTTTGGAGATAAAAGGAGAAATACCTTTAAAGGGTAGTCTGTTTTATTATTTTCCTCTCAAACTGTGAAGAAAATAGTTGCCAAAAACCTTTCAAAATTAAAAACGTAATTACAAGTAGTAATTCACAGTGAAATTGAGTTTCCAAATCCCTTTAATTTGAGAGGGAAAGTTCATGAGTATTTTTGATAAGAGTAAGGAGGAGCTACACAGAACTGCAATAAAATCTCCATTTTTTTTCTTTATAGAACCTTTAATTTTATTTTGAATTCATACTGACATGAGAATTTAATTTACTACAATAGGCCATAAAATAGTAATAAAATAGATCAGTATTTTATTCTTTAACTTGCTGCAAGTGTATAGGAAAAATAATTTTATTAAAGTTTTTTAAAAGTTTAATAATCCTGCAAGTCTTTCAAGGTGAAAAGGTTTTATTACCACTTCCAGCTAAGCCTTAATATTTTAAAAATAAAAATAAAAAACCAACCAACAACTCACACCTGCCAGTTACTCCCAAACCATTTTTTCCTCCCAAAAAGTATTTACCTACAACCCACGTGGAACAAAAAAACCTGTGTCCTAAGAGGTTTGAGAAGTAGCAGCTGAGCACGACACCTTTGCTGCCAGCACAGTTGTTCATCAGGATATAAACAAATGCTACTGGAGGAGACAAGGGGACGCAGAGCAAACTCAGGTTGTTTGATTTTAGCGGATTATGAACACCCGGGTCCACAGACCCTATCAGGAAGCATTCTGATTTTGTTTCAGAGCTCTTTCCCAGTGCTGGCTGAGGCACCCCGTCCTTGCTACTGCAGCACCATCTCCACATCGCTCGCAAGTCAGCTCAGGGACTGGGATTACAACCATCAGGAACTTCTTTCCAGAGCCACACCAGCCTGACTATGAGGACTGGAGTTCACTAAGCCCAACTCATGGTAGGGGGATGAAGCAGCTTTAAGAGATAGAGGCTGTAACGGTTACAGCTGCAGTCAGAGCACCTTCTGAGATCAGTTTTCTGCTGGCAGGAACTGTTCTGGTTGCTGCCACCCTGTTGGAGACCTTGCTGGTGGTCACTTCTTTGTGGCTACCAGGCCTGATCCTCCTGAATCAGAAACTAGTACCTGTAAGGAATTATTTTCATAGCCTGTTGCTTATAGTGCTCATCTCCAAGAAGAGCACATCAGCAGGACACCACCCTTTCTCTACCCCAGGAAGATCTTTTCTTGAACTGCAGTTAGTCCCTGGTACAAACAGAAATCAGGATGACTATTCCTAAACAGTAGATAAAAAGACCAAGACCCATACAAACAAATCTAAGAAAGCTGAGTGCACATCTAAACTGATCTACAGATCTGCCCTTGCTCATCAATCCTTTTGGATCATCTGGGGTTCTGTGGGCCATGCCAGGCTATTGCACTGAGTTTCCTTCTGTCAGGGGGTTGGAACTAGATGATCTTTGAGGTCTCTTCCAACCCAAACCATTCTGTGATTCTATGAAAGCCAGACAGTACATGCTGTGATGTGGAAATTAAATACTAGGTAGGATACTGGGAGCTCCCCAGGCCACCTGGCTTAGACATCTTGGAAGAATCCAGCAACTCAGGGTGCAAGGGCACAGTACTGGGAAGGAAGATGGACTGCAGGAAGCAAACACAGGGCTTGGAAATTACTGCTGCCTAAAAAAGAGCTCAAAACAGTCTCACTACTATGAAAATTAAACTGCTTAAATGAGTAGGCATACGAGATACACGTAAGTGACATTTGCTGCAAAAGCCCCCTGAATGAGCAAAAGGAGCATCCCAGCCCCATCACCTGCCTCCAAACAGTGCTCTACAGAACAGTGTCCAGCCAAGAGATCTTCAGGAAGAAGTTGGATTGATTTCATGGGACCATGATATCTGGAAAATATGAGGTTTGACAGTTGTCCAAGTATGTAAATCGGTATCTCTAAGACTTCAGTGAGATGCCTGAAAGAGGCAAGTATAACAGGTTACGACCTTCAGAGGGCACAAGTTGTATCCATGCCACAGCTTGAGGGCATAATATAACACACAGACTGAGGGACCTTGTTCTGTAGCACACCCCATGATGGGAAGGGCCATTTGTAAGGTAGGGCAGAGCAATGCACAATATCCTAGAGAACACAATTAATGCCACTATCAAGAACTCTTTGTGAAATTAAGACCTGCCCACTGGACTGAGAGGCCCTGCCATGAGTCAGCCTGGAATAGTCTTCTAGATCTTATTTAAAAAAAAAAAAAAAAAAGGCTGGTAAACAAAAACTATCTTATTTAGAGCCTTGATTTTGTTACATTACCAGTGACTGTCCTGATTCAGTGAAGCAGCTCAACATATACTTAAAATCTTATTGACTGAAGTATATACTCCAATTTCCCTGAAGCGCACTTCCGAGTCTGTGCCCTGCCTGCTCAGCAGCCACCTCTTCTCGGAAGAGTTACACACTCCACAAAACCCACATTCCACAAGCTTAACTAACAGAGGTGAACCAACATTACTTCGAAAGGACACAGAAGAGAGATGGGGGAACCCACACCCTGCCTCACTTTCCCCACGTGAGGTCTTGCAATTGGTGGTTAGCCAGCTGGTGCTTGTAGAGGACTTTGAATCAATGAAAGACCTGATGAAGGGGAAAAAAAAAAAAGATATGAGAAAAGAACCACACAAGTCTTGATTGCCAGGACATATAGCAGCAGCAGCAGCTCACTCCCCTGCATAAGAGCATGGTGAAGAGGCTGACCATGACCTTGGTACCACAGGCCTGTGCCTGCCATACCAGCGTAGAGCTGGGGAATGAAGAGCTAGAACCAAGCCACCTCCAGCATTAGGTGGTTTTGGAGGGTCAGCTATGACCCCTCTGCTCTGCCTGCCTCTGGACATAGTGACTCTGGAAAGAAGGGAGTCCTGTTACTCTAATAAATTGTCACAGGGTAGCAGGACATAAACACGGCATGTGGTCAAACACCACATTGCTAGGATGTGCTGCTACAGTTATCATTAAGTCAAATTTACAAAGTTACTGATGCAAAGTTAATTAGCATAGATGATAATTCTCTATTCTCCTGAGAAGATGCAGCATATGGATTCCAGAAATGCAATAGCTATCTTTTAACATGTTTTTCTTTTCATTTTAGCTGAAAAACCACAAACAAACTCTCTAATGCAAAGTAACTTTCAGAGCAAGTTTCATTCCTTAGTAAGGACAGAGCACCCATACGGCTTACACAACAGCTCTCCTGTTTTGCACTGGCAATGGTCTAACAGCACCCAGTTGATCTGACAGTGCTGTACTGAATAATTTAGTTCTTTCTTCTTTGTGGCTCTATTTCCTTTAGCAACACAGCACTTGTGAGCACTATTGATTATTAATTACCTATGCAACCTACGTAGCTGGATATAAACCTGAGGAGGGGAAAGGAAAGATTAACTCCAAATGCT
This sequence comes from Psophia crepitans, assembly GCA_013399095.1. NCBI lineage: Eukaryota > Metazoa > Chordata > Aves > Gruiformes > Psophiidae > Psophia > Psophia crepitans. Next base: position 14,935 of record VWZZ01003445.1, on the reverse strand, counting down.
CTTTCACTTATAAATGAATTTGAAGATAAGGGAGAATAAAGCTTGGATTTTAAAAGGTCAAGCCTGGAGAGACTGTTGATTTTTGGACAGCCACCACAACCTTCTGCTCAGCCAGGCTAGGGAAGAAGGCTACCTCGGCACTTTTTGAAGAAGTTGAATAAAGTTCACTACCTTTTCTAAAGAGCAAAAGGAGGCAGGAGTTTGCTGAAGCTTCCTGCTCTTTATACTTTATTATTGACTTCCTGACATAAAATGGAAGGTTCTTAGCTAATGTCAATACTGATTTTCTTGCATTTAATGGTCCTCTGCCTTTTTTATTTCACCAAACTACAGCTAACTTATTCTTTTATTTTCTCCTTCCCCTCCCAGAAACACTTCTAAACAGTGCTCTGCTAGAGGGTCCCATTGCAAACTGAGTTTGTCCCAACCTGGAAAAGGTAGCTTTAGGAAAAAAAGGATTGTTTTACATGCAGTCAATTCCCCTGGCTTCTCCTTTCCCATGCAGCAGCAGAGGAAGAGTAGCAACAGCAAGGCAGAAAAGACAAACCAGGCTTCATATTCTGAACATTTTAATAGTTTCAGTGGGAGCCACAGGAAAATGTTTGTCCAGTCCTCACACGTGTTTAAGCTTTCCCAACAGCCACGCTGTGATGCTACCTGCCTCCTCCAGAGGATACACTCTGGAAACAGCCCCCCTTTCAAAATGCTTAAAGTTTAAGAGGTGAATTTGCAGAGAGTTTTATGGGGAATTAATCAAGCAGCTTTTACTCTCTTTGAGTTAAACAACCAACTCTCTCCTGAACCCTGCCAAGTAGTCAAAGGGATTATTGTACTCCTCAAGAATTCTTCTCAGTTTGAAGAAACTGTCCTTTCCCAAATACGTTTAATTGTAGCAAAACTACAACTTTCCAAATGGTCGTATCTTGTGAGCTTTCTGCCTTGCCACTCTGGAGGGTGCTCATGACTACACATTGGCTCCAACAAACAGGACCAGATCATGCAAGATCACTTCGGCTTTATGTGTAGGTGGCAGAGTTCAGAATTTGCTCCTATCAGAGTGACACATTGTGATATCCAGGTGACAAGAAGCCATCACAGTTTCCCACAAGGTCCTGAATGGCCACAGGTCTCACAGCTCAACCTCAGTATGACCTCCATAGGCAATGAGCACTAACGCTGCTGGTGCGCCTCAGCAGCCTACCCAAGCTAAACAACCTACACTTTGGAGCATCACTACCTGGGAGCAAGCAGAGGTGTAATCCCCTCTATGCAGATGTGATGACACCCGACAAAAAATCCACCCAAAGTCAAAGAGGAACCAGGCAGCAGGGTCAGGACTCACACAGAGGCCCCTCCACATCTTCTAATGGTTTATGTGCATCATTTTCCTTCACCCAAGAAGAACCCACTTTCAAACTCCTGGAGCATCATCCATACAAACACCAGTGCAAGAGCCAACCTCTGCATTGTAGAGGCAATCCCACTCAGCACATTTAATTGTCAAGTTTTTAATACCCCATTGGCTGGTTGCATGACACATTATCTCTAATTTCACAGTTAGATCACAGCCATTTAGGGTAGGAGCCACCCTCCTCACAGTACGAAGCTCTAATTGGGATATTTTTGCACTGTTGCCTCAAGGAAAGGGGAAGGCACTGGAAGCCTCAGCTATTCCTTTCATTCTCAGGCAGGAGCAAGGGACCACACTGAAGCCATGACAATTAGTCTTGAGGAAGCATTTATGGGTATGATTTGGTCCCAAGTTTCTGCTGCATGCCAACGTGATGCTGCAGGCCTGAGGTTGGCCATGCTATACCATAATAAAGTGAATCATAGAATATCTTGAGTTGGAAGGGACCGCTAATGACCATCAGCCCAGCTCCTGGCTCCACACAGGACCAGCCCAACCAAAGCAGATGACTGAGAGCGTTGGCCAGACGCTGCTTGAACTCAGCCCAGCTCGGGGTGGTGACCACTTCCCTGGGGAGCCTGTGCCAGGGCTCCACCACCCTCTGGGGGAAGAACCTTCTCCTGATCTCCACTCTAACCCTCCCCTGAGGCAGCTCCAGGCCGTTCCCTGGGGTTCTGTCGCTGGGCCCCAGAGGGAGGAGATCANACAAGGGACTTCAGCCTCTCCTCATGCACCTTCCCCTCTAGACCCTTCCCCACCTTTGTTGTCCTTCTCTGGACATGCTCCAAAAAGTTTATGTCTTTCTTGTGCTGTAGCGCCCAAAACTGCACCCAGCACTCAAGGTGAGATCGCACCAGTGTGGTGTAGAATGGGACAATCCCATCCCTGGACAGGCTGGCAATGCTGTGCTTCATGTCCCCCAGTTGGCAGCCTGGGCACACTGTTGGCTCATCGTCAACTTGGTGTCAGCCAAGATCCCCAGATCCGTTTCAGTGTGGCTGCTCTCCAGTGTCCCACCCCCCAGGCGGTACAGCCAGGGCTGCCCCTGCCCAGGTGCAGCATCCAGCACTTGCTCTTGTTAAACTTCATGCGGTTGGTGGCTGCCTAGTTTTCTAATTTGTCCAGGTCTCTCTACAAGGCTTCACAACCCTCAATGAAGTCCACAGCTCCTCCCAATTTAGTATCAGAGCAAACTCAGGGAAAGGTTTTACATCCTTGTGACAGGAAGATTGAGTTCCGATTCAAAGGAGGCTACTCAGGTCAAAAGATCAGATGAAATCCTTGAGGTGATTTCTTAGTGGAGCACCTCAGCATCTTCCCGGAGACCATTATCTCTTTCTACTCTTTGTCTCTCCCTCATTACTGTCCAAACCCTGCCCACCATCACCACCTCTCTCACAAGAACAATGCAATCAGTCCAACACAATTTCTAACAATACTTTTTTCTCCCATGCAGCAGCAGTATTAGGGGCATCAAGCACAATTAGGAAGGCTGAAACAGGTTATCTTTTCCAGTTACCATTGCAGTTTACCCGGCATGGTCACACAGTTGGTGGCAGAAAGGGAGAGCAGCAGCCTGTCACCAGGTGGGGAAGTCCCAGAGCCACTTCAACTCTTCCAAACCCTTCGCTTGACAGATGGTACATCAACTGAGACTCACTCACCCTCAAACCACGTGAGGAAATATAGAACAAAATTTCTTTGCACAAACAAGGACAGCAAAGCTGTTTCCCTTCAGGTCTCTCTCTACTCCCACGTTCTTACAAGTCAACCTGGTCTAGTGGAGGGTGTCCCTGTCCATGGCAGGGGAGTTGGACCTAGATAATCTTTGTGGTCCCTTCCAACCCACACCATTCTATGACTCTAAGTCCTCTCCACCTGACCTTATAGCTACTTTTTGTAGTTATTTCCTTTCCTCAGCCTGGATTGTCTCGGCCCAGAACCAAAGGCTTCTAGGGGGGCTGGACACCTTCCCACACATGGTCTGTTTTCACAGAGCAGGTAATAGATGTGGATAACCAATATATTTGTGTGAGTTTCTCCTCCTGGCAATTAAGGCATTAGGAAGTAATGATCTTCATAATACATCACTGTTTCTAAAGGCTTAGAAAGAGCATATGTATTTATTAGTTAAGAACACTTAATAATGCAGTCTTCAAGAAAGAAAAGGAGAGAAGTTAAAAGCCAGAGAAGCTACTTCCAATACTTGCTAAAATAAAGGGAGATACTTAAATTTATCATATAAAGTCCCAGGGGGGATCAATAGATAATTTAGAGTTCTGCGTGCATTTATACACACACAAGCACACCAGGGACATCGGAGCTGATTTGGAAAGCAGATTGTGAAATCCAGCAGAAATTATGGCTGTTCAAACCAAGCATGTGGTACTGTGGTTTCTCCTGTAAGATCAGTAAACAGCGCCTCAGAGAAGGTGTGTTAACTTCACAGTCCGTGCAAAATGGTAAACAGGGGCAAGACAGAAGTGATAAGAATACAGAAGGTGTGCAGAGGAGACGGAGCTGCTTCTGCACCAGACCACAGTGGGTACATCCAACCTTGGAGGCAACGCTGCAATAAGCTACAGGAAAACCAGAACACTCCTCCAGAAGCTCAGTCCCAACACGCTCCCACCCCACAGTGGGTGGGGAGGACACGGCAGCCAAATGGGCCCCCCTCTGCTCTGTCTGGTCTCCACAAGGGACCATGATTCCCAAGTATGGTGACACAGGGGTGCCAGCTATGGCTGAGGTGATGGACAAGGAGCCAGCAATGGCTGTGAGCATCTCTGTCACCTTTGTCACACCTGCAACACTTTTTGATGTTCAGATTATACTGCATCACATCAAGAGCTATAGAAAATTGGGACTTTCCTATTACTAGGCTTTTAGCAGCCAGTAGAGCATTACTTCTCCATTACACCAACAACCATTAACCATTTAAAGCTCTACAGAAACTTTGTGATTATTATTTCTTTGCGCTGCTTCAGTAGCCCTTTACTGTAACCTTCTGCCAAGAAAATAAAAGGACCTCACACCTAGGTTCAGGGTTTCAGTGATGGGTAATATTTTGTCTTTTCTCACCAGGGCCAAAGGCCCAGAGCAGGTACTTCCCTGCCCAGGCAGCCCCTCACTCCTCTTCAGTCTTGCTACTTGTCGATACGATGAGCCACAGGCTCCAGGCTTGGGTTACGTGCAGGCGTTTCACATAATTTCTGGATAGAAAAAGCATAGACCTACATTGAATCTCTTCACTTCAAAGTCATACTAGAATTTCCACGCAATTTTCCAATCCAACCAACACTGTGAGACAGTTTACCGTCACCTCTTAAATTCCTGAAATACAACGTTGAGGAAAGTCAATAAGCCAGTTGGAAACCAAATCAAAACTGGAAAGGGTGGTAAAATACTCAGACCCAGCCGTGCAGAGTACGGTCATGCAAGCAACAGCAACCCAGCTGTAGGGCTGGGAGCTGTCAGGTCTGACTGACAAAACCCTAATTACAATGGAAATACAGAAATACTTTCAGTTCTCAGAACACAGACCAAGTTTGTAGAGCTTACTCATTGATAATGCTTTCTCTTCCAATTAATATCAGATTGAATTCCCTAATATTACAGTATTGTTAACATATTAAAAAAGGTATAATTTTGTAGGCTCCTTCCCATCGAGCAAGAATGTAATTATCCCTTATCTTTCAACACAGCCAAGACCAGTAAATACAATTACGAAAATTTATGTTCACTGGAGCATGAAAAAATAAGTCATAAAATTAATATCGTATTTATCCTCTTCCTTTTAGCACTTATTAAAATGCACCAGTGATTTCTTGACTATTCCTTTTTATGGCAGCTTTTGGCTGGAATTAATTTTGACTTTGGTTTCCTGCTTGTTTACAAAGTTTTTAACATTTCTCAGAATTACACAGGCTTCCAGCTATAACCAAGTGCTTTCTCTTTTCCTTGATAATAAAATAAGCTTGCATCAGTTGCTCAAGAATTGTTTGCTGCTAAAGAAGGTGAAAAAGAGCTATAATTTCCCTTCAGGTGTTGTCGGCTATAGAATCATAGAATGGTTTGTGTTGGAAGGGTCTTCAAAGCCCATCTAGTTCCCACCCCCTGCCACGGGCAGGGACACCCCCCACCAGCCCAGGCTGCCCAAAGCCCCATCCAACCTGGCCTTGGGCACTGCCAGGGAGCCAGGGGCAGCCACAGCTTCTCGGGGCACCCTGTGCCAGGGCCTCAGCACCCTCCCAGGGAAGGATTGCTGCCTCCCAGCTCAGCTCCAGCTCCCCTCCTGCAGCTTCAGGCCCTTCCCCTTGGCCTGGCCCCCCCTGCCCTGCAACCAGCCCCTCTCCAGCTTTCCTGCAGCCCCTGCAGGCACTGGGAGGGGCTCCAAGGGCTCCCCGCAGCCTTCTCTGCTCCAGGCTGGACAAGCCCAGCTCCCTCAGCCTGTCTCCAGAGCAGAGGGGCTCCAGCCCTTGCCGTAGATCCCTGCCCTATAAATCTCTCTCATGTCTTACCAGGCTGAAAATTTTTACCAGGTCTTTCCATGCACAGAGACCTTTCCATTGCTTGGCCCATCCTTACCAGTAGTTCATAGAAGTGCCCATCTGTTCCTGTCCAGACCACTAAACAAGTGACTCCTCGGTCACCAAAAGCTATGAGATCTATACCTAGCACATAACTCAAAGGGGTTCCACCCCAACAGAAGTGCAAGCAGCCAGGAACATGCCATGTTGGAGGCGAGCACTTGCTACACTGGGTCCTCTATCATCTAATAAACCTCAGTCAAATCAGTGCCACTAAGTACTCCAAAGACATTCTTCACTAAAATGCCCCTCAATGGATCTCATTTATATGCTTGGCTTCAGTATTTGGAAATAGGAGAAGGTATGTTCTCAGAGGAACATTTTAAAGTTGATAATGCACCTTTATGAAGTTTTTAAGTGTTACCCAGTTAGTCAAGTATTAAACAAATGGCTCCATTTCATCTCTGTGTTTACAGACCATAAACTCCAGCAGAAAAGCATTTTTCAAGCTGTCAGGTTTGACTCAAAGAAAAGCAAAAACGCAACAGCAAGGAAGCAAAGTCTTCACTGTAATTCCTTCTTCCCTCCCCTGGTTTCCCAATACAAAAGAGAAAAAAAAAAAAAGCTTCATTAGCAAAATTTCTACCTCCGGTACCAAAATAAACAGGAGCACCTTGATGATTCCAGCATGAGTCACATGCTGCTGGAGGAGCCACCCCTGCCTGGTCCTTGACACCATCAGCACTGAGATCTGCTAAATGCAGGCCCAGCAGATAGGGGATGACAAACACAGATTGCTCTCCCCCTGACAGACTCATCTATTCCTTGTGTGTTAGGGGCACTGTGAGGAACAGCCTTTGCTAGTTGGAGCGTGCCATGAGTGATGGAGCCACCATGGGCAGGTGGATGGGCTTGCTGCCAAGCCTGTGCACTAAGACTACCAAAATCCAAAAGAGAAAAGGCTAATGGATACACAAGTCCCCTCAAATGCCTTTCTCACACGTCACCATGAATAGCTCCTTTCCCTTCTCTTTCCTCCTGCAATCACCTAACCCAATGTATCCATCAACATAGGAGCCAGGGTGGCAGGTCCTCCCTGCCACCATGCCTGCAGAGGTGCCCAGCACCATGAACACCATCCATGGCCACACTAAAAGCTTAATCGTGCTCAACAATCACATATCCTCTTATTTAATGAATTTTGTCAGGAAGTGAACCATGTGTCTCCGGAGGGGAGTGTTGGGCGAGGAAACAGATACACTGTCAGCAGGGAAATTCCCAGCTCCACCTGGGCTCCCACCATCCTGTAGTCAGGGTTCACCTTAACAGTTCAATTTGGACACTACAGACATCACTCGCTGCAGCTGCCAAGGACAGTTCTTGCTTTTCTAGTTCAGCCACAAATGTAATATATTGCTTCCCAGCACGGTGCCGACTCAAGCCCTCCCTAGCGGAAGCCTTGTAGCCATATTCTTATTTCAGCAGAAAATTATTATAGACAAAACATCCAGACTACCCAGAATGACAAGGCCCCAATTTCAAAAGCCAATGTCATTCCCATTACTGTCATTGAGAAAAAGAAAAAACAACTTTTAATTGTTTTCTCTGTAAATCTGTTTTCCTCCTGCTTCCCGCAGTCCCAGAATATACTTTTGTCATAATGTGGCACATACTTCTACAATTGCTGTGATAACCAGGTTTTCCCTCTTTATTCTTGCTCTTAAAACTCATCCCAGTTTCATTATTATTTTAGTATTCTTATTTTTGGTTAAATTCATGAGCAAGATATTTCCCATAAGGAAAGACGACAATGTTAATGGTCCTCACTTTGAGGCAGATTTTCATTGCCAGCAAACAGGGAAAGAAGTAGTTATACGAGAGTGACTGACGTACTTTCTTAATTAAGTCAGCCGTCATCAGAATACTGAAAAATAAATGTATCCTTGATGGAAACATGTACATTGTGCAAAAAGCATCTGAAACAGCACACAGGCTCTGCAGGGAGCATTGCCTCTTCCCCTCCAGTACCAAGGGAGGAAAGCGGGATTTCAGTGCGCTAGCTGGGGTAGGGGCACCCATTTCCCCTTGCGCAGGGCTCAGCAAACAGGCAGGAGCTGCTGTCGGATGATCCCAAGTCCAGCAAGGAACATCAGTGAGAGCCTGTGGCCACGTAGACAGTCTGGGAGGGAGATCTGACACAGGTTGGTTTGGATAAGTCCAGGCAAAATTCTTTTTCCCTCTTCTTATCTATAACTATACTTTCCTAAAAGACCAGTATAAAGTCTCGCTTAATAATATCAGCTGAAAAGCCTGTTGAGGTAATCATGCTCTTTCTTGCCCCTTCTTAAACAAAGATACCATATTTACAGCCCTCCAGTCTCACAGCTCCATCTCTATACCCCCGGGAAAATAACCAAAGAAGAAAAAAAAAAAAGAGAGGAAAAAAATCAAAAAGCCTATAGAGCTTATTCCTAACGTGCAAGTTCCTTCAGAAATTTGGAGAGGAGATAACCAGCCTCTGCAGGAATAAACACATTAGCTCCTTGATATTTACTTTCACCCCATTATCCCTAGAAGACCAGCAATTCCTCTCGGTTTATAACCAACTGCTAAACCTGCCAAGAACTTTGTTTTATTAATCCTGTCTGGTTTGCCATAAGCATACTGCACAGCATCTAGATGGCTAGACTAGAAGTGATCTTGGCCAATAAAGTTAAAGTACCTCTGGTAAATATTGCTTTTAAAGAAGTCATTTACAAGCTAGACATTACCCAGCAAAGCCTTAAATAAAACAAAGCACCTCATTGTGTGGAACGGTCTTGAAGGGGGGGAAATAAGTCAATACACTGTGCCTCTGAAATTCAAAGCAAGTCTTTCCATTTATCACAATTTAGCTGGGGCACATCTCCATCCCAGCCAGCACTGCCCTGCTTAGTCGTGAGCCTTGGTCGGTCCGGAGCCAGCACCAGGCGCTTCGTACCTAAACCGCAGACGGCCCTTCTGTACCCTTGCCTGCACAGCCCATGCTCAGCGCCTCCGCAGCACCGCCGCAGAGACCAGCGGCGCCGAGGACCCGCCGCTGGGTTGCAGAAGTGGTGCGGCACCAAGCCCTGCACCCCTCCGGCCACACCAGACACCAACATGCCAGAGAAACATATTGAAAATACTGCACCAAACCAGTGACTCAGGAAGATAGGTATAGTCTTCTCATGTCCCCTCCCTGAAGGTGGCAAAGAAAATGTATTTTAAAAGTTTAAGAGCAGGATGTAGCTGTTGTCACCACTTGTAGCCTTGGTAACGTTATCAGCCTGCAAATACTGCTGTTTGCACACCCGCAACGTCAACACAGAAGTTACAGTTCTGCCGCTCTGTAGACATTATGCTTTTGTTTTGTGCTGCTAGACGTCCCCAGAGAACCTCTGCAATTAGGACTCAAACATTCTTAAAGTGCTTTATTCTGAATTTTTCCTCAAGTTCTGAGCCTTTAACAGCTGAATTTCTGTTCAAACACTCCTGTTTCCTGTATAAAAGGGTTTTTGTGTTACTTTTTTTTTTTAACTAAAGTCTTTAAACTTAAGCAAAACCTTAAAGAGAACGTGGTGTCTTCAATTTAATAGTCCTCAGAGAGGTCGTTCTCATCTTCGAGATTCATGAAACTTATTTTAGCATTGCCAGATAAGCAATTAATTCCCCAATTAATATAAATATTTTATATGCAACTGGGTTCTTATTTGAATAAGCAATTATGTTAAGGTCCTTTGATTCCAAATTAGTAGAAAAAACATCCCGGCAGAGGGAAATTATTAGGAAGGTTTTGTTTAGATATAAACTATCTGCATGTGCAAAAGAGGAACACACGTTCACACTACAGAATTTAAGAGTAATTAGATTGTTTCACAAAATCCCTGCACAGGTTTTCCATGGAGATTTCTCCCCCCTCCCTTGAAGGCTCTGGAAAACCTTGATGAGATCGCCTGCTAGAGTGGGGGGAGCAAGGGTCCAGCACTTTGGGAAGACATTTGGTTGAGGATGCTGCTTTTAAACAATCAAAAACCGTAATAAAAGATATCCACCTGTCATCTTTTAAGATAATTTGGATGTGAAAATCCACAGCTGAACCCAAGGCAATAGATGTACGTTCACAGCCCAGAGAAAGGGTTCCTGGGCTGCTCAGTCTCATTTATTGGGAAGAAACTGTCAGGATCATGCCTCTTCCTGGGTAAAGCAAGCTGCAAGAACAGACAAGCATGCAATGTGCTGGTCTCAAAGCAGCAGGTGTCTGCTCATAATAGTACTTCTCTGAAAACTTACTGAAAATTATTAAAATCTATGTTATGGTTTCACTAATCACCTCCAGTGATTAGCAGTCCCACTGTGGCCCATTCTACCCTAGTCCAGACAAGCCATCTATCTCCAACTCGTCAGCGTGGCAGTCTCAGAAGTGAGGACAGGGATGCTGGTGACACGAGCCTAAGCTCCAGGTTGCCACAGAAAAACATCCCTTGCCCTGGCAGTTACTGCCATCTCTAAATTCGGAGACCCCCCTGGGGCGCCTTTGCCAAGAGCTCAGGCTCAGCCCGCTCTCCCACGGCTGAGGAGGAACCAACCTCTGCACAGACTGACTCAGCCCAACCCCAAGAACGCTTCCTCCCCCTTTTCCTTTGGCTCATGGAGAGTCAAAGCTCCCAACGCAGATGGGTCACGGGAGTGGAAAACTTGCCAACGCAGCTTCTGGGGCCTCTTTATAACTCCGTACTGAATTTATGGTTACCTCAAGCATTGAGCTGCTGCTGCTAAAACACTCCTGCAGCTGCCATGTGCAGATGACTCCGGACAGGGATGAAATGCAGTGCAAGCACTTTGGCTTTCAGTCACTGTATACCCAGCAAGACCACCACGTTCCTGCCCGCTGCACTTCAGCAACGCTTTCTGTCTGATCCTTGGAAACTGCCCATGGCTTTGCCTTCAGTTTGTATCTATTTCCCATCAGCATTTTTGGGGAGAAAAAAAGCGAGAACGCCAAAAAATAGAACAGGAATAGCAATAACGATGGATGCCAGCTCCCTTCCATTTGCTGGATGGGAAGCAGAAGCACAGGTTGAGTGGCGGTGACGGGTAACACGCCTGTGAGCGCAGAGGCAGCACGTGGCACAGCGGCTATCGAAGGCTTTACTCAACTCCTGTGTGTCGCCAGAGAGAATTCAAAGGAAGGAAGCGAATCGCAGTGCGATGCTTCACACAGGTAACGCTGCGTGCTGCGTTCCTGCTGCAGACTGCCCTTGTGCCCTGCTCCGGGTGGCCATTTCACCAGGCGCCAAGAGGCTTCCAGCAGAATATCTGACTGGTCGCATATTGGCCCCTTCCAGTTAGCGCAAGGCAGTCATTGCATTCCCACACACAGAGCTCGCTCTCCCCGCTCCACACCCACGAACACGTCAGTCTCCATCTCCCATTGATTTTCCTAGACTGTACCAGCTGATGGAAGATTACACATCTCTAAACAACGGGGCAGTTTGGTCTTTTTGAATCGCATTCCTTATTGACTCCTCTTCATTTTGTGGCACTTCATTTTTATTTTTTTTTCACTTTTATAAGTTGCTGATACACCTGCAGCAAAGTCACCTGGGTGGCAGCTAAAGCAGCACATCAGGAATTTCCACCAAATTAACAGCTAACCAGCCCCAGCCAGGTGATGGAGACACGTGGCCCACAGCAGTGGAGGATGGCAGCTTTTAGACCTACAGAGCACATATCTACAGCAGTAAGCTCACCTGGCCATCAACACTGACTGATGGAAGAGGGGCTGAGGGCACTTCTGAGCTGGCTCCTGCTGCACAGCACTAGCAACGCTCTGTGCGCGGCCTCGTGCAGTGGCTCTTTGGATTTACTCCATTAAACCCCTTTTCTCTCATTGACCCCAGATTCACACTTACCTGAAGTTTAATTAAACCGAAGAAAGATAAAATTCTTGCATTGCCTGAGTTGTTTTTTAAGTGAGAAAAGAAAAATAAGAAATAAAATAGCTGGCTCCAAAGAGTACCTTGTACAACCATTACTACTGAAGAGGAGAAACATGATTTCAGCAGCTTCCTCTGCAGATCAGAGGATGCTTCGTAACCTGCTGCAAGCAACTTTCAAAGCACGTGAAATACTGATGATATACAAAGACCTGGACTGCGACTCACACACCAGCTGTCCCAACTGGACATTTCCCTCTGCAAATAATGCTTTTTATTCTATCCAAACAAAAACCTCAGAGAATAGAGGTGTCTCAGTTTCAGTCTTTGCTCATACATCTAGCTTCTTTTAAAAGTACATCCCATTTTACTTAAATTGGGATTGTATATGTCTCCTCTCAGCCGGGAGAGCCGTGTCACATGCCAATGAGCTCTTTTACAGAGCCAGATGGCTGAGGCTGTGCAGCAGACTTTGTCAGAGGATGGGTCAGAAAAAGGAGAGAGAACAGTCTAAATAAGCATCACTGGCACGCCGTAACTGCTCAGCAAATAAATCACAGTTCATTGTTTCTGCTTTCTGAATCGTAAGTAGAGATTACAAGCTACAAAGACTGAGAAACTGTTATTGTTTTCAATCTTCAAACTACAAGAAAGTGGCACAAAGGTAATTGCTGCAAGATCAGATCACAGGGCAAATGACACTATTTTTATTTGCTTGAAATAAGGAAAAAAGTTGACGATGATAGGAACTAAGAGTATACATTTAATTTCATCTGAAATTCACACAAAATATTACATATAAAGTTTAGTTCTAAAAACCTGTGCTGGTACATCGCTGGTGGCAGCCGTGTGCACAAGGTAAAGCCAGCGTACAGGAAGGCAAAACACGGTTACACTGCGAGGATTTCAAATTAAAATATACCTGACATCCATCAGTGCAGCTTGGCTGTTAAGCAGCTTTTGACTAACTGGAAAGTACTGAAGGAAACCCTGGATGTACTGACAAGCGAAGCCTCAGGTTACAGCAAGTGAAAACTTTTGAGAAAAACTAATGTTCAGTTTCTGGGCACTGACTAAAGACAGACATTGTTTTTAACATCAATGGTTTTCATTTCCACTCATCCTTTTCATGAGGCATCCTTTAGTTCAACAAAAATCTAATATTTTCCTCTAAACTGGAGAATAAAAGAAAGTAATAGTGGCTCATATTATTAAACAAAAATACTATCAAGATTATATCACATTAATTTCTGCAAAGATTTTTGCTGCTGGGTTACATGTCAAAGTAGTAGCAAAATAAAGACACACCTAGATAATCTCACAGCTGCTCTTTCCCATGAAAGGTTGGGACAGATGAGCTTTTGTAGGTCCCACAGTACACGAAAAAGATGTGGACCTGTTGGAGCAAGTCCAGAAGATGCCTCGGAGATGATCCTAGGGCTGGAGAACCTCTGCTATGAGGACAGGCTGAGGGAGATGCGCTTGTTCAGCCTGGAGCAGAGAAGACTGCAGGGAGCCCTTGGAGCCCCTCCCAGTGCCTGCAGGGGCTGCAGGAAAGCTGGAGAGGGGCTGGTTGCAGGGCAGGGAGGGCCAGGCCAAGGGGAAGGGCCTGAAGCTGCAGGAGGGGAGCTGGAGCTGAGCTGGGAGGCAGCAATCCTTCCCTGGGAGGGTGCTGAGGCCCTGGCACAGGGTGCCCCGAGAAGCTGTGGCTGCCCCTGGCTCCCTGGCAGTGCCCAAGGCCAGGTTGGATGGGGCTTTGGGCAGCCTGGGCTGGTGGGGAGTGTCCCTGCCCGTGGCACAGAGTTGGAACCAGATGATCTTTAAGGTCCTTTTCAACACAAACCATTCTATGATTCTATAACCTCGGATATTCTATGATTCTTCAATTTTCAAACCTACTGCACTTTGGCCACAACAACCCCAGGCAGCGCTACAGGCTGGGGGCGGGGTGGCTGGAAAGCTGTGTAGAGGAAAAGGACCTGGGGGTGCTGATTGATGCTCGCCTGGACATGAGCCGGCAGTGTGCCCAGGTGGCCAAGAAGGCCAACGGCATCCTGGCCTGTATCAGGAATAGTGTAG